>CAJQUW010013994.1:0-48188 GCA_907163375.1 Prostheceraeus crozeri
ACACAGTAGTAAGTAAAACTCCACTTCTGGATAGCGCAAGATGGCCGCCGTCGCTGACGTCCCCCCCCCTCCTGTCCGTCGAGTCGGTCGTGGTGTGCCGCCGTGTTGCTTCGAGTCTGACGTCCCCCCCCTCTGGCCGGCCGTCGTAGCGCGAGGTGATGTGCTCTCCAGGTTGGCGTGGTGTGCCGGCCAGGTTGGGAGGGTGGACTGTCGTAGCTCACCTTAAAAAATCCTAAGTGTCAGAGTGGCTTTGTATGGGTAAAATTTTGAAAATTTTCCAAAGTGTGTCATTTCGACCTGGGACCTTTACCAAAACATTTTTCATCAAATTTCACCGACCCCCCCCCCCCGACAGCAATCTTCTAACTTTGGTTCTAGTGGACGGATTTTGTCTTACAGCTACTCGTTTGAAAGAGGAGAAAAAACTGCTCGACGACATTTTTGTCGCGAGTCAATCGGACCAGCCGTTCAAAAGTTAGAGCTGTTACAAGATTTTAGGTCGGAGCTCACCTGAAAAAATCCTAAGTGTCAGAGTGACTTTGTATGGACAAAATTTTGAAAATTTTCTAAAGTGTGGCATTTCGACCTGGGACCTTCACCAAAACATTTTTCATCAAATTTCTCCGAACGAGGGGGGGTCAGTGAAATTTGATGAAAAATGTTTTGGTGAAGGTCCGAGGTCGAAATTCGGAAGTTTTAAATTTTTCAAAATTTTCACCACACTGGAGCTCTCACACTTAGGAATTTTTTCACTTGTGGCATGTTACATGGACATGTGCTGACCCACCAACTTCCCGTGGTCATGTGAGAATGGTTTAGGTGTCACATGATAGAGAATGATGAGACGAATCGTTTGCAACAAACCGCATGTCGCTACGATAAATACTTTCGGAGATAGAGCCATTTTAAGTTTTCTTCCGAGCATATATAAATCCCCGGCAACGTAAGTCTCATCACTTCATCGAAAGACGAGGTAAGCGACGGTCGTCGCTCTGAGCTCCCGATATCGGGTGTTTCAAAGGACTCTATCTTTTGAAGTAGGCAAGCTATCTTCTTACTTCAAAGTTTGTGTGATAGAGTTTGATAATGTCTTTACTACTGATAAAAATTTTTAAAAGTAGTATGAGTAGTAAAATGCGAATTTTTTTAAAAATTCTTAATTTTCAGTTTTTTCAAAGTTTTAACATGTGGACTAAGGTTTTCAAGTATGCTGAGTTCAAATCTGCTATCAGATTTGAAATTTAACTAAGTCTAAGGCAGCTTTGAGGGGTTAGATCCCAGCTACTGATCACTACCTTTGACTCGGCGTTGCTGTTACCACTTCGGGGCAGTGACAATGATGTCTTCAGCTGTAAATAGCGGGTATCGGGGAAGATCTTTCACTTCCCTAGTGATCAGTACAAGGCCTTCGGGCTCTTGACGGGATCGAGTGCCACTCACTACACTCAAATCTATCATTCCTCACTAAGTGTTATGCTTTAGGCTGTATACTACATGATTCCAAACTTATACAAATTTCATTATCTTTCAGTTAACGAGAAATCGCAGCCATGGTCAATAATGACCAAAATAAGAAATTTCACACTAAAATGTGTGTATGCGGCCGAATTAACCGCCGAGACGGTCTCAGGGACCACATCAAGAAGGCAGGGGCTGACCACATGGTTATCCTGAGTAGGGTTGCCTGTGTGAAGTGCAGGGTGCTGTTGGTTGTTGGGCAGGAGGCCAAGTTTTATTTGAGGCATGGTGAGCGTACAGGAGGGTTGGTGACCGATTTGAGATTTGTGGAGTTGATGAATGCTGAGAAGGAGCGAATGTTCGGGAAAGAGGCCAAGAATGTTGTTGAGAATGCTAGTGGGAATGTTGTTGAGAATGCTAGTGGGAATGTTGTCGAGAATGCTAGTGGGAATGCTGTGGAGAATGAGGTAGAAAATGCTGTGGGCGGTTTGAAGGCTGACAAGTGGCGGAAGAGAGTGTTTGAGAGTGATGATGAGGATGATGTGGATTTGGATAGGGAGCGAGTGAGGAAGCGTGTGAGGAAGTTGAGCTCTTCGTCGTCGGAGGTATCCAACATTGTTATTACCGACCCCACGCAGAGCTCATCTTCCCCAATAGTGAAGGGTGGCGGGTTACGGAAGCAGTCGGCGCGGTGGGATGAGGACATGGAAAAGAAGCATGTGTCCCAGCAAGCGGCACATGCTTTGTTGGTTGATCGGTACGAAAGTTTGAAGAAGGTGAATGAGAGAACGTTGAGTGAGTTGAGTGAGCTGAAAATGAAGGAGTTGAAATGTAAGGAGGTGGCAGATGAGAATATCCGTATGAGGCGTGTTGTGAAAGAGTTGAAGGAGAATGTGCGAGTGTTGGAAGACAAGAATGATCAGCGAGAGAAGAGGACGAGTGCTGCAGAGAGGAGAATGGGAGAGGCAGAGTCGAAGTATGAGGAGTTGATGAAAGAGATGAGTGTATTGAGAGCAAGGAATGCTGAGTTGGAGAGGAGTGTGAGTAGGCAGGGTGATGAGAGGCAGGCGTTTGAGAAGTTGGAGCGCATGAGGGATGAGTGGAATCGTGTGAATGAGGACAGAATGTTTGAGTTCCACATCCCTATTCGGGATAACCATCTGGACGGTCAAGTCCTCGTCAACCAAAGCCTGGACGAGAGTATAATCTGCTATAATGGTCATCCGACTAAGAAATGCTTGCATGCCACACTCAGAATGCGCGGCCATTTACAAAAATTTTCAGTCAGGAAGCCCGCGAGACTGCCTAAGGATGACTAACTTGGTAAGTGAAAAGCAAATAAGATAGTATATCCTATTCTAATACATATCATTTTCATTGCAGATCTTTTCCCTGCCTTCACCACCCCATCACGACACTCCCGAGAACGAACCATCGGCTCTCTTAAGGGCCACCATGGGGCAAGACATGATAGAACCTCCACGCGGTTTGCCCTGGGCAGTCTTCGGACTGGCGAATACTATCATTAAGTTGAATCTGCTATCAGTCAACTTGAACGTTGCATCGCGTTAGAGGGATATATAAACCACTACCTCTCATTTCATTTCATTTCAATCATGCAGACGCCGAACAGTCAAGTCAGCTCTCCTCGCGGACCGCAGTTAAGGCCGCGAAATTTATTTGAGGAATTTGTCAGACTAGAGGAGCAAGACAGAGTCCACAATAATCTTGCTCGGATTGGCAATCCGATGACAGCAACTGTTGTCAATCCAACGGAATGGCGCTACATTCCACTTTTCAGCCACGTGCCAATTAGCGTGGAAGTCGACACTGCTACCAAAGAGAGAGTCAAAGACTCTCTCAGCAGAATTGGTAGGCTGTAAGATGACGTTACTCCCGAGAACGAACCACCGGCTCTCTTAAGGTCCACCATGGGGCAAGATTTGATAGAACCTCCTCGCGGTTTGCCCTCGGCAGTCTTCAGACTGGCGAATACTATCATTAAGTTGAATCTGCTATCAGTCAACTTGAACGTTATTCAGTCGATTGCTATCCCTGAAGCATTCTGATTCGCTGTTGAGCAATTCATTGTTGAAAACTCTATATAAGCCAGAAGATTGTAGCGCTTCTCATTCAATTTTAAGTCACGATGGAAGCAACGTCTCCTGCCAACAGCATTCCCGTCTTCATCGATGAAGACAACGCCATTCCCGACTTCATCATCCTCGACGAGTGGGATGAAGAGGATGAGAAGAAGTGGAAGATTAAGAAGATCATTTGGACGGATGAGGTATGGACTCCGAATACCACTCGCATCCGAAAGGTGCCAGATGCACCAGCACGACCTAGGCGGTATAGGGTCTATGAGAACCTAACCGTCATACTCATTGACCATTCAAGCCAATAGTCAACTTGTTACTCCCGAGAACGAACCATCGTCTCTCTTAAGGGCCACCATGGGGCAAGACATGATAGAACCTCCACGCGGTTTGCCCTGGGCAGTCTTCGGACTGGCGAATACTATCATTAAGTTGAATCTGCTATCAGTCAACTTGAACGTTGCAAATGAAGTTCGGTGTAATACTTCCTTTCGACGGGCGTTCCTGTAAAGGGCGGCGGTGAAACCCGTAGCTATGTATACCGCAAGGGACATTCGGCAATGGTCAATCTTGTTAAACCTCTCTGCGTCATGTTTGCAAGTGATTGCCTCTGTCTCATCGTAGTATGCATATGCGCCAGGGCGACATTTAGCCAACTGTCGAAGGTTGCCTAAAACTTTCCATTGCATACGTTATGAGAACCATGAGTTCTACCTGTCTCTATCAATGAGACGAATTGATGAATGGAATGAAATGGGAGGACACTCACGCGCCACACGCAACATAACACACTTCTCTCTTCGGTAGTCTAACAAGCTCTTTACACATGGATCGCAGTCGATTGCTATCCCTGTATCAGAAGTGTAAGCTATCTTAATTTTATTTGACACTATTTCATCTACCATCGTCGCCCATATGAAATGTTATAAGATTTACAAGTTAGACTAAGCGTGCTACTATTTCCAAATGAAAAAGTATACATGGTTAAATCATCCACTTAAGCCCATCCGTAGTCTAACAAGCTCTTTACACATGGATCGCAGTCGATTGCTATCCCTGTATCAGAAGTGTAAGCTATCTTAATTTTATTTAACACTATTTCATCTACTATCATCATCGCCCATATGAAATGTTATAAGATTTACAAGTTAGACTAAGCGTGCTACTATTTCCAAATGAAAAAGTATACATGGTTAAATCATCCACTGAAGCCCCATTCAAGTAAGTCAGTATGAAAGCAAAGATAATACGAAATAAAAATTTATTATGGCATGTATTTCAAAAGGTCTTCATCGTCAATATCGTCCCAGAGTCTGGCTTCACATAGATAACAAAAACAGTTCACTTGCTTTAATCGTTCTTCCACTGCGAGCCTCACTTTGTCGATATACTCCCACTCCGCCATAGTTCGTGGCTGGGAGTTAGGGGTGTACCATTCCCATAATTGGTGGAGGAATTTGGTGCTGGTGATCTCCATCACATCGTCAGTATCGTACTGCAGATACTTCCACCTCACGCCTGTTAAGTCGGGACACTCCTTCTCACATACACTCTCCTCTTCCTCGTCCGCTGGTAATGACAACTTTCTGATATTGTCCAGTCGGTACACCTTCTCTACCTTCCCCTTCGTTGGAGCGTTTGGTGCAACGAGCGCCTTTGGTGTTGAGCATGGAGAAGAGAATTTTGTGTTTGGTGTTGTCGGAGGGCTTGTCATGTTGACTGTGAATAATAACTTTGAAATGTTTTCTAATTCTTAAGTATCAACAAGCAACCAATCAGAATGAACAGCCAAAGAATGATGAATATGAAAGTATATATGTAAAGTCACATTCGTGTCATTTCACTCTGTCTTTGTGACATATAAGTGAAGTGTTCTCTGGCGAATTCTATATTTGAGGCGTACAAGTGAACTGCTCTCTCGTGAATTCCAAATTTGAGTGAAGTCTCTATCTTGTTGAAGTATCAACCTTAAACTTGATTTCGTTGAAATGGTAAGTTGAAAATTTCTTCACTCATCTCCATCAAACGTGTGGCTAATAGCATCTTCCTCAATTTCAGGCATCAACTTCATCAAATATGGAGTCCTATCCATCCTTCACTATAATGATATCAACGCGAATCGAAATCATACCTATAGCTTTAGACAGTGGGAGGATGAACTAGACTTTGAAGGTTGTGATAGTAACAACATGAAAATCAAAGATGTAGAAACGTCCGAAAAACATAATAAGATTAAAATTGTCGTTCACGTGTGGGAGAAGGGGTTGAAGGGTGCCCGCTATAATTCACGTTCAACTTGTTATGAACGTGTAGTCAACCTCTTATTAGTAAAACAAGATGATAGCGAGGAATGGCACTACTGCGGTATTCCCAAAATCTCTCGCTTGTACACTCACTTGGGGCACTCTAAAAGAGGTGAACATTTTGTATGCGACCGCTGCATCCGCTCCTTTTCGAGTAAAGATAAATTTGAAACTCACTATGAATGGTGCAAGCGAGGTAAATTACAAATGGAACGCATGCCCAAAGATAAAATATTTTCATATAGGGATAATGGTGACGAATTAAGTCCCCTGCGTGACATTTACGCAGACATAGAATGCTACATTGATGATATCATCCACAAGCCAGCAGCCATATCCTGCTATGAAGTATGGCATCACCACTTTAGGAATAGACAAAACAAAATGCATACTTGGCAAGGTGAAGATTGCATTTCAAAATTTCTAGAATTTCTCGATAAAGCTGCTAAATTTCAACAATCATATGATTCCCAATTGCAGCGTAAGTCACTACATATGTCAGATGAAGACAAACAAAAATTTGAAAGTTGCACATCCTGTCCTAAATGTCATAAAACGTTTGATGACGATAAAATTAAGAAAGTGCGTGATCATGATCACATCACTGGTAAATTTAGAAACGCACTCTGCTCCAAATGTAACTTTTCACTTAGGTTGAGACGTCGTGTACTACCCGACATTTTTCATAACTTTAAGGGCTATGACAGTCATATGCTCATAAAAGGAGGGTTGAGCCAGATGAAATCGTGGCAGTTTAATGTAATAGCGCAAACGAGAGAAAAATGGATGGCAAAGACAGCAAAAGTACCAGTAGATAAAACTAAAGAAAATAAGACAGTCTTCTTCGAAATAAAATTTTTAGATTCATTCCAATTCATGTCAGCGTCACTAGCTTCTCTCGTTCGTAATCTCAAGTTTCTTCCCCATAGTCAAACTTTGAAGAAACACTATCCAAACTTAACGGATGAAATAATCACTCGCAAAGGAGTCTTTCCCTATGCGTATTTTAGCTCAATGTCTAAACTAAATGAAACAAATCTTCCTTCCATTGACAAATTCCAAAACGCTTTGACGGGTCAAGATTGTCCAGTAGAAGATTATGAACATGCTCAAGAGGCATGCTTAAAATTTGATTGTAAAACGTTTGGCGATTATGTGATCGCTTACTTAGAATTAGATGTCATTTTGCTGGCTGATGTCTTTCAGGAATTTCGACGAGTGGCATTAGAAGAAGACAAATTAGATCCTGTCAACTTTGTCAGTCTACCAGCCATGTCCTTTAAATCAGCCTTTAAAATGACTGGTGAGACCATTCATCTCTTACAAGACCCGGAGATGTATAATATATTTGAGCGCGGAATACGCGGTGGTCTCACATTTGTAAATAAACATCATATAAAATCTGAAACAATAGGTGATGATCATATCCACCTAAAGTACTATGACCGAAATAATTTATATGGCAGTTCACTGTCTAAACCACTACCTCATTCCAAGTTTAGTTGGTTAAATCAAGATGAGCTTGAGTATTACTCCAACCCTTCAAACATACTGAAGATTCCAGATGAGGGTAATTCGGGATATTATTTTGAAGTGGATTTGATTTATCCAAATAGCATTAAAAATAAAACTGCTGATTTCCCACTCGCACCTGAACCTGGTGAAGTGACTGAAGATATGTTTTCACCATTCATGTCACAATTTCATAATAACTTAACAGAGTGTGGACAGCCAAGGTACAAACCATGCCGCAAACTTTTACTCACCCAATATGATAAGAAAAATTATCTCGTGCACTTCTGCATACTAAAATTCTATTTAGAAATGGGCATTCTTCTAAAGTCAGTTCACCGCATTATCAAATTTAGACAGAAAGCCTTCCTCAAACCCTACATAGATAGTAACAGTCAAAAACGTGCACTCGCCCAAAATAATTTTGAAAAGGATTTTTATAAATATAAGAATAACAGTCTTTTCGGAAAGACCATGGAGGATGTTAGAAAACGTATGAACTACAAACTAGTCGTTGATGAACAAAAATATCACAAATTGACCTCATCACCTCTTTTCATTGATAGAGACATTATCGATGAGGATCTTGTAGGTGTTAAAATGATAAAATCAGAAGTTGAGTTGTGCAAACCCATCCATATTGGGCAAGCCGTTTTAGATTATTCCAAGCTTGAAATGATTCAACTCTTCTACAAAATATTAAAACCATCCCCTCTCGTAAAAGAGGTTCGCTTACTGGGTGGTGATACAGATAGTTTCTTTTTAGGAATTACCACTCAAAAAGATTTAAATTTTAATGAAGTAGGCAAGTCATTAGAAAAATATTTCGACACATCTAACTACAATCCCACTCATCCACTCTATTCCATACAGAATAAAGCCAAACTTGGTTGTTTTAAGGATGAAACAGCAGGAAAGGAAATAGATGAAATGATTCTCCTCCGTCCTAAAATGTATTCCATGAAATTAAAAGAATGTGCAGATAGTATTAAGCGTGCTAAAGGTATATCAAAATCCATTGTTCACAAAATGAAACATCGGTCTTATAAGAAGGCCTATAAAAATAAAACTATAACGTTTGTCAATATGACAATCTTAAATTCTCAAGTTCATACTGTGAAAACGCACACGTTCAAGAAACGAGCGCTTTCAGCATGGGAGGATAGGAGGTGTTGGATAGGACATAACACATCTCTTCCACATGGACATCCTGACACAAACATACCTCCACCCAAGAGAATAAAACTCAAGCTACCACATTCAGGAGACGTCTTAGCATCATCAACTTTAACTCAGTATTTTGATGTTGCTTTCTGTAGATATAAATGGTTGTTTATGTGTTGCATGAGATTGTATTTCCTTGCGAATAGTTCCCTACAGTCCCCTGTGTAAAGACTTTCCCCGCTTGAAATGTAAAAAGCACATTTTTATCATGTATTCTTATTTCAATAAAATTTTACAATGACTTCACTTTGTTTTCCGAAACACTAAAGTTATGAGGGATTTAGTATCTTTGACATGGATGCACTCATGTAGACCATTTGTAATTTTGATAGAAATAGAGGGTATTGTTTGTTTGATAACAGGATGGTAGTAAATAGGTTGAAACATCTTCTCGACTATGCCATATAAAGCATCCTTATCATGAATGAAATCACGTAAAATGTGTTCTTTTTCCTCGCCAACAGAAATAGGTAGAATCAAATCACTTTGAATGTAAAGGTGTTGTTCATGTTTATCAAGTGTCATTGGTGCTTCTATACCAATCGTATGCGCAACAGTAAACATATTTTGGAGCATTAAAAAACCAGAGTTTTTTCAAATTTTTACTCAATTGACATTGAATGTCATCACCCAGTTTCAGAACAACGCGTTGATTTTCAATTGAAAACGAAATGTGGTGTGTCTTTACATCATATTTACTTTTCATCACATGCTTCAACTTCTGTTGTATATAAGGATTTACTACATGAATGAAGCTTTCAACTGTATGATATAGATGCGGCATTATATTGATAGCAACTTTAGATTCTTCATAAGACTGGTAAATTTTCTTGATGCGATCGCCATAGATGTCCACCCACCATTCATCATTAACTGAATCAGCTTTAGTGTGATATTCATGAGAAGCATACACCAGACCGCTTCCAATAATAGGGGTTGGATGTCTTCCAAAATGGCGTAAGGTTGGAGAGAAATAAACTGTAAGTTTTTTGGTATTATATTTCTGAATAACCAACTTATTTTTGTCCGCCATAATTTTCTCTCCATACTTCTTACCCACAGTCTCATTCCATCGTTTTACTAACTCAATAAGTGATAAAGGTTGAACACCACGCTTTTTCAAAATGATGCGTTCTTCGCATTCTACAACATCTTCATCAAATATTTTAAATTTATAATGAAATTTGTTGATTCGATTTGAATAAACTTTTTTAACATTTGCAGTAGGAATTAACGTTAGATGTAGTCCATGGCCAAAACCGAGATGTGGATAGAATTCATTATCCAATCTCAGTGTAAGACCTTTAGTAAAAGAATGAAAGCGAAGGAACTGTCTCCCACTCCAATGATAGATAGTAAACTCATAACCTTTCTGATCCTTATTCTTCATGATGGAAGTATTACCACTGTTGAAAGCCTTAATAATTTTCTCATTCCCAAATGGACCATAATAATCTAATTTTATCTGAATCCATTCATAGTTCCACTTTCCATCTGACGTTAAATTGTATGGGAACTGGAATGCATTATTCATCGTTATTCCATCATGGGTGCGAGGAGTCAATATCATTTCTTCCAAATCATTCACATTCTGAATATTGCTATCATAGCAAATACTAGAAACGCCAACCTCCCATTCACCTTCTAAATGTAGTGGGCGATTTAATTCTACTCGATAGTCTGATGGTTTATTTTTGGGAAATTTATTCATAGAAGCATTACTGGGTAAGTAAATTAGAAACGAATCTCTATTTTCACTTTCCATACTAATCACATTGGAAAAATATATTAGCATACTTTTGCATTAACTCTTCATTCGGAAATGGAGTGTGATACTTGTCACAGCATCTTTATGAAAAGGAATCAACGCACCAGCATCGTCATAAATTGCAATATCAATTTATGGGATGTAGTTTGATTTCAGCTTTGTATAATGCACTTTCTTAAAAGTATGCTCAGATAAAATACTGCAGCTTTTTGGCTGGTATGGTATCATTGCTAGCAATGGAGCTTCAACATCTCCCACACGTACATCTTCACCAATATTGGAATATATCTGAAAATAGTTAATACGACGCGATAGTGACATGTCTGCGCTAACTTTGGTTACAGTACCACTTTTAAAGATATTTTGATCAAAACCCAAAATGTCCATTAGAGTTTTATCCATAACTAGTTCAATACCTTTTCCACTTATAGTGAGAGACAAAACACCTTCTTTTTCAGAAAATAAAATTTGTTGCTCATTAATCTCTTCATTTAAATAATCTACAACCAATTTAACTGAAGTAATAATGCGAGGCATCAACACTCTTGTTTCATGTAAGACACCATCGAAAGGCTCTACACACTTTCTTTATAAAGATACGGTCCATTCTGTATCAAATTGATTTGACCTTTCACATGGTAAATGTTGCATATCAAATTTTCCATGAACAGCTGCAGAACGATGTCGTAAGAACTGATGAAAATCTTTTGAACAAACTAATACTAGATCATCATCATTTAATTTACTTATTGCAATATGATTAGATGATTTGATATAAGTCAATGTTGCCACTTGTTTACCATCAACTCGAAGGAGATAATTAAATTTCTTCAATAATGTTTCAGGAGTCATGTTTGTCTTTCTTGGCTTAATCACAATCTTCTTCACCAACGTCTTCTCATTTTTTGGAATAAGATCTACATAATAAGCTTCCTCTCGATATATTAACTGTTTATGACCACTTGGGTGGTAATTAACGTTATAATTATCATAGCTTGTTAAGGCGCTAGCGAGGTAACCTAAATCATTTCTTCAACTTGGACTCAAAGCAACAATCCAATCTTTCTCAACTACATGATGTACATAATTATGATCATCATTGTGCGGAGTAAATTGGGCAATATGTTTACACGCTTTATTCAAGAAATCATATATAAACTTTTTACATGATAAGAGATCTTTCTTTGGCCACTGTGGAATGTATACTCGGCAGCCCTTTTCACATTGGTAACCACCTGTGCGTCTCATATTAATAGTCATCACCTCATGATCAAAAGTATAGACACAGTTGCTATGAACAAATTGAGTGACACCCACTTCCCACTTTCCATTTAGCTGTTGTGTATGATCAATGGGAGTAGAAAAGAGTGCGGCTCGATTACTAGCAAATCTATTTGCAGCCGCATTGCTAAGCAAAATATGATAAAACGACATTTTTATATTGCTGATCTGCGGCTTTGCATAACATCATGAAGACTTGGATTTTTGACTCTCTACAATATATCAGAGTTGATCGTAATGGAAACGTACATTTCAAAAATTCTCATGGTCATACATCAAGAGGTATTACATTAACATGGCGACAATTTGTCAACCTCAATGATATCATGAGGGATTTGGAATATTTTGAAACATTAAGATTCATCTCCTTGGGTGATCAAGTTTGGCTTCAACATTACAGAAATGAAATTCAAATCTGCCATTCTCATTCCGCAAACTGTTTCTCATTTCGCAAATACAATTGGGAGAAGTATAGAAGATACATACATCGCTCCATCATGACATTTATTCGTCGTGAGTTTATCGCCCTACTATGCAAATCTTAATCAGACATGACTACCACGCACCATGAGTTGGAAATTAGATTCCCTACAACGTATTGAAACGGATCATGATCGAAACGTCTATTTCAAAGATTCAACTGGAAATGTGTGAAGAGAGTTTGCTTTATCTTATCGTCATTTTCAATCTCTACATCATATCATGAAGGATTTGAAATACTTCTATATGAAAAGACATTCACGTATTGGAAATCGCATCTGGTTGCGCGTCAACAAACGGCGAATTCAACTCTATCATTCCCAACTCCATACTAACTTCACATTTCATCAAGGTAGTTGGGAAAAGTATAAAAGGAAGGTACATCGCTCAATTTACTCATTTTTTCATCATGAAGCGCCATCGCTACACCATCGTCAACATTCTCCGTCGCTTCAGACTCTACACCAAAATCGATCTCACAACATTACACCAACACCTTCCAAACAGCAAGTATTACCCGGGCCGTCCTCAAATGTTAGTGGTGAAGATGAACAATTCACAGAATCTTCAACTCTTCCCAAATGGGACTGTACAGATTCTCGGCGCCCTTTCTCATTCATCGGCGCAGTCAATGCGCTTAGAGCTACAGAGACTACTACGTCGGATATGGAAGAGGGAGAGGTGTGTGATGTCGAATCTGACTGTGGACAATATGGTGATCTCTACTCAATTGAGTGAAAGTGTATCATTTTTGAAGATTCGTACCAGCAGTTACAATTTGTGTTAAGAACCCGAACTTTTTCCTGCAGCTCTCATTAGTTGTTGGTTACCTGTGCATGTGGCAATCTTTCATAATAGTAAAGTGATCATTACTGGACTAAAATCTCATGTACAAGCAAATGTGATCCTAGACTATCTCATCGAGTATGTACGTACCCAGCGGATTGTAAAATAAAAACCAATTTTTCCAACATGATGTTTTTATTTCAAATCATGATAGAACTTACAAATCATTTTTTCATTAGAGGATGGATTACATGAAAAGTTTTGAATAACAGATACAAATCGAGATACATGTAAACGTTTTAAGATGAAGTACAGTACAAAAGCACCACACGTTGATGAAAGTGGATGTTGTAGTATGCGTTCATTTCGCTGATATTGACGCGTATGTTTTCTCAACCACTGCTGTGTTGGTATATTTGGAGGTTGAGCAAGAGAGTCAAATAGTTCACCACGTCGGTCTTCTCCAATAAAGATCGCTTTCCAATGCTCACCGCCTAAATTCTGCGAATGAGTGTTTAGCACAATAAAGATGGGATAGTGATTTACTGCAGGTGGTAAGGTATCGAGCGAATAGACATTATCGAAAGCTTTCAACGTCGCTTCGTCTGCATTACGCTGTACTTTAGTTTTAATATCGTCAGCAGTCAACCAACTCATTAACGATTATACTGAAGAATCACGTCACGATACTTTGTAATTTCAATATTTGAATCGAAGACTGCATAAATTAATACATTGATCGTCTCAGGTAGTGTTCTTTTGAACGTCAAATCCAAACGAATATTATGAGGCACGTTCGCTTGACGATAGGGTGCACTAATATCGCTGTCAGCAGTCAAATCAAATGCATAAATAGTATATCCACTCTTAAACTCTTTCATAGTCAGTCCGTTGGTGTCATCCGTATTGTAAAAGCCAAAGACATCCATAAAATCAACATAACTGCGCATAAATTGATCCGAAGCAAAATCTGGTTTGTAGGGTGGACCAGGATGACTCACACCATTTACACGTAAAGCAATTTCACTTAACTGATTGTGTTTAAAATTGAAAGGATTCTTCTTTATATTACCATTAAATGCATCATTTTTAACCATTGCCACCATGAGGAGCTTCGGTGCTTCCGATGGAAAGAGGCCATCTTTCATGAAACTCTTTTGATCTTTCGGAATTGTAAAGGTGAGAAGCTTTGTATGCTGAATGGGGTAAATGGCATTTTGGCGGTTAAGACCTTCAGCATGCCCTCTAATGACACTTGGATTCGGTACTACTCGACGAATGTAAAGTGCAATATCTTCCACATGAATTCTAAAATTGTCAACTTTAGCAAATGCATTCAGCGCAAATTCAGGCTTATTCAATGTCAGCTTGAGTCGCATGCTGGTATTACAGAGTAAAAACTTTGACTGTCTAAAGAAGTCTAAATTCAGCGGACCATATAGCTGACATACTTTACTATCTTTAATCATAGCAGATCGCTTTACAAAGCCACTGTTTGTTTCAACATCAAATTTTCCTGCTTCATCTCTGTACCATCCCATGGCTTCCATATGACTTTTTTGTGCTGCTGGATGAAACTGTGATACATGATTGAAATATGATTTATAGGGATAATCGCTTTGGCCACCTTCCACCTGCTGCTCTCCAATCGTTAGAGAAACATCGCGAAGGTATGTAGTCAATGGTAAATTGTTCAGTCCAACTTTATGTGTATCGTCAATAGCAGTTCCATCTGCTTGCTGAATTCTAAACCTCAAATCAACCATCGCATAACTCAAATCTATGTAGTCATCACTACCACCAGGAATAACAAATTCAATGGGGCCAGCATTCTCAGCTGTTCGAGGATGATAATCTACAATACTTGAACTAAGAATATCTGTCTGTATGGCTTGTTGATCAAACAAACAAAACCCGGAAGTTTTACACTCCATAATTAGAAGTTATGGCAGCGTCGTCGTTTAGGGCCTGATGAATGATTAGAGCCTCTGCGACGTTTGCGTGAATGCCTTTTGACTGAAGATCGCACCCTACCAGCTCCGCGATGTTTCCTCCTTCCTTTATTCATTCGTTTAGGTGATTTCTTTCCTTGAGTAACACCAGCAAAGGTCTGCTTCAATGTTTTTAAACCGCGTTCCTTCCCACGATTCAACAAACTGCTCTTAAAACTTCTACCTCTGGAAAGATCACTAGCAACATCACCAGCAAAGCCAACGGCATTACTTAAAACATTTCGTTTTTAAGATCTACCGACATTGGATATGAGAGGTGCTACAACAGATTTCAGTGCACCAAGTATGCTACCTCCACGTTGGCGGCGAGCACCGATGTAAATTTGTCCTCCACCACTTACATAGGAGGGTCGTGAATAAAATGAGGCAGTTGGATTCATAGCTCAAACCCTAAACATTGTTAGTTACAACTTTGCATGAATCACTGTCGATCACTTAGATGAAAGATGTCGGCACGACGCATCCAAGAGTTCATACTTGAAGGATAACCAGCCCCTCTAACAAGACACCATTCTTCACCTTGCCGTTTTTTACATCGAATGATTTTCTCTACCAAATATGTTTCACTTTCAGTGACTACCTCAATCTCATCGCGGTAAAAGTTACCCTCAATTTCTTCATTATCGTACTCTTTCAACTTGTAGGTGGTTGGAGAGTCTTTTTTATTAATCCTTGATACTGTAAATACCTCCTCTGTCCAATTCGGAAGGTACCCTTTAGCAAAAACACTCTTCACTTTTGAGATACGAACTTTATCACCAATTTTCACATCACTTTTCACATGAGTGCGTTTACGTTGCAATGATTCGGGCACTTTATCTACATTGTCAGCATTTACATCTACTGGTCTGAGTCCAATAGAACGATGGATAGAGTGATTGTAGGCATGGAGTGTATCTTGTAGAACCTTTGTCCAATTTTGTGTTAAGTTGGCAGTAAAATGTCGCCACAAGCGATTTTTTAATGTGCGATTCAAACGTTCAACGAGTGCAGCTTTATAAGCACTCTTTACACTAAACAACTCAATGTCATGCCTCTCAAATAATCTTCTCACATGCTGATTTTCAAACTCTTTTCCTTGATCACTCTGAATTCTTTTTGGAATGCGACCTTCTCGAAAAATTGTTTGGAATGCTTTTGCTACTCCTTTCCCTTCTTTAGTTTTTAAAGGTTGAGCTCACGCATAACGCGAGAAAATATCAATGACGGTTAAAATAAAATTATTGCCCGAGTTATGTTTTGAAATGGAGGCAACATCACACAAATCTGCTTGCCACTGTTCATCGATGTCATGAACAATATAATGGCGGGTGCGGTACTTCTTTTTCGCTTGTTTGTGGAGTGTATATGTAGCCTGACCCTTTATCCATCGTTTCACTTGTGATTGTGGAAGACCACTCGCTTTTCATAATTTCTTGATAGATGCAAATCCTGCCGGATGTTTTACATCATAATAGATTGACTTCAAACGTTCAGTCGATGACGACTGACTGTTTTTCCTCCTTCTCATCTTTTTGTTTTCTTGCCTTTCTACATTTACAACAACTGCAGCATTTAGCTTTAGCGGTTTTGCGATCGTGTTCACATTGCTTAGGGGTTTCATTGTGAGAGCTGGCGCAGCAAGTGCAAGTGACAACGACATTCACCTCTGGCGGCTCATTACATGGCAAGCAACACATCTGCTTCATATTAATAGTCTGAGAACATGTATTTCCTGGGAGGAGCTGTTTTATGTTTTCCTTTTACTAGTTTTAGTGGTGATGTAGATCTACGTCGAGTTCTTCCTCTTGTTTGCTTAGTGAGTGTGGGAGGGGATGTAGCAGGTGACGTCTTAAACCAATTTGTTGGCATTTTCATCGTCTGAAGCATTGGAGCAGTAGCCACTGTTGAATCAAGTTCTTTCAATGTCTCATTATTCAAAGCAAATTTTGGCACACTATGCTTTTTTCAATAGTTTAAGAAAGTATGACCAACCAGGTGGAACATAGCCCTGACGGCGCTTTCTACGTGTCGCATACTGAATCAAGTCTTCATAACGTGAAGCATCAATCACTTTATTTTCATCTGTAATGATTTCTCCTCTATCATTTACATTGAGATGGGGTTCAATACTGTTGAAAAGAGATATGGCATGTGCGCGAGATGCTAAAGGTGTAGCAGTCGATACAGAGTCAGGCATCTTATTCTTCAAGTTTTTCAATTGCTCAACAGTTTCCGATTGTAATAATACAGCACGATGTGGATCTTTGATGTGAACATTTTGCTGATAATCTATTTCTTTCCTATACATTTGATTCGCAAGAGGTTGCTTTACTTGCTGCATGGCAGTCAATTGTACATATTCATCCTGAGGAATAATAATCATGCGAGAATAAGAACTCATAGTTTGTAGATAATCATGGGAGTTTTCAAAATATCACTTCGAAATCTAAATTCTTCCGGACACTCTTGCGTAAAGTCAATGAATAAGTAACCGTATGGTTTTTCAGTAGCTGCTTGAAAAATTTCAATTAAGGCTTTTGATCCTCTGGGTGCAACTTGTCGCGCTAAAATTTCAAATTGACTTTTATCTCGCGGATTCTTGAAAATAGCATAATAGTGTGTATTCAGGTTTCGTGTACGAGCTTCTTTTCCATCAGGAAACAAATTTTGTGTGATATAGATGATAAAGCACCTTTTATGATGTGCTACGCGAGTGAACATATCTGTAACATCTTTTGAATTCTTACTCTCTTTTAATAAATCATCCAATACAACAACATCATTAGACTGAAGTTTATCCACTGCAATAATTCCTTCATGTCGAATAAAGTTGCGACTTTGCAATTCCTGAAACAGCGACGGTTGATAAATACCATAACACCAAATCACTCGATTGATAGGTTCCTTAAACAACTCCCTTCTTTTATCCAATAAATTCAGAGTGAAAACAGTTTTACCTGCATGAGATGGACCTGATACAGTCAGAACTTTATCACATTGAAGTCTGAAATCCATTTTAATACTTTGAGATTCAACATTTGCATAATAAACGCTTAGAGCCAAAGATATTACCCAATAGGTTACCCACGACAGGAGCTAACATTGGAAGTATTGCTGAAAGGAAACCGCCCTTTTGTGTTAGAGTTTCCCTCTTTGTTTGAAGGGTGACTTTAGGATTGGAGATGAAACGCAATTTTGTGGCATATCGCTTAAGTAACTTTCGTTGTTTTGGTGCTAATTTCTTCGTCCTCAACTTCCTCACATGAGAAATAATTTCACGAATGAATTTATCGTTAGCATGTCGTATAGCATTGTATCGCTGATTTGCTTTCATTCGTCGGAGAGCTTGAATGGCTGAAGAAAACTTTGAAGACTTTTGACTTTTACGTTTCGCCATTTTACGTTTCGCCATTTTCCGTGTTAGTCTTTGCTAAAACCTATCTTTACCACATTTGCATAGGTACTAACTATTGCGGCATAAGTGACACTCGAAATGAGCAATATCACAGTGGTTACATTTGCAAAGTTGAATGCAATTACGTATGAAACAGCGTTGACAAAAAGCGTGCTTACATCTCTTGAAGATGCGCTTTTCATTTCCATCCTTTCGCTTACATACATCACAACACATAGTTTCACAGTTACTGATGTCTATAGCAAGTCTTTTTGAAGATATGAATTTGCTAGCCTTTTCTAAATAATAGACGCATGTACAGAAGGAATATACTTCGAGAGTGAGCAGACATAGCTCGAAAACCAGTTGTGCTACAATCAAGTACCACTGCATTTTCAATTTTTCTTTATGGAAAGTTGAATGTGAATATCTGAAATCGCTTCAATCACTAGACTGCTACCATGATGGTTAAATGCGTTAAGACGTTCAGCAATTTTTATCATATGTCTTTTAAAAAATTCTTCGGGGTGATCTACCACTTCCACTGAATAAGAAGCAAAATGGAAAGAGCGACTTTCCACCTCTTCCTTTCCAAAATGACTAAACTTAATTTTCGCAACTAATCGCGCCATGACAATGCTATCAGAGAATGTATTCATTAACTCTAGAAATAGAGTGCTAGCATCATCGACCACTGCTTCGATGTCGGTCTCATCTTTATGAAAATTTATCACATAATCTTGAACAGCTCCTTTTAAACTTTGCCTATGAAAATGTAATGTTCCGCAGTCGTTTTAGAAAGACATGATCGCCCTTTATCTAAACCATCCATTGCATGAAAACAACTCTTCTCATAGTAACATTTATTGAATAACGGTAACAAGCATGCATTATAAATCAATGGTTTGAAACAGATAAAATAGATACAGCTGGTAACTATCATACAGCGAGCAATGATAACCATACAGGACTTTGGCAGTGTTGAGGTAAGGAGGAAAGAAGCATTGGTTATGAACGTAGCTACTACAACGAAGAGACAAAATAGGAACACACAAATCCTTAAAACGTTTCGTGACTTCATGGTAGTGTTGATTCACTCTACTATCCCAAGGCGGGAGCAAAATATCATCAATGATTAGATTGGGAAATACTTTCCTCTCCTTACCAGGATTATTACAAAAGATGCGTATAACATTGAAAGCAGCTAACCATCGTTTAAAGTCAATAAGAAGAGCACTCTCACAAGAAAAGCCATAGTCTTGCAAATATTTCAGATTAAGTCCATGAATGTGTTTTCTCGCCCATTGATCAACATTGGGATTGCAGTTGGCATGTTGATGATAGACACTGACAATCTAATATGTCCAATTGTTCATAGCAATAGCACTGAGCTCCTGTACAGGTTCACCCTCACAATCCATAAAAATGATGATAGAAGCCTAAAACGGAAATTTACACATCTAAGGAAACGTTCTATAACATATTACAAAATGAAGAATTACATCGATGCTTTTCACGACAAAATACACAAATGATATGATGGCAACGAAGAAGTAAAATGTATCTAATAAGACAACGTCTACGACACTCAAAGCACATAAGCGAATTGTCATAGGGTAGATTTAGGAAAGGACTAGTAATTCTCCTTCTTTGATTTGCGTTTTGAGGCAGCATTCTTGTCCGACTTGCGCTTCGTACCACTGCTGTTAAGGATTTGATCAATTATGTCGTCCACGTTGGGTGGTTTTGGAATATATAGGATGGATTCCATATGCATGGAGAGAGAGGCTATTTTATTATCCTTGTGCCGACCATAATATAGCCCATTCACTTTGAAAAGGATGTCCCAAGTACCTTCTCCGAGCTCGTCGCATGTGATGGATGTTGAATGATCTCCCTCCTTCTTACAGTAAGTGCACCAATGTGATACCGGTAGGCAAATGTGATTAACATCCCAAATCTTTCTATAGGGAGTATCCTTGTCATCTCTCGCCTTCCACTCTTGAGCAAGAGGAGTAGGAATGTCCATATTTAATGTCACGTACTCCTCAATAATATCAAGTTGGTGGCGAATGTACGGACTCACGGGGATCAGTATGTAGTCCCCATACTGATTGTGCATTATCTTGACATCCGTGGAAGGGAGCATTCCCGTTTGGAGTACTACGCTATGATCGTCATAACGCAAGACTTGTTTAAATTTACGCTGTAGCGGTGTAGGATTATGTACCTTGGTTGTTTCTTCCACTGGCCTCAGTTGTAGATGATCTGATCGTAGCGGACCTTGTAACGTTTGACCGCCATTTTGTCCTACTAGTGCAGCAGATGGAGTAGATGCCTGAAAATGAAAAAGATTGCATTAAGTTTACGTTCAAGGGAGGAGAGGGAGGAAAGTAGAGACTTACCATTTTAGTTGGATAATAGAATAGGGAACTAGAGAGAGAGAGAAAATGTGCGTCCGTCACTCGTGTGATTCAACGATGGAATGATTCTCACTGTGGAAGGCTCGCTATTTATATAGAAATGCTTGATTCTCATTGGATGATGATCCTCATTGGAGAATAACATCAAGCTGATTCCAAATCTGGCCTCCGTTTACCAATCCGAGCCTTCATTCTCCCGCTGGAGCTGTTTCTTGGGAAATTCTAACTCTGTCGTTTTTCGTCAATCTCCCAAAATCTTAAATGGCGCCTCACATCTAAATGAAGACAGATATGAACAAGCCGATTCTTTCAGTGAATTTGTCTCACTCTTAGCTTTCAAACGAGCTATTGCACGACAAAATCCGTCCACTGGAAGCCAAGATCGAAGCTAGCTCTTCCGAGGGGGGGGGTCAGTGAAATTTGATGAAAAATGTTTTGGTGAAGGTCCGAGGTCGAAATGACACACTTTGGAAAATTTTCAAAATTTTGTCCATACAAAGTCACTCTGACACTTAGGATTTTTCAGGTGAGCTCCGACCTAAAATCTTGTAACAGCTCTAACTTTTGAACGGCTGGTCCGATTGACTCGCGACAAAAATGTCGTCAAGCAGTTTTTTCTCCTCTTTCAAACGAGTAGCTGTAAGACAAAATCCGTCCACTAGAACCAAAGTTAGAAGATCGCTGTCGGGGGGGGGGGGGTCGGTGAAATTTGATGAAAAATGTTTTGGTAAAGGTCCCAGGTCGAAATGACACACTTTGGAAAATTTTCAAAATTTTACCCATACAAAGCCACTCTGACACTTAGGATTTTTTAAGGTGAGCTACGACAGTCCACCCTCCCAACCTGGCCGGCACACCACGCCAACCTGGAGAGCACATCACCTCGCGCTACGACGGCCGGCCAGAGGGGGGGGGGCCGAAATGACACACTTTGGAAAATTTTCAAAATTTTACCCATACAAAGCCACTCTGACACTTAGGATTTTTTCAGGTGAGCTACGACAGTCCACCCTCCCAACCTGGCCGGCACACCACGCCAACCTGGAGAGCACATCACCTCGCGCTACGACGGCCGGCCAGAGGGGGGGGACGTCAGACTCGAAGCAACACGGCGGCACACCACGACCGACTCGACGGACAGGAGGGGGGACGTCAGCGACGGCGGCCATCTTGCGCTATCCAGAAGTGGAGTTTTACTTACTACTATGCACTGACTACGAATGTTGTGATAATTATTAGAGAAATGGAAAATAGAAATTCATTATTATACTTACCACAAAACTCTTGATTCATCAATTGATAGGTAACGCACTGACCATTTACATTAATCGGAAAGCGATATGTAATTTCTCGCTTTTTAAAGGAAGACGTTCCACTGCATCGCGTCTGATTCATGTCAACGTTATGACCACTACACAATGCTAGAGAATTCTCAAATGTTGGATATCTAGCATTTCCAGATGTAATTACATCAGCTGAAAAATGAAGTAAAAACATATTGGTAGGTGTCGGTCATTTCATGTGAGTACAAAATTGGTTCAACAACGACTCATTTCCGGTAATACGGTAATCGCATATCTTTGCGATGTGACTAGATGTGACTATACTTATCAATTTTACTATGATTTCTCTGTTGATGAAGTCTAAATTGTGATAATGATAATTTTATGTACTAATTAAAATTATGATCATAATTTAAATTATGATCTCGAATGAAACTTCTCCATGAAATTGCATTTTTTCACGTCCATACCTTTCCATATCCAGCTCTGAATCCGGCTATGCTGACAATTTTCAGCTTGTTCTCTTGAAGTTTTCCAGATATTCACGCAAGCTAACAAAAGTCTGCCGCTTGATTCACAATGTACCATACACATACTTTTCCCAAAAACTTCGCTTAATATTCTTATTGACACTCAAATGCACTTCATTATATTCAAATTATTCAAAATTTGTTATGAACAAACCAGTGGTACATTCGACTGAAAAAAGGTGGGCAGGTCTGTGGTCACGTCAATTAAGTCCTCAGCTTTGAATAGTGTCTTTCATTTCCCAATGTGATGTATGACATATCGGCTAATCAAGCATTCATTACATAAATACAAAGGCGGTCGTGAGATGTTCATGTAGTCTAGTAAGCAAAGAATGCAAATTAGGTAAACTAAGATATTATTAATTGCGATTTCAGGGATGACCGATCTATAAAAGAATAACCATTCATTTATCTTCAGATTGCTGAATATCAGATTCACCGGAAAAATTGAAAATGCTTCGATATTTTAGAATATTTCATTTCTGAATATTCTGCATGGTGAAATGCAATTTTACTCTGAATCACGGGTCGGTTTAATCTCATGTTTTTGGTCTACATGAAGGAAATCACAACTTGTCAAAAGTTAACATGTGTTGCATAATAATGAGGTGTCTGAAATATCCTCGTCCCCAATAATAATTTCTAGCTGATTAAAATTGGTTTTAACTTAAGAAATGTGTATGCATTAGGCATATCAAAAATTGTTAAATCAAATTTGTGCAATGATATGAATGCAACTCTGACAATCTAAATCTGCAAAAATGTTCATTTATCTATAAATCTATCTCAACAACACAGCAGAAGGTTCTAACAACATCTAACAATCTAAATCTGTAGAGCTTTTCAAAGAAATTTTAGAAAACTTTGTTAACAGCAGACTATAACAATGTAAATCAGTAAAATGCCTGACATGTTTTTTTACAAAAACGTTGCTATTATCAGACATAAGATTTTAATAACATCCATCCATTTAAATCTGTAAAATGTTTCAAATAGATTTTATAAAACATCTTAAACACCAGACAGGACTTTAACAATATCTAACAATATGAATCTGTAAAATGTCTCGAATATAAACTTTTTGAACAGCAAACAAGACTTTAACAATATAAATCTGCAAAATGTCTCAAATATTGTTTGCAAATACTTGTTCAATATCAGACAAGACTCAAACAATATCTAACAATATACACGTACGTACATACATACTATATGTAAAATCTTTGAAATATAAACTTTCTCATTAGTAGACTCCAACAATGTACAACAATCTTAACTTGTAAAATGGTTCAAACAGTTTTTACGAAAACTTTCTCAACAGCATGCAAGTGATTCTCCATAACTGCAACACGTTTTCTTGAGAGATTATCGGTTGCATGGTGATGCCGCTTCAACCAGTCCGCAGGACTGGGCGTTGGATTCCAAAGATGATAAGGTGATCCATTAATTCCTACGAAAAGAAGGGATGAAGCATTCTTGATCGTAAACACAGATCGAGCAGACATCGAAACCAAATTCAGTTGGGAGAATCCTCGCTCAATCTCGGATGAACTAATGAGTATCACTATTGTCAGCCCATGTAACTGCTTTCTGAATTTGCTCAGGCACTTTCCTCAGATTCGACATAAGTGTGCAGAATGAAAGAATAATGCCAGCCTCAAGAATGAGAAGCCCCTCACCGTGTTGCTTGGTTAGCTTTTCAAACCATGGAATCGCACAATCTTTAGGCCAGTATTCCGGGCATAGTACTTCCAAAGATTTTAGACATGGCTCGGAGTCTAAGATGAGAGTCTTGCGATCACATTGTCAATCAATTGAAGGATTGGTACGAGGTTCTACTTGCAAATTCTTTCAAATCAATGCACATATAAGTCACTTCATTCCATCCTCGACACAGAGATATTCTTTTATTTCATCAAGCGTGTATTTGTCGTCAGTCACGCCAGATTTTATGCTCTTTAGAGCGGCGATCGTCCATTTTATATGCTTGTTTGCCATGATCATTGTCATGTTCCTTTTTTGAAGGATTTGACTCAATTCTGAAAGAGGTGCTTAACATTCTTTTACAAGCGCCAGATCTTGGACGAACTGTCTTTCCGTGAGTTTGGAACAGATCCCGAGCACATTACTCTTTCGTTCGACTTTATCTTTTCATCCTCACATAATCCCTGAAAATGTTTGACCAGTGCAGGATAGTCACTCCTCAGCGCATCAATGGCTCTGTACGATGAAGTAACCCACCTCACATCGAACACTTCGCCAATCTTCTGCAGATGAACATGGAGATTCATCGCTACATTGTTCAAATGCCGCTGCATCTTCGGGGAATAGTAATTATTATTATTATGTTGTGAAGCTTCGATATGATAGATTGAATGTGAAAGACGCCGTCCACTGCTTTTATTGAGTCAGAGACACCGAGCTCCAGTTGGTGGTTCAACCAGTGCCACAACATTATACCTGGGAATTGCTTTTTGAGCTGCGTTCCTACACCGCTTTATTTTCCTAGCATTACAGAGGCTCCATCAGTGCACAAAGAAATCACATGGGATGACAGGGAAGCGTCATTAAAACCATTAGCTTTTAGCGATGTCATCAAGCAGTCCAATACAGTAGATGCATTCTGGGCAGGGAGTTCAACGTTCTAAAAACAAATTCAGTGGAGGATCCTCCGAGGTGATCTTCGAACGTTTGTAAATTATCAGAGACGATTGCTTCCATAATGAGGTTGACATATCGATGATCAATGAGATTCCACTTTCAGTCTCTGTAATCTTTTTACAAATTTGTCGACGCTTTCCGCTCGAAATAACTTTAACCTTTCTTGTGCATGTGTCTTGAGAATGCAAATTTCTGCCCAAGTCCACGCCATTGCTTTCTTGAAAGTCTATCAAGTGTTTCATAGTTTGGGAAGGGTCGATTTATTTTTCGCAATGTACTCGTAGTATACCGTTCTTAAGCATTTTGCAGTAGTCTCTTTGTTCCGATTTTCCACTTGTGCCGACAGAGTTCCGTAATGGTCCAATTTCCCCTCTTGTATAACTTTTTGTACAGCACGTTAAGCGTACGAGTCCCTGTGCATATACACTTAGTTTCTCAAATGCTTCAGACGAGAGACTGTCCACCTAATCATTTACGCTATCGACAGCAGAAATTTCACTTGCAGACCAATCTCTGGATACATGGACGACTTGCCTGCTGTGTGCCAACGATACTGAGTTCTTGGATCCATGGCTCCCAACGATACTGATATCTAGGGTTTATGAATCATGAATTTGAAGCTAAAAATCTGACACAGAAATCGAAATACAGCTTACAATCGTCAAGAATGTAGTAAGTAGGAACCACAGAAACATACTGTTCAAGCGTATCACTTGGTTAGAAGTGCAAACTGAATCAAACAGATGGCACATGCAGGAACTTAATAAGTGGGCAAAAAGAAATTTTTAATACCTTGCAGAGATAGGAAAAATAGTTGTGCGTCGCTTGATGACTGCTGTGAATTCCTTCAAATGCTCCGATTGCCACGATTCCTTCAGATTCGAAGAATTCAGATCCATGCGCAAAATTTTCCTCGATCATGTTGAGCCCTCCAATCATTATTTAAAAAGTTAGTAGGCGCACGAAGAGACGTTCACCAACTTCTCTGTAGAACATGACATCGACTGTCTTTTTGCTGTGTGATCCCGTTGATAACAGTCACTGAAAGTTCGTACAATGTGAAGACTGATGAGATTTCATGCGTCAGATGCATTCTCAATAATGGTAACGCCATGCCATTATCGAGTCTCGTGATTTAGTAATCACACCCTGATGCTCATCTAACACACAACGGATGATAAATGTGTAAGAAAAGAAATTCTAAGACGGCGCTAATTTTTATCAATAAACCGTGCAAAATTAGGGAGCCTGCCCGAGCCCCCCTGGATGAGGTTCTAAAACAGTGGACGGGACCCCCCCTCAGCCCCTCCGCCCACCCCCTCGAGCGTATCACTGGAACAAAATTGAGTATGAAATTTCTCATTTCATAGCCACGCTCGATCTCTTCGTGAAATACAATGAGCAAATGATGCATCATTTGCAAACATGAAGCAATACAATTCTGAATACATGCATGATCTATCGACAACCAATTTAATGTAGCAACAGCTTTTGACATGTACAGATAGGTTTTGCACAATAGTGAATTCCTACAATTCTGGTTTTGTTGATTATTCATGATTGGAACGATAGAGTAAGTGAATAGTAGGTAGAGTGTCGACTCAAAAAGGTCAACACACAGTGATAACTTTAATACAAAAGACTCAGATTTTTGCGAAGATTACGTTCCTGCGGTCTGAAAAATGTTTGATGACTTTTTAAAAAGTCAAATTTCTGCATATTCTTGTGTTTACATACCAGCGATTTAGAACCTCCATATAAGCAGCATGAAACCTATTAGTTATCAAATGGAATGACCGTTTACTAACAGATATCTTAACTAAACGGAATTTAAGTTGATTACAAAGGAAATTTCATACACCGCATTATAATGAAAGTCTTCATGGAAAAGTTGATTTGAGATCTTATTGTGGTTCTTGGCTGAAATTTCAAGATTTCTTTCAATTTTCATCGGCATTATTTTGCGATTCACTAAATTTATGTTTTATTTCTTAAATCTGTATAGTATGGTGAACTCATTAATATCTTTTAAAGTAGGCCTAAATGTTGATCATCGCCTCTGATTTTTAATATTTTGCTCTTTCAGTGGCAGGTAGAGTGTCATATGATGGACACTTTATTAATAATAATTATGCGCTTATTAATAAGGCTGAGCTCTAAAGTAATAGCAGCCCATCGAATTGCTTATTTAGCAAAATTTACCTCTCCCATGTTTCCATGAAAAATTGCATAATTTTACTTATCTCACATTTGGTCGTGGGTCTCAACTCGAGTTCATTTAATAAAATCAAAACAGCATACACATTGGGGAATTACTTAACACTGAGTTGCAACCTAATATGCTTGCTCTATGATTGGAACTCAGCTCTTGTTGCCTTTTACACTCATTAGTACTGTCTATGATTCATTTATACAGTGACATATCAAAGCTTGTGACTGAATCAAAGAGAACGAGCGTATACCCATGAAGTGATACTTCTTATATTCAAATATTGTATTATATTTTCAATACACTGCAGCCCTATCATGCATGAAGAAATATAACTCAAATAATCAAGTGAAAATTGGCCTGTCTGTATTTTAGCATCGCTGAAGTAGGTCTACTACTTTCGCTATCCTAAGTTGCCTGACCAGGCAACCTACATGTATATATTCTTACTTGGAAATGCAGTGGCGGTCAGGCATGAGAAACAAACAAGAATTAAGGCACGATGGTAAGACATTTCGAAAAATGTTCCTGCTGTAAATTCATTCTTTTCTCCTGCATATTATATACACCAAGTGAGTGGAATGGAATGCGAAAAATGAAACTTCCCTTTAGCAAACGACAAAATATTTCTTTATTCATCAATTTTATGACTAAGGCATTTATGCCATCTGTTGTCACTATTTGATTTTATCGCAACAGATTTCGAATATCTCATATGATTTTATAGACATTCAAATAAGATTTTCTACATGATTTTACCAACTGCTGCCAGTGACTGCCAACTGCTGACGTAGAGAAATTACAATAATCTAGAAATTGAAAGCAAAAGGTAATGGTTATTTATTTGTTAATTTGCAGAATTTATGATGAATGGAATGCAAGTGGAAAGAGTAACTCAATTTGTTCGCATTGAGTCTTTACTTAACCCCCTCAAATGAATGACTTAGGGATCGTCATAATCTTTGCATCTCAACTTAAGATTTTTTCATGAAAATTGAGAGACACAAAAACCAAAAATATCAAATATGCAGATTACAATGTCCTCAGAGTCGATTGGAAGCAAAATATAGTAAGTGATAATACAGCAAAGTGGTAAATAGTGCTAATAGTAAAGTGCTATACTATGTCTAAAATTGAACATACTGATTGTGCAAAAACTTCGAGTGATTCTAATCCATTGGCATGGTGCAGAATAATCATGAAATTATCCATGACTCGCTATCAAGGTCGTCCCTTTCTTGCAAAATTGATCGATATGAACTAAAATTCGCTATGGTGTATCATAAGGGTTCATAATAGGATTGATCTTAATTCTTAAACTTGAGCCAAATGTGTCATGGGTATAAATTAATGGGATCCAAAATTATACTTTCCGTAAATGGCAACCTATTTATAATAGGTACGCCTCAAATATCCTAAGCCTTTTTAGGTACAATTTGAAGAAATAGCAAAGTTCATGCTGTTTTTAATGTCCGTAAACTGATCTTTGCTGCACAAGGCATAAACATTGCACAAATGAGTAGATGACATCAAATGATGTTAAATGATACAATTAGTGGCAAATTTTCTGTCATGCTGTTAAAACAGACGTCCGTTTCAAGAGACATCTTGTTAATCAAATGCGTTCGAATATCTTTAGTGTGAGTTGAAGTAATAAAAATTGTATATTAGATATCGAATTTAGATTTTTCAGTTATCGTTTCCATACTCAGTATACAAGGTGTCCCACAAGTCTGGACACATAGGAAATTATGAGTTTCTATGTGTGCAATGCATTTGTACGTAAATCCTTCTGATTAACATCTTTAACTTCAATGTCATCAGCGACAAATAGCTGTGCAAATGAACTATCTATCATTGTGTTCAGAACATGTGACTAGTACTCGGTATTGTCATATAGAGGTTGGCTAGTCAATCGCATTTCCATTTCACGTCTTATCAGCGAGCATGCCATTGACAATTGAAGAGCGCATTGAAGTAATTTTGTTGGTTGGGAATCGTAGCACGAGAGACGCAGCGGATTTGTTCAATCAGAACCATCCTGAACGTGAGCCCATCAGCTTCAGTTGTGTCGCAAAACTTTTGAGGAAATTCAAGGAGACTGGCAGTGTGCATGACAAACCCCGGTGTGGCCCTCCCCGACGATTCAATGATGAAGATACCGGTACAGCAGTCTTGGGTGCATTTAGCAGAAGTCCGAAAAGATCCATCCGCCATATGTCCGCTGAAATCAACATTTCAAAGTCAAGCATCCATCGCATTCTGAAACTCCATAGCTGGCATCCATACAAATTGCATTTGATGCAAAAATTATCGGAAGACGATCCAGACAGAAGAACTGAATTTTGTTCCTGGGCGATGAACATGTGTGAAGAAAATGACAACTTCCCATATGAAATTTTATTCACTGATGAAGCCAACTTTTACGTTTCTGGAGAGGTTAACAGACAGAACAAACGCTACTGGTCATCAAGCAATCCTCACTGGTTTGATGGATCCAAAGATAAAGGAACCAGGCGTCTTGTGGTGTGGTGTGGTGTGGTATCTGGAAAGATTAGGTTGTTGGTCCATTCTTTTTTGAGGACACAGTATGGGGAGAAAATTATTTGAGTCTGCTACGCAACGAAGCACTACCAAGTCTACCAGACGACGGTCCTCCTTGGTTTCAACACGATGGTGCCCCGGCCCATTACTCGGTCATTGTTCGTGAATTTTTGAATGAACAATTTCCTAGGCATTGGATTGGTCGAAGAGGAACGGTTGAATGGCCGCCAAGAATGTCCGCTTGACTTCTACCTTTGGGGACACTTGAAAGCTATGGTGTATTCCGAAAAGATTCAAGACCTTCATCATTTGCGGTGGCGCATGCAGGAAGCCTGTCAGCAGATTACCCCAGAAATCATTCAGCGAGTCTTGATGGAGTGGAGATATCGACTGGAATTGTGTGCTGTGAACGGTGGTGGACATTTTGAACACATCCTTTTGACTTTCATGCATTTAGTCCACTAGTATTTACTTTAACATTGAATAAATGATTAATATGAATGGAATATGCGATTTTCTCCTGTGTCCAGACTTGTGGGACACCCTGTAGATCAGATGTTTACATTTAGAAGTTTTCGCAATGTATAAAGTAATGTCATTGTAATACATTCTCAGTGCAACAGTACTTGTATGACGTACATTAACTGAATAAATTTTTCGAAAATTGAATTAGAACGTCTAAATTTAATCCATAATAATTGACGCAAAGAACTATGCATTGACCAGGAAATAAAATCCTAAAGCAGGCATTGTGAAATGACAAAAAATTCATAATTTATCTTAATTGCAGTTGTGCATTAGTTTCTTGTGAAAACTTTGGAGTCATTGATCCTTTTGAACATTGCCATCAAAATCAAGCAATGTTTTGTTTTAAACGTTCGACTAAAGCATGAGGATAAATGCAAATGGGATTTTAAATAAAACGTCAAAATGCAGAAAGCTACACTTTGGTTAGACAGTTTGGTTGTTTTAGTATCCAATAGTTGATAAGTAGCTATACGTCGGACTCATATAGGACTATCAATTTGGGTCCTTGGATAATACGTACTTTTCATAAACATTAGCTTTAAGATCCGAATATCGTGCTTCTTCGCACTCTTAAATACAGACTTCAGTATATCAGTGTACAATAGTTTGTATCAAACGGAATTATTAAAAATACCTGTGATCGGCAATAATGTCATTTTATTTTTAAAATGATATAAAATGATATCATTTCATATCATTTTATTTTTTCATAATGAAAATACACCATTTTTTAGTGAAATGTACGATTTACATTGCTACCATGATACTTTTGCTGCTCTTTGCAATGAAACTAAAATTAGATTGCATGTAGCATCGATGTATTCCAAATAATGGAAGACCGAAGAAGGCAGTTTAGTCATACAAAGCTTCTTGTATATCAAAACGTAGGTAGGGCCTATGGCCTATACATTAGACATCGCAAGTTTTGATTTAACCTTTACACACTCGAATTACAAATGTGCCTACAATATGCAATTGGTTACGCCAACAGAATCTAAGGTACGAAAAAGGGCTGAAAAATTTAGATTACAGTCAAGACTTCAAAAACATCAAGACAGTTATTAATGAGTTCAGTGTTCAATCATTGTCAATCTGTGCGATAGACAGACTGACTGACAGACAAAAGCCTGTTGCTTTTCGCTATATGAATCAACGAGTGAGGAACGACATTGGTAAAACAAACAAAGGAGACTAAATTTGCTTCAATTTAAAGTGCGAAGAATCCATGATTAGAAAACATGATAGAAACAAAAATGTTTGATGATATCATTTTATATAATTTTTCAAAATTAAAATGATATAAAATAATGTCATTTTTCCTCAGAATATAATGATATCATTTTATCATTGCCAATCATTGAAACATATAATACACTTACCAATCCGTAGCGTAGCACTAAGAACCAACTGGATACCAATTTCATGGATATCACCTCAATTACATTTGTGCAAATCGTGTAACTCTAATCTCCAAGCACTTGCACTTATTGTCCCTGCTGTCCTATGGAACAAATCCGATGGAAAATATAGAAGAAGCTTCAATTCCTATAGTTTTTGATTGTGTGATCAATGATTATCAGCAAAACAAGTATTTCGTCAAAAATAAATCAGTTTTCGTTGTCGAACGTCTTCGCCTTATAGAGACAATGGAAAGTTAATAAGCTTTGCTTCGGCTCATATCTGAATGATATGGAAATATTATGATCCTTTCCTGGCGCAGACATCCATTGCATTGCTTCCTAATACTATTGTTTGACGTCTTTTTATTCATAAGTTTTTCAGTTTCCAAAAGTTGCCGAATTCAGCCAAAAATTCCCCAGCTGTTAAGGAAAGTGCTTTGTGTTCTTCACTTTTGCCACACAATTCACTTAGCCTATACAAAACTAAAAGCTTCATTAATTCAATAATTGTAGGTTACAGAACGAGTGATTGATTGAGGCCGCAGGCCGAGATCAATCGAGAGTTCTGTAGCATAATTGTTGTAGACTGCTTTGCGCTAGCCGTGTCTGCAAGTGATTTAGAAACCTCCGAGAAGTTTATTGTCTTAACAATAAAGAACAGATGCCAGATGTCTGTAGATTGAATAGCACAAACATGTATGCAGGCGCATAGATATCTGAGTGCTTAGAAAAGGGATTGTGGGTGTCAAGTAATCGACGGCGTCTCCATTTGACAACTACCTTTAAATAACTACAATCAGATGATATTGAATATTTCCACGTTTGACTTAAAATTGACAGTTTCTCGACAAAGAGTGGCTGCCACAGAATTAGACAGGTCGTCTCTTCTTCTGTTTGAGCATTGGAAGGATGTAACTACAAGGGAAGCATTGGAACATGTAGCGTTATTGAAATGGCACAATCTCCTGACTAAATACCATAGCAATCGAACAATAAGCAGCCAGTTCAACATTAAACACACCAAATTGTGCAAACTTTCAGTGACTGTTATCAACCGGATCATGCAGCAAAGAGACACAGACGATGTCAAGTTCTACAGAGAAGTTTGTGAACGTTTTTTCATGCGCCTGCTAACTTTTTTTAAAATGATTTGAGGGCCCAACATGATCGAGAAAACTTTTGCGCAATGATCTGAATTCTTCGAATCTGAAGGAATCGAGGCGATCGGAGCATTTTGAAGGAATTCACAGCAATCCGCAAGCGACGCACGACTATTTTTCCTATCTCTGCAAGGTATTAAAAATTTCTTTTTGCCCACTTATTAAGTTCCTGCATGTGCCATCTGTTTGATTCAGTTTGCACTTCTAGCAAAGTGATACGATTAAACAGTATGTTTCTGTGGTGGCTGCTGTTGAGTAAGATTGGCTCTTATTGTTCTGATTAGCGCCGTTGATATACTGGTAAACATGCATCTTAATGTAAATTTTCTGAAGTAGACATGGATATTTGACATAAGTGTTCAATGGATCATAGACATAAATAGCAATAAGAAAAATAGTGAAATGCCAGATATCTATGCATAGCTAAGGTGCTTGGTAGTGTTGGAAGTAACACATGTTTGACATTGCATCAGTCCTTCATTTACAATAGAAGAATCCATGTGGTCACAAAAAGAAAAATGATGGCTTGCAAGTAATTTGCTGTCACAGAACTTGCTGATACTGTATCTGCAAGCAATTTGCAGATCGAGTTGGAAGAAGTGAAAACGACGCTATAACAGCATATCCAAAGTCAGTGTACGACAATTATATTTCAAAGAGCTTTTATCGCCATCTTGTCTTGATGACGCTTTATTCGTGCAGAAGTTTTAAGTTCCAAAGAAGACACATCAATTCGTCAATATCAATTCGCATATCAGAGCCTCAAGGTAAAAAGAAAAATAGCGCCGATGTAGCTGCCGATTTATGCATGATACACTGATATTTTAGGTATATCTTGCTCGTAGCTTGATCATAATACATTGCATCTTCAATTTTCGGATGGTCAAAGCCGAAATAGAATAGACAAAGATCCGGGATTAGCTAATACTCAAGTAAAATAGTCGACGGGGACAAGCAAGTTGAACTCACTTCAAATGATCATAATCAGCAAGAATCAGCTGGAATAACAAAGAATGCTACGGCAAAACAGGTTTGCATGCATATGTTGTCAGAAAGGTATTGAATCGTAAATGAACATCATCATCTTCTTCCCCTTTTCCCGGGGAGTGCGTGGTCGGCGTGGCGGTAGGCATGTCGCCATTTTGATCGATTACTGGTGTCCTCCCCCTTCAGTTGGGTTCACAGAAATCGTCGTTAATAGTATCCTTCCATCGCTTATTGGGCCTCCCGTGTGGCCGCATGCCTGGTACCTCCAGCTGCATTGCGACTTGCACAACACAGCCGCTGCACCATGGGTGATTGTCCAAACCAGCGAAGTCTATTCTCGCGTAATTTCTCCGTGATGGCTGCCACACAAATGCAGCTCCTTAACTCCTCGTTCCACACGTGGTCCGGTAGCGTCAGTCCCAGCGAGAATCTCAGCGCATCTCCATGACGTGCAGCGCACACCTATGAGCTGCTGTGTTCGTCAAGCATTCGCTTGCATACATCGCTGAATGGTAAAGGAACAATGTGCAAGTCAATCTTTGTTTTTTTGAAAGAAGTTTAAGCGAATTTCCTAGTGAGGAGTGTAGTTACTTCCATTTCTTAAAATGCTAGGCCTATGTTTTGTCGTTTGATTTTATGCACGGAAGTACATTGTATAAATCAATATAATTGCTTTCATTTATGTAGTATAGGGGACATTATAAACAAAAAATAACAATAATTACAGGGGAAGAAAGGGACACCGCATGGGTCAACTTGCCGCAGTAGAGAGGGGATAAAATATTGGATAGAGGGGACGAAGGGGACACTGAATGGCCCGATCTGATATTGCTAATTAGCAATAACAAATCTTCGTAAAACTCAAAGCGTTGTACGGAGGTGACTTTTCATGATTCGCTCATCTTTCGTAACGACTACGCGGTTCGTGCTATCGCACGGAGCAGCTAGCAAACCGCTGATTTTCATGAAATCAATAGTTTTGTCTATTGTTTTATGTGTTTGTTTATTACGTTTTCTCTTAGTATAAGTTCATTCTTTATTCATGACTTTTTTAGCTTCATGTTGAAACATCATTAAGTTCGCTTCGGCATTCTAACTCATTTTCGTAGGAAAATTAACCGCATTTTAACTAAATGTAATGCACAGATCGGTATTGCCACCATCATTAGGTCTTGCATCTACAAATTTAGAGTGCCATAGTAGTAAGGAAGTGACAAACACCAGATAGCGCAAGATGGCCGCCATCGCTGACTCCCCCCCCTCCCCTCCCCCTCCCCTCCCCCTCCCCTCCCCCTCCCCTCCCCTCCCCCTCCCCTCCCCCTCCCCCTCCCCCCCTCTGGAACGGGCAGAGTGTCGTGGTCGGCCGCCGTGGTGCTTTGGGTCTGAGTGTCGTGGTGGACTTGGGCGACCGCCAGGATTAGTCTTGAGGCTATAGTGTGTGATGTTTTTCGTGCTGAATGTTGGGTTGTAAAATGGGTTGTTTCGAGTGGAAGGAGTGGTCGGATGAGAAAACGGAGGTCGGATTCGTGTTCAGCGTGAAATTCTGCATCGGTAGGGTGAGTTTCAAGGCAATCGGTGAGTAAAAATTTTCAACATTTTTCGAAAAACGACAGAGTTAGAATTTGGGACGTTTTGGTGTGTAGCGTCCAAACGAAGCATCGGATGAGAAAACGGAGGCCAGATTCGGATTCAGCGTGAAATTCTGCATCGGTATGGTGAGTTTCAAGTCAATCGGAGAGAAAAATTTTCACTGACCTCCCCCCCCCCCTCTGGACAGCTTGCTTCGATTTGGCTTCCAGTGGACGGATTTTGTCGTGCGATAGCTCGTTTGAAAGCTAAGAGTGAGACAAATTCAGTGAAAGAATCGGCTTGTTCCTATCTGTCTTCGTTTAGATGTGAGACGCCATTTAAGATTTTGGGACATTGGCGAAAAACGACAGAGTTAGAATTTGGGACGTTTTGGGCTGTAGCTTCAAAACGAAGGCTCGGATGGGAAAACGGATTTCAGATTTGGAATCAGCGTGAAATTCTTTATCTGTATGGTGAGTTTCAAGTCAATCGGAGAGAAAAAATTTTCAACATTTTTCGAAAAAACGACAGAGTTAGAATTTGGGACGTTTTGGTGTGTAGCGCCCAAACGAAGCATCGGATGAGAAAACGGAGGCCAGATTCGGAATCTACGTGAAATTTCGGGTTAGGAAGGATGTTTCCAGCGAAATCGGAGAGAAAAAATTTTTCGCTGACGCCCCCCCCCCTCTGGACAGCTTGCTTCGATTTTGGCTTCCAGTGGACGGATTTTGTCGTGCGATAGCTCGTTTGAAAGCTAAGAGTGAGACAAATTCAGTGAAAGAATCGGCTTGTTCTATCTGTCTTCGTTCAAAAGTTAGAGCGGTTACAAGATTTTAGGTCGGAGCTCGCTTACCTGAAAAAATCCTAAGTGTCAGAGTGACTTTGTATGGGTATAATTTTGAAAATTTTCCAAAGTGTGGAATTTCGACCTGGGACCGTCACCAAAACATTTTTCATCAAATTCTGAAATTTCACTGACCTCCCCCTCTGGACAGCTTGCTTCGATTTTGGCTTCCAGTGGATGGATTTTGTCGTGCGATAGCTCGATTGAAAGCTAAGAGTGAGACAAATTCAGTGAAAGAATCGGCTTGTTCCTATCTGTCTTCGTTCAAAAGTTAGAGCGGTTACAAGATTTTAGGTCGGAGCTCGCTTACCTGAAAAAATCCTAAGTGTCAGAGTGACTTTGTATGGGTAAAATTTTGAAAATTTTCCAAAGTGTGGAATTTCGACCTGGGACCGTCACCAAAACATTTTTCATCAAATTCTGAAATTTCACTGACCTCCCCCTCTGGACAGCTTGCTTCGATTTTGGCTTCCAGTGGATGGATTTTGTCGTGCGATAGCTCGATTGAAAGCTAAGAGTGAGACAAATTCAGTGAAAGAATCGGCTTGTTCCTATCTGTCTTCGTTCAAAAGTTAGAGTGGTTACAAGATTTTAGGTCGGAGCTCGCTTACCTGAAAAAATCCTAAGTGTCAGAGTGACTTTGTATGGGTAAAATTTTGAAAATTTTCCAAAGTGTGGAATTTCGACCTGGGACCGTCACCAAAACATTTTTCATCAAATTCTGAAATTTCACTGACCTCCCCCCCTCTGGACAGCTTGCTTCGATTTTGGCTTCCAGTGGATGGATTTTGTCGTGCGATAGCTCGATTGAAAGCTAAGAGTGAGACAAATTCAGTGAAAGAATCGGCTTGTTCCTATCTGTCTTCGTTTAGATGTGAGACGCCATTTAAGATTTTGGGACATTGGCGAAAAACGACAGAGTTAGAATTTGGGACGTTTTGGGCTGTAGCTTCAAAACGCACACACAGAACAATCAGTGCGCAACTATGGACGAGCTCGCCGGCGATCCAATCAACAACACACCCAGCCTCCGAAATCCAACTTACTGAGGTATCGATCTCAGCACACACACTACAAGAGGAGCGGAGTTATCATACCGAGATCTCATACACACAAATACCATTAACTCCACACACCGCGCGCCCCAACAGCCACAACACCAACCCACACACAACCCGATCGCGAGTAAGAAACTACAATAAGCGAAAACCAAACAAACTACAACACGCGACCGGACGATAATTTCCATATTCTATAGTCTCTCCCATCTTCATTAACAACTCATATAATTAAGATCATCGCTACGTTCAATCCACTAACGCACACACACACACAACAGTATTCTCACTCTATCCTCTTACACATGACCACACATATAGAACGCCCTCTATCTATTATTCAGTCGACGATGCAGAACAATCAATGTTACTATACTAAACTCAGGGAGTAACCACACACAAGTCCTTACAAAATATAGCTACCGTCTGTCAGATCATCTACAAATGAGGACTGTTGCGCGGAAGAAGAATCTTCCAAGGTCATACAATATCCTAATAACAGGGAACATAATAAATAACAGCGATAAATCTTACAACCAACCTTGACTAATGCATGAAATCATAAAACACATCTACATACTAACAGCGCGTCTACTTCACAAACGGAATGCTTCCCTTCCATAACGATGTCCCAGAGATTGCAGACATATCAGATTGGGGACATAACATACTCGATCCCCCAGGTCTCGAGAATTCCCCGGTTAGTCCGCGGTCACAAATTACGACAACACACCAACGTGAATTTCCATTCTTGAGGAGTTACTGCGACATGAAATATGTGAAATTTCCTACTCCTCGTTGCCTCAAGAGCCTTGCCAGGTCGACGAGATGACAAAGGATACCCCTATAGCGCTAAAGATTTTGGCGATTGGCGGGATTCACATTTTGCCTCTAAAGGTACTCCAACTACGTGCGCGTGATACGTTCCACTATAAATAAGGTATGGAGATCATTCAATAAACGCATCCACAGATGTGATAGTCCTCGCGAGACCAAGTACTCTGCGGAGCAGAAACACATCTCCGCGCCTGACTTCAAACAGAAGAATGGCGCCTATATTAACGTCCGCTCGGTCGGACACCACCTAACGAGGAAAGCCCCCCCAAAATAACAAAAAATAACGCCATACTCTCCTCATCTTAACACATCCTAGATATTCCCGAAAGCCAAACCCCCAGAATACGTGGAAGTCATAATTGATCATAATCAATGTAAAACGATAGTGGTTTAGATGAGGGATTGGAGGTGTTTGGAAAATATTGTTAACATGAGTAAGGGAAGATTTTTTATTTGATGGTTTTTGTCATATAAAGGGGAAAGTTTGATTGAGTGGACGGGATAGGGGGTGATGGCGGAAGGATGTTAGAAGTTGGTTGATTTGAGGGTGAGGATGTAGGATGTGCGTGGTGGTTGTATGGGTAGTAAGGGGAATATTTTATAGGGGTGGGATTTTATGATGGTGGAGGATGGGGTTGTGGGGTGTGTTAGTGGAATGTGTGTTTTTTTGAAGTAGGAGTAGATGGTATATGTAATGATTTGTTAGCTGAATGATTCTTTCTATCTATGATGCGAGTTAGATAGAGATTTGTGATATATAGAGTGAGAGTAGAGTGGTGTGTGGTGGCGTAGTCGAGATCGATACGTTAGAGAAAGTATTTTTGTGGGTTTGATGATGGTTGTGTATGTTGGTTAGGTAGTCGTTTAGAGGAGAGAGAGAGGGATGTGAGTGTGTGAGTAGTTATAGAATAGAGTTAGAAGTCTTTGATTATAATGTCTATTTTCTTAATATATTATAGTGTTTCTTTCTATTGGTTTTGGTTGTGTGTGTGTGTGTAGAGGAGGATTTGGGTGATTAGGTTATTTTGATATTTTTATTATATGTATCTCATATATTCTGAGTGTGTGTGTGATTTGTTGGAGAGATTTGTGTGTTTTTTGGTGTTGTGTTTGTTTAAGTGTGGGGGGTAGTGAGGTGAGGTTTTGGTTGTTGTTTTTGTTTGTGTTTTTTTTTGTTTTGTTTGTTTGGGTGTTTGATGTGTTTTGGGTTGTTGATGTGATGTGTGGGGGGGTAGTGTTGGTAGGAGTGTTTTTGTGGTGTGTTTTGTAGGTGGTGTGTGGTAGGGTTTTTGTGGGTTTGAGTGGTTATTTGTGTTGTTTGTTTGTGTTGTGGTTGTTTGTTGGTGATGATTTGGTTGTTGTTTGTTTGGTTTTGTTTTTGTGTTGTTGTGTTGTGGGGTTTTTTGTTTTTTTATGTTTATTTGTGTTTTTTTTGTGGTTTTTTATATGTTTATTGTTTTTTTATTTAATAGTTTTGTTTTGTTGTTTTCTGGTTTGTGTTTGGTGTTGTTTGTTTGGGGGATTTTTGTTTTGTTGTGTGGGGGGGGGGGTTGGTTGTTTTTTTTGTTGTGGGTGGTGTTTTGTTGTTTTTTTTTGTGTTGTTTGCGGTAGATTTTGTTTTTTGTTTTTGTGGTGTGTTTGTTGGTTGTGTTGGTGTTTTTTTGTTGTTGGGTTTTTTGTGGTGGTTGTGTTGTTGTGTGGTGTTGTTTTGTGTTTTTTTTTTTTGTTGTTTGTTTTTGTGGTTTTTTTGGTGTTGTTGGGGTTGTTTGGGTTTGTTGTGTTGGGTGATTTGTTTTTGTTGTGTGGGTTGTTTGTGTTTGTGGTGTTTGTGTTGTGTGGTGGTTGTTTTTTTGTGTTTGTTTTGTGGGTGTGTTTTTGTTGTGGTTGTTGGTTGGTGTTTTGTTTTGGGGTGTTTTTGGTGTGGTTTTGGTGTGTTGTTTGTGTGGTTTGTGGGGTGTTTTGTTTTGGGTTTTTGGTTTGTTTTTTTTGTTGTGTTTGTTTGTTGTTTTGGTGTGTTTTTTTGTTTTTTTTGTTTTGTTTGTTGTTTTTTTTGGTTTGTTTTGTTGGTTTTTGTTTTTGTTGTTTGTTGGTTTTGTGTTTTGTTTTTTTTGGTTTGTGTTTGTTGGTTTTGTGTTTTGTGGGTTTTGTTTTTGTTTTGTTTTGGGGGCTTTTTGTTTTTTGTGTTTTGTTGTTGTTTTGTGTTTTTGTTTGTGTTTTTTTTTTTTTGTTGTGTTTTTTTTGTTTTTTTTTTTGTTTTTGTTTTTTGTTGTGTTGTTTTTGTTGTGTTTTTTTTTTGTTTTTTTTTTGTTTTGTTTTTTTGGGTTGTGTTTATTTTGTGTTTTTGTTGTTTGTGGTTTGTTTTTTTGTTTTTTGGGGGTTGTGTTTTGTTTTTTTTGTTTGATGTATTTTGTGTTTTGTTTTTGTTGTGTTGGTTGTTTTTTGTGGTTTTTTTTTGTATGTTTTGGTTTTTTTGTTGTTTTTTGTGTGTTGTTTGTGTTTTTTTGGTTTGTTTTGTTTTTTTGTTTTTGAATGTTTGTTGTTTTTTGTGTGTTTGTTTTGTTGTTTGTTGTGGTTTTGAATTGTGTTTGTGTTGTTGGTTTTTTTTTTGGTTTTGGAGTTGTTTTGTTTTTGTTGTTTGTTTGGATGTGGAGGTGTTTTGTGTGTTTGTTTATATTTTTTTTTTTTGTTGTGGTTGGTTGGTGTTGTTTGGGTGTTGGGGGGAGTGTTTTTTGTTTTTGGTTGGAGTGTTGTTGTGGTTGTTGTTTGTTGTGTTTGTGTTGGAGGAGTGTTGTTGATGTGTTTGGTTGGTGTTGTTAGTGTTGAGGTGTTATTGATGATTTTTTTGTTTGAGTGTGAGTGTTGATGTGGAGTGAGTTGTGTTTTTATTGAGTTTGTTGTTGGGGGGTGTTTTTGTTTGTTGTTGTTTAGGAGTGTATTTTTGTTGATTTTTTTGTTGTGTGTGTGAGGTTGGAGATGTTGTTGTAGGACTGGATGGTGGTTTGTGGTGTTTTTTTGTTGTGTTTTTTGGAGTTTTTTGTTTGTTTGGTGTATGGAAGGAATTAGTTATTGTTTTTTTTTGTTTTTTTATGTGTTGATTTTTTGTTTGTTGTTTTGTTTTGTAGTTGTTTTGTTTTTTTTTTTATATTACACTATCTTTTTTTTTTTAAAATATTTTATATTATAAAAAAATAAAAAATTTTATAATTTTAATAAATATTAATAGATGTTTTTTTTCGATAATTTTTTATTTTACAATTATACAGTTTTATTGATTTTTATTTTTTAAAAAATATAAGTATATTTTTTATGATTTTTTTTAGTTAAAATTAAAAGTATTAACAATTAAAAACACAAAAAAACAACGCAAAAAACAACTACCTCAAATACCCTTACGCGCCACACATCCACAATATCACAATCACCAATAACAACAACTCCCTATCTTATAATTCTACTTAATTACTTAACTTAACAATCTCACAATCTCTTAATTTACTTATCTTATAATTAAAAACACATAAACAATACTCAATCATCAAACAACATACAAAACTAACAAGACCTCAACAACACACAATACAACTCTAACCCTACCAACAATCAAAAAACGATCAACAGACCTACCTCTCAAAAAAATATAATACTACATCCTCTCATAAAAACAAACAAACAATATACCAAAATAAACATCAACCAACTCTTAAACACAACATTCACCTCATCCCACTCTCGCTAACAAACAACGCGAAGAGACAAACTAAACAAAACACAAACAACCAAAATACAAAAAAAATCGCACAAATACTCAACACATATGCGCTATCACAAAATAATTTAAAAAATCAAAAAACATAAAATACACCTAAATAACGCAATACAACACATCACGTTAACACTAAGAAAGACAAAAACGCAGCACTCCATAAGACAAAACCCGCAAACGTATTATATATATTAAGAAATATCGAGTTATAGTTTCAATATAATCGGCAATTTAGGTCTTTATTCCTCTATTAGATCAATTTGTTATTATTCATATTGAATAATTTCAAAAACAATGTCATAGATAAGAGAGTTTGATATTAGTAATAGTAATTTATGAATTTGATGATAGAAATGTAATTGCAGCTTCTATAGATATTCACAATTTTAATTTACTTAGTTCACCTTTTTTGTTTTGTCTCCTCTCTATATTAGAGATATATCTTATTGAATTAGTATATATTGAGATTATAATTTTTTTTGAATTTGATTTAGTCTTTATATTATATATTAACTTTAATTTTAAAATTTACTTTTATATTTAAATAAGTAAAAATATATTGTAAATTATATAAAATTACTATTTTTAATTTTATATATATTTTTATTATTATATAATTTGAATTTAGATATAGTATTTTTTTATTGTTTTGAAGTGTTTGTTTTTTATGTTTTTTATATTATTTTTTTTTAATAATATTTTTTTTAACTATTATTGTATAAAATTGAGAAGTTTTTAACTTTTAAGATGTATGAGTTGGAGAGATTAGATTTATATAATTATGTAGTTTGAGAGGATGGAAGATTAATAGAATACCTACGAGGAAAAAATACACAAAATATCAGCACATACATAATCAATTTAAAATATAAATCATTAATCAACTTAAATAAGCAACAAACAAGCATCTTAACTAAAAATAAACAAAAAAAAGGAAACTACACAAAAAAAGAAATAATCGTACATCCGAACACAATCAAAATAATACAAACACCACAAACACATACTATCATAAATCAAACTCAATCACTAACTAAAATAAAATAACACAAATATATTTTCAATATTTATTTAAAAGATAATAATATTTTAGATTTTAAAAAAAATAATAATTTAAATTGAATAATATATTATGAAAATAATTATTCATTTTAAATCAAAAAATAGCGACACCAATATTAAAATATAAATAACATATACTCACCGACAGCGAATACCCATCGCAACGATCCTCCCATAATCTTCTATTACACATAAAAATCTCTACCTAACTATTATAGAGCCAATCAAATATAAATACAATACTGACTAACTCATATAACTCATTAGTGCGGTTACTCAACGAATAACCAAAGCACCTAAACTAAACAACGCACTAGAAAACATCGAACTAACTACACCACGCACCCAACACACCCTACAAAAAACACTATCCCCACTATCAAACCCCATTCACCCAAAAACGCCAACTCTCCAAGAAAGCGCACTCTAAAAGCAGAAACCACTTCCTATTACGACCACAGCACCCCCAAAAAACCATCCACCGCATTTTACTCACCACATAACCACAATAACATTCGAACATCACGCATCCACACCAACACCCCTTTCAACAACTTCGTAGCCTTATTTGCGCTACCCTAGCCCTTACATCTTCACAAAACCTGTTACCCATACTCACTCTATATCCCTACAAAACTTCAACAAACTATCTCATAACCCCATCCCCCTACCTAAAAAAAAAATGAAAGCTGATACCAGATTCCTCATGAAAATGCACAAAAACAACAGAAGTAACACAAAAATATTTTTTTTAAAATACAATCCCTCATTAACGCACACTAACTACACAATAGTCAATGGTCAATCATCATATTAATGCCTTGTTCATAAGATTTAATATAATATACCTCTAATGATCACTTTAACTATTATGCAATAACCTGCCCCTTGCAACATTCTCGTCAACCAACCACACAAAAGCACAGCCCATCTTCCTCCCCCCCCACTAATAAAACAACTTTTATCTATACTCTATTCTCTCTCTCACTCTCTCTATATACTCTTCATATATCTCTAGTCGAGAAGCGAGAGTGCAAGCATTTTTTAGACTTCTATCAATGTGAGTAGCAATCAACATATATCCCAGAGTACAATCACATCAACACACCAATCCCTCTTCCTAATCCGACTAGAATCTTTTGTACACTAACGCATTGACGACGCCGATGAATTAAAAGACCCCGAGAAATCTGTACATCCCCATTGAATGAGTTGAAGATTCAGTAATTGTTCAACTTCACACACAAACAATTGTAAAAGCGCCCGGTATACTTCTCTTGGAAGAGCTGTGGCGTATAGTTTATATCGTAATTTTGTTATAGTCTGAAGCGACGGAGATGTTAACGATCTGTACGATGCCTTTCATATGAAATAATGATAAGATGAGCCGATGTACATTCCATTTATACTTTTTCGCCAACTACCTTGATTAAATGTAAGTTAGATATCATTGGAAAGATGACGTAGAAATACCGCCATTCGTAGAACAAAATGCGCAGCCAGATGCGCTGCAATTCCAATACGCTTAATGTCAGACTTTTACATAGTCCAGACAGTATTTATCAATTCCTTCTAGATATTTAGTAGAGATTGAAAATGAACGAGAACAAAGATAAAACAAAACTCCCTTCTCGACATTGCTCACGTTGCAAGCTTTGAAAATAACGTTGCCTCACACTCGATACTTGCCCACTCACTCCGTCCCACCAATTTCTAATTCTCTTCCAACTCAGGGTGCGTGTATCAATATCTGATTAAGATTTTGAGCCTAGTAAGGTGAGGCGAGTAATCACAGACATACTGAATAAATGTCATGTACTGGAGCTCGATGCTAAATTATCTAGACTACTACATCTCCCAATTTATTTGCGAATCGAGAAAAACAGTTTCTCTCTGAGCGAGCGAAATGATAAACACAACACAGCTGCGTATAACATCGCAGAGAGACTTTCATCCCTCCCTATGCACTGTACATGATAGAAATCCAAACAATAAACTCAAACCCAAGCAGTGAGTGAAATCTATCTAAATCTTCGTTCAAAATATATCCAATTACCTGCATGAACTACTCATAAGAGCGCCTAAGAACAAAAGAGTGGCTTCGCGCCATGTTAATAGTAATAATTTCCCTTTACGAGGTAAATGACCAATTGACGAAATCTTTTCGCGAAAAAAATGTAACGTTTCCCATACACGAGAATTACTTCAGCCTCGATATATTAGTATAGTAGCACAATAATCCCGAATCTTCGACCGTTATGGCATAAGAGTTGGCAGATTAGCGATTAGTAAATATAATATAAAAAGAATGAGTGTTTATCAGACAATTTGCCTATAGCTTATCGATATACTCTCACTCTATCTGGATAGCTAATATATGGATTAGAGTAAAGTGCGCAAGCTGACCTATTAGCAGACGAGCCGCGCGTTGGGTGAATCAGGAGGGGGGGGGGGAGGGATAATATATTTGGAATTGATAGTGGTCGGCACTCCCTTATAGCAAATGGTATATAATTTGATCACCAGGTGATGACTATTAGATAGATGACTACAGCTCTTATCAATACCCAAGACGGTGCCGAGTACCTACACTCCACAGGGAGACCTAAAGAAAATCTTCTTCTATCATGTTAAAAAATAAAGTTATAATATTCTGAATAATAGCGTTGTAAAACATGATATTGATCCAAACTTACTCCGCACAATGTGATTATAATTAAGTAACATCATGTATGTGAAGAAAGAGAGTGGATTGTTGTTTAATTCCCAAATCTATATGGAATTGATGTAGAGTACTAACCTCGCAATGACGACGCCATAACAGACTAGATAAAGAATTTTAACGTTTAAAAATTGACCAACTGAATAGGGGTCAATCTAACCATCGTCTTACAAAAGGTAATTTCTCGATGAGCGGAAGGTCTAGTACAATAGTTAATAGAAGATAAGATGCTATATATACCAAGACAATACAGAAAGCGCCACAGTGGAGCAGGAGAGGCGAGGATAGAGATGTAGTCGGAGAGGAGGAGCGTCTCTGAGAAGTCGACAGATAGCGAGATTATAAGACGCCAAATAGAGAGCGCGCGGAGCGAAACATATGCTAGAGCACCTACCTTGAAACAAAACAGCAGTACAAGTGGAAAGACAAATGTTAATTAAATTGCCACTCTTCTTCGAGAAGTGATTGACCGATTAACCAGATGGCGATCATTGAGACCTCATAAATTGAAAGTTTGGAGATACCTGACGAAATACTTACTCATGGATGGGCAATATAGCGAATTAGCAAATCTGTACAGAGATAAGGTATCTAGCAAGAATTGAAATCGTAGATAATATCTCTACTCTGAAAATTAATCTTTCTCAAATCAGTTTCTATACGTACTACGTACGCTCGCGCTTCTCGCTGACGCTTTTCTCTCTATCACAACAAAGAGAGTATAGAGATCTCAGTGATAAATATATCTAGCAAAGTCCACCAATAAAATCCAGTCAACATTTGTTAGGTCAATTCATTTGTTAAAGAGAGAGAAGCATGTATCGCTCTATCTACTACACACAAAAATTTAAGAATGAAGCGTCCCATTGCTATGAGTGGGATTTCCATTTAGCTTATGAAACAAAAGAAAGATGCATTTTCATGCTCTCATCATCTAGTTCTGTCTCCTGTGTTAAATTTCTATAGGTGTGCTGTGTTAGAAACTCTTCTATTTAAAATGAACAAGTAGACATTCAAATTTCTGAACAAAGAACAACAATCTTATGACTCTGGCAGTATTTTCTCCGCAGGAGACAAAATCGAACAGAGGAGCAATTATCTATTTCCTCTCACCTCTTATAATGCGAATAATATAATCGTGAGTAGTCTCTGAGTAACCAAAAAGTATACACCTCGACGACATAAATACACAAATAACCTAAGAATAATGCAACAATTACTGGTAGCGTCGTAGTTTATTGACATTCCAAAATAAAACTATTCTATCTAAAAGTCTACTGTATACTGAGTCTAAAAATCCCCATCTACATCATAGCCTAGCAGACATAGTATCGCGTGACTCTATTCTAGAGAGCATTCAGTAATAAAAGTTCACACTAAATTTTTATCTAAAGCAACCTATCTAAATAGTCCATACCACAATAATATGTGCGTGGACTCGTTCGAGGGTATACTAGTCGTGCTGAGTAGCGAGAATGTTTGAAGACGACTTCCATTCTCGTGCGACTGAATCAACCCATACACCCAAATAGCCAAAATAGCTAGAGCGACAAGTCATTTATTATTACATAACGATACGCAGCATCGAAACGCTATATCTCAAGAAACAAAGAGATAGACCATGATAGTTCACATAACATAGCTCACAAATACAAACTAAACTCTCCCACAAATTTGCACTACATATGGCGAGAACCATTTAGAATTGATTGACAAATGACAGCGCGAGTGCGCGGCTCTGATGAGAGAGATTGGAAGACAGCATCTATTTAAGAGGATGGGTCTATGTTATAGTATAAGGGAATTGGTAGTAGGTATTGATTTAAGTGAGGGCTAAGTGGTTTGTGGGAATATGAAAATATGAAAGTGTAAATATGGAATCGTTTTCTAAATCTAAATTGACCAAGTAATTCGTCTTTAATAAATTTACCAAATATAAAACTTCAGAATATAGAGAAAGTAATTAGAAACTGAAATTAGATGGTGTAATGAATTGAGGTTATATATTGATATTGAAGAAAGAGGAATGAATTATGATTGAAGATTTGATAGGGCCTATCCTAGCACCCATGATGATTAAAAGATGATAATTCATGTCAGTTCCAATACAATTTAACTCTAGATGGAAAGTGGAACTATGAATGTGTAAATAAAATACAGATTCTTATGACATGGTGATTGAGATAATTATTAAGGAATTCAACAGTGGAATCACTTCCATCATGAAAATAAAATTCAAAAGATTATGAGTTTTTTACTATCTAATCATTGGAGTGAGACATTCTACCGCTTTCATTCTTTTAACTAAA
>CAJQUW010013995.1:0-315000 GCA_907163375.1 Prostheceraeus crozeri
CTCTTTCATAGTGAATCCGTTGGTGTCATCCGTATTGTAAAAGCCAAAGACATCCATAAAATCAACATAACTGCGCATAAATTGATCCGCAGCAAAATCTGGCTTGTAGGGTGGACCAGGATGACTCACACCATTTACACGTAAAGCAATTTCACTTAACTGATTGTGTTTAAAATTGAAAGAATTCTTCTTCATATTACCATTAAATGCATCATTTTCAACCATTGCCACCATGAGGAGCTTCGGTGCTTCCGATGGAAAGAGGCCATCTTTCATGAAACTCTTTTGATCTTTCGGAATTGTAAAGGTGAGAAGCTTTGTATGCTGAACGGGGTAAATGGCATTTTGGCGATTAAGACCTTCAGCATGTCCTCTAATGACACTTGGATTCGGTACTACTCGACGAATGTAAAGTGCAATATCTTCCACATGAATTGTAAAATTGTCAACTTTAGCAAATGCATTCAGCGCAAATTCAGGCTTATTCAATGTCAGCTTGAGTCGCATGCTGGTATTACAGAGTAAAAACTTTGACTGTCTAAAGAAGTCTAAATTCAGCGGACCATATAGCTGACATAGTTTACTATCTTTAATCATAGCAGATCACTTTATAAAGCCACTGTTTGTTTCAGCATCAAATTTTCCTGCTTCATCTCTATACCATCCCATGGCTTCCATATGACTTTTTTGTGCTGCTGGATGAAACTGTGATACATGATTGAAATATGATTTATAGGGATAATCGCTTTGACCACCTTCCACCTGCTGCTCTCCAATCGTTAGAGAAAACATCGCGAAGTAATGTAGTCAATGGTAAATTGTTCAGTCCAACTTTATGTGTATCGTCAATAGCAGTTCCATCTGCTTGCTGAATTCTAAACCTCAAATCAAGCATCGCATAACTCAAATCTATGTAGTCATCACTACCACCAGGAATAACAAATTCAATGGGGCCAGCATTCTCAGCTGTTCGAGGATGATAATCTACAATACTTGAACTAAGAATATCTGTCTGTATGGCTTGTTGATCAAACAAACAAAAACCGGAAGTTTTACACTCCATGATTAGAAGTTATGGCAGCGTCGTCGTTTAGCGCCTGTGAATGATTAGAGCCTCTGCGACGTTTGCGTGAATGCCTTTTGACTGAAGATCGCACCTTACCAGCTCCGCGATGTTTCCTCCTTCCTTTATTCATTCGTTTAGGTGATTTCTTTCCTTGAGTAACACCAGCAAAGGTCTGCTTCAATGTTTTTAAACCGCGTTCCTTCCCACGATTCAACAAACTGCTCTTAAAACTTCTACCTCTGGAAAGATCACTAGCAACATCACCAGCAAAGCCAACGGCATTACTTAAAACATTTCGTTTTAAAGATCTACCGACATTGGATATGAGAGGTGCTACAACAGATTTCAGTGCACCACGTATGCTACCTCCACGTTGGCGGCGAGCGCCGGTGTAAATTTGTCCTCCACCACTTACATAGGAGGGTCGTGAATAAAATGAGGCAGTTGGATTCATAGCTCAAACCCTAAACATTGTTAGTTACAGCTTTGCATGAATCACTGTCGATCACTTAGATGAAAGATGTCGGCACGACGCATCCAAGAGTTCATACTTGAAGGATGACCAGTCCGTTTAACGAGACACCATTCTTCACCTTGCCGTTTTTTACATCAAATGATTTTCTCTACCAAATATGTTTCACTTTCAGTAGTAATGGGCAAAAGACCGTTCCAGGACACCTAAAATTCAAAAAAATAGTATCTTTAAAAACGACATAAATTCATGAATTTAGTCCCTTTTTTCAGGTTTTTAAGACCTAAATACATGAATTTAGTCCATTCAAAAAGTACCATTTTTCAAAAATGGTACTTTTTAAAAACGACATAAATTCATGAATTTGAACCCTTTTTCAGGTTATGAAGACCTAAATTCACAAATTTGGGCGTTTTTAAAAATACCCAATTTTTCAAATTTTTCAAAATCTCAAAATTTGAGAATTACAATTTTCACCCCCGCCAAAATCATGACCTTTGCAGGACACCGAAAATCATAAAAGTTAAGAATCTCAAATTTGTGATTAAGATCATTTTTTACTTTGAAAATCATGACCGTTCAAGGTCATCTAAAACCGGACACCGAAAAAATCAGAAAAGTTAAGAATGTCAAATTTGAGAATTACAATTTTCACCACTTAAATCATGACCGTTCCAGGACACTGGAAGTTAGTATTTTTAAAAACGTCTTTTAAATCCATTTTTCAGGTTTTTAAAATATATCATGTGACTAAAAATATTTGAAGGAATTGACATATTCTTAACAATAAGTTTAGGTACTTTTACAATTGTCATTCAATTGTAGAGAACATCTGCTTCTCGCATTTATGAATAAAAGGCATTTCAGTGTAAAGAGCTGTGTCCTCCAACTCAAACATTTGAAAGGAAACAATGTATGAAAGAACAAACAGCTGCTACTACTCTGTGAAACAATGACATTTTAATTGTACGTTAGGCGAGTTGTTTTAAATTCTTGTTAGTGCGTCAGCACATCCGTATGACGTTAAGATATCTGCCAGCTGTACTGTTTTCATTTATCTCTCTCGTCTGTCATTGTATCGTGTGCTCAGATTGTTGTGTTATTATTTCAATCAACACTTATCATCTGCTTGCTCTCATCGTTCCGCTATCTTTAATTACGTTATTCTTATATTTTGAACATAGTGATTTGTACTAATTTATCGGTCAATCATGAGTCAAGCAGTCGTTGAACAACAAGCCAACATAGCAACGGTACTTCCAGAGTTCTTCAAAAATATTGCGGATTTGTTCATTCCATCGGAGAAACATTCTGAATACTTTTCGTATATAGACCAGCAAGTGAAGAAAGCGCCTCTACTCTTCAATCCTGACGCTATACGTTCTGCTCGAAAAGCATACAAAGAGCAACATAAAATCGCAGCCAGAGCAAAGAAGGAAGCAGCACTTCCCTTCAGAATCGAAACATTTACAAAACAGTTGAAGGAAAGTGTTGTTGAACGTCATACATTCATCGAATCAGTGGAATATTTTACAGAACCGGCGGGGGACATTTCAACGACAGTGAATTCTTTGAAACAACACTTGAAATACGAAAAACAAAGCCATCTTTTGAGTGTCACATGTAAAATTTTTATTGGAAAACACGCAAATCATATATTATCCTTGTGTGAGAATAATAAAGCAGACTTCACATATCTCTTAAAACATCACAATATTAACTTTTCACGAACTGAATTGAGTTTCGCAATGAAGTTGGCAAAACTGGCAGATAAATATCAGACTCTTTGTAGAGTCTCGCTTCCTATACGACTGTTAAAAACTAATCTTTCAATCTTGGAGCAGTGTCTTTCACAAGATGAGGGTTTTTGGAATAATTGATTATTCAACCCTTCTGTTTTAAATGCAATGTTATTTCCTCTTGCACATGTAAATACAATAGAGTGTTTCATCCAATGAAACCTTGTCCTCGCGTGGACAGAAATCCTATTGTTTAGAAAATTTGTATCTGTCGGTTTTAAATGCAATGTTATTTCCTGTTTTAAATGCAATGTTATTTCCTCTTGCACATGTAAATACAATAGAGTGTTTCATCCAATGAAACCTTGTCCTCGCGTGGACAGAAATCCTATTGTTTAGAAAAATTGTATCTTATATGCAATGTTATTTCCTGTTTTAAATGCAATGTTATTTCCTGTTTTCAATCATTTTCATTATGTTGTTATATGCAATGTTATTTCCTGTTTTAAATGCAATGTTATTTCCTATTTTAAATGCAATGTTATTTCCTGTTTTAAATGCAATGTTATTTCCTGTTTTAAATGCAATGTTATTTCCTGTTTTCAATCATTTTCATTATGTTGTTATATGACGTCATTTTTCTCTCATCCAATGAAACCTTGTCCTCGCGTGGACAAATTTACATGTAGTTCAATGTATCCAAATTGAATGTATGCAAAGTGGTTGTAACCAAATTGAAATATCCATGTGTTGTTTTTAATTTCTCATTTACGGGAATATAATAGAAACATTGTATCTTCTATAAAAATGAGAAACATTAGAGACATTCTAAAAATATACAGCAAAGAAAACTACATTAAATTTCGATTTAAATGAGATTGCTAAGCAATTGGGAATAAAGAATTTTCACATATTGATGAGTAATGAATTACTATTGATAAAAGATGAGCGAAACACCAACTCTACTGCTACAATGCAACAATGTAACGTTTAAATTTAGATTAAATTAAATCATTTCAAAATTGAATAAGTAGTAAAGAAAGACATCATTAGAGACCAGTTTTAAATGAATACCCCCCCAAGTAGTAAGGAAAGTCATCATTATAAAAATGTTTTAAATCAATACCCCCTTCTGACTAAGTAGTAAGGAAAGACATCATCAGAGAACAGTTTTAAATCAATACCCCCCCTTCTGACTTCTAGGGGTCCCTTAAGAAATTTTTTTATTATAAAATGAGCAACATAAATGAGTTTTTGAAATTATATGGAACACAAACGACAACGAATTTCGACCTAAAGAAAATCGCTAATCGATTAGGAATAAAGAATTTTCATGTTCTAATGAGAGACGAATTACAATTCCTAAAAAATAGGCCAACAGGAACCTTCAGTTCCTGGAACAAAGTTCCATCAATAACTGTAAATTTCATAACAAATCTTCATACGTCAAATGAAAAAGGTGTACATTGGTCAGCAGGCGTTAAAAATCATCAGCAGAACTATTATTTTGATTCATACGGTTTGCCCCCTACAAATGAAGTAAAAGAATTATTTGGAACGGGAACATACAATACGTTTCAAATTCAAACACCAGGCACTACTTATTGTGGACAATTATGTCTTTATGTTTTATTTAAATTACAGGAAGGAGTACCATTTCTAGATATTATGTTAGAGTTAAACAATCTATAACTCAAGCGAAGCTAGCTAAAGCGCCACCTAGAGGTTAAAGCTCTGTTTTCTGTAATTCATTTTGATAAAAACGGCCTCTGATATCCTCATTATCTAAATCTTTAATTTCATAAGTAATCGGATAACTTTGATTTATTTTAGAAACTTCAAATATTTCTTTAGTCCAATAGCCAACAAAGCCTTTTTCAAATTTATTCTTATATTTAAATATTCTAACTCTATCTCCAATTTTAAATTTCGGCTTAAGTTTCTGCAAATTCGGATTACTCTCATTCGAATAATTATTCTCGAATATTTTCTTTCGTATTAAATCAGGGTCGTCAGAAGCATTCTTTGGGGTTTCTTCAATACCTGAATGAACTTTATTATTGTACTGCTCTACAATTCCTGGTAATATTTTTAACCATTTCTGATTTCCTTGCTGAGTAAATTTCTTGAAAATTTTATTTTTTAACGTCCGATTGAATCTTTCTATCACTATAGCTTTTCCTGCGTTTTCAGTTGAATAAACAGTTTCAAATAGTGGCTGAACGTTTCGGTTATAAAATTCCGACTCTTTATCAACAAACAATTTCCTTGGCTTTCTATTACTTTCTTTAAAGATTTCTTCAAACGCATATTTAACTGATAGACCACTTTTATTTTTTAAAGGCTTTACCCAAGCGTATCGTGTATATAAATCTATAACTGTCAATGCGTATTTGTAGTCCCTTTCATTCGGCATATGAATAAGATCAGCACTCCAAATATCATCTTTATTAAATACTTTTACTTTTAATAAATATTTAGGCTTTCTATATTCTTTATGAATTTCAGATGCATAAACGTCTGAATTATGATTTTCATTTAAACCCTGACCGAATAATATTTTAGCTTGTAAAGCTTTCTTAACAAACATTCTTTCAATTCTTTCTCTAAAGGAAGGATTTTGAATACTATCTAATTCTTGAATCATTTTCTTATCAGCTGCATGTCGAGAACTTAGATCATGATTTCGATAAGCTAAATCATGCCTGTAAGCTGCGGCATCTACTCTATTTATTGGTTCTTCACCTGGTTTCGGATTATTATTCTCATCTAGTCTTATATCTAATCGAGTTCCTGGACCGGTATATGAATGACCAGGAAGATGTTTTTCTTTCGAATATTTACTCCAAATAAATCCAGGAAAGTTTTCTAATGTTTTTGTATGTCACCTCCAATATGCCGACAGTTTGAGTTTTTATTTTTGTTTAATAGATAATTCAATAAATCTAAATTAGAAATTTTTAATTTAATTAAATTTTCGGAATTTTTAGAAATCATTTTAAAAGATAAAAAAAATTTAAAAGATAAAATAAAATAATTGTTTTACCGAAAAGAACCAAAGGTTCTGAGGTTATTACCTTATCATACTAGGACTTAGATATATTCCAGAACCATCTTTAGTTTCTTTAATTTCAATTAAATCATCAACATTGTGGAGAATATTTTTAAGAACTCGTTTTCCTTCATCAACTAATTTTAATTTACTAATAAAATTATCTACTACTCCTTCACCCCTAGCAACTTTCTCTAACTCTCTGTTATGACGTTTTTGTTCTTCTAATGCTGCCTTCTCTGATTTATTTTTATTTACTGCTTGGACAATACCAGCTGTCCCACCTGCAACACTTCCTGCTGCAGCTATGCCTCCTATTATTAGTGGAATTAATGGGAGAATACCGCCATTCTTTTCTTCTTGTAATTGAATATTCTCTATCATTGGTTTACTTATGTAATACTTTTTTTTATTAATAGTAATAGTTTTAGGGGTATTTTTGTCAACAATATTACGTAATTTTAATTCAACAGTTTTATTATTAATATTACTTTTCGCTTGCGACATTTTTAATAAAAAAATTTTAAGTTATCAAAAATTTAAATCTATTCTAGTTATGAAAAAATTTTAAGTTAAGAATTTTTTTAATCTATTCTAGTTATGAAAAAATTTTTAAGTTAAGAATTTTTAAGTTAACAAAAATTTTAATCTATTCTTGTTATGAAAAAAATTAATTAATCGACTAAGTCTTGGGCTTTAACCTATCCTAACCATCTTCCCATTAAGAACTTCAATAGAATATTTTACATCTTCTAGCAATAAACCATAAGCCATCAATGAAGTTGTGGAATCTTTCTTTTCAATATTAATTGTTACATCACAACCATTTTTAATAATATCTTCAGATTGTGCACTTAAATCGAAACAGAAAATTGGATATAAATGTCTCCAATCTCCAGGAGTTAATTGTGGTTCAACTCCAAATTCTATACAAAGATTTCTATAAGAATCATATCCTTCCATAAATTGATTATTGGTATCATCGAATCTTAATGGATCAATTGGATATCGAGTTTGATTTAATGAAACTTGTAAACTTCGAATTGTATTAATATGAAAAATATTATTGTTCTTATCAAAACTTGGAGAATTATTTCTTTGAAATGTTAGTAATAAATATCTTGGGGTATTCGCAGTTCTAGTAAAATGCCAGTTAAATCTTTGTTCGGAAAAAGTTACTGAACTAGCAGTACGCTTTAGAAAATTTACTGGAATTGGTTTGTTAGTATTTAATCTTTTTGCAATAGCTGTTTCAACCTCTAAACTAGGAGTAATATGCGTAATCCACCATTCAAGTCTATCAATTTTTAAATATGCTTTTTTTACAGTTTTGCCAAAAAAGATTAATTCATTATTTGCCGTACGATGAATTATTAATTTAAATTTAAATTGATATGATATTTTGTCATAATCTAAATATCCGAATAATGGAGACAATGACCAATTTACTGTCTGTTTACTTTTCTTGTTAAATTCACGTCTTTCTTTATATGCATCATTATTTGTTTTATTTAAATGTTTTGCAATATTTTCTACATCTTTCGCAATTCCTGCTGCATCTGTTCCAGCGTGAGTTAAATCATCAACAATTATACCATCATTAGTATCAGGAAACCAACCTTCGATTTCATACTTTTTATTATTTTCACCAATTGTTACAAATCTAAGCATTGTATCAATTACACCTGGGGAATCACTTATTGTTTCTATATTTTGAGTTGCAACATCTAAACGCATTTGTGTAAATAATCTTGGAAAAAAATTATTTTCTAGTGTAATATTATCGGTATCTGGTAATGGTGTTGTAAAATTAGCATCACTATATAAAGAATATTCACAGTGTAAAAATGAATCAGGTAAATATAAATAACTCTGCTGATTATCAACTTCAAAAATTAAATCACCTCCAGTATTTACTCTACTGGAAGATCCGGGATTCATAGCAATTCTTATATAGTCATTCTTTTTTTGATTGTAACTGACGAACGGAGGATCGTCTAATCTAAATTTATTTTCGATAAGCGAAGACATTTTTATAAAAAATAATTTGACTTTTTGTTTTTTCTCACAGACAGAAAAAATTCTGCTAAAATAATTTTACTTAAATAATTTTACTAAAAAAAATTTTACTAAAAAATTTTACTAAAAAAATTTTACTAAAAAAAATTTTACTAAAAAATATATTTTAGAATTTTGCTAGACCAGCTCCGCTACAGCTTTGCTGGTTAAACCGAAGGTTGCTACTCACGCCATTTCCTCTTATTTCTTCAATTGTTTTTTCATTATGTTTACTATCACCCTCTACAGCTATGTTAGCAATTTTATTTTTTGTTTCATCTGAAAGTTTTTTTAATTTTTTTAGTTCTTCAGAATCATTCCTAAGTTTACGAATAGCTTCTAGTTGTTTTAATTCGTTTTGAGACTTAACAGCATTTGATATTGCACTAGCTGTACTACCTATAGCAGCTGCTCCTTTTGCAGCAGATGTAATCAAATCTTTATTATTTTTAATTAAGTTAACGATACTACCAATACCAGAAAAGATGCCATCTCCTTCTTTTTGGACGGCACCTGCGGTGCCTAGGAACTTCCGACAGTTTCTACACTATCATAATGGTACACAGGTTTCATAGATGGTTCATGAGCAATTTTATTATTTGATGCAAAATGTTTAAGATTGTGTTTATAAATTATAGGCATTTTTTAGGATTAAATTTTACTTTTGGGAAAAATATCTACGTGTTAATATTTACGTTTGTGAATGGACAACAACTTCGAGATAACTTTATTAATTGCCTGTTGCACTTTATCTATTGCGTCAAGCAGCGTGTGATGTACTTTAATTTCTTTTCTATTAACTTGCATTTTCTCCTGATTCATCTTCAACGCCGTTTTAAGAGCATTTAACTTAACTTTAAGAACATCTAATTGTCTTTTAACAGCATCTAATTGTTCCTTATTTTCTTTAGAGTTTTCTTGTAAATTTTTCTTTAATTCATTTTCTAAATTGATTTTAAGAGTTTTCATTTTATCAACTTTTTGATTAAGTGAGTTTACTTCATTTATTATTCTATTCATCTTTTTCATTTGTTGAGTAATTTTAGAACTTAATTCATCAACACTTTTTTGGAATGTAGTTTGTAACTGCTTTAAATTTTTTTTAATTCTTTCAGGTAGTTTTTCTATTTCATCTTCTAATTGTTCTTTTAACATTTTTATCTGATGTTTATTTTTAATGACTGCAGATTTTAACTTTATAGAAAGTAATATTAAAATTTTTGATTGTTCAGAAATCTTTTTAAAAAGTTTTGCTATATCTGCTTCTAGCTCTCTATCCTTTTTATCAAGTTTTAATAATTTTTCGTTTAATGATTTGTCATTAAGTTTTAGCAACTTTAATTCATTCATCAGTGGAACCAAAACATCGTTTATATATTTTTCCTTTAAATCATTGATTTGTGTATCAACATATTGTTTATTTGTTAACTCTGTATTTTGTTGCGGAAGAATAGAAAGATGTAATGGACCAGATAAAACGTCTCCAGTTTTCATGATATAATTTTCTATCTCTATTTCTAATTCACGATTATTCGGGATATATGCACCTCCACCAACATTTGGTAACATCATTTTTTAACAATAAAAAAATAAAATTTTTTCTAATAAAAATAAAAAATAAAATTTTTTCTAATAAAAATAAAAAATGGAAAATCCAAATTTAAAAAAATTATATTCGCCCGCATCATCCTGTTCTTCTTATTCGACGAGATCAACGGGATTTGAAAATAAATGTTTTGATAATAATAATAATAATAATCCATGTATAGATGTTAATATTTTATTTCTATTACAAGCCGAAATATTTAGAGAACAGACTAAAGGTTTACCTTCTATAGAAACTAATTATTGTTTATTTCCGGGGGATCCATTTATTAAATTTATGGATATTGTTAGTAAATATAATGATGTAGCTTATGTGGAATTAAATAAAGAAAATATGGTTATAATAGGTCATAATAATGTTTATGGATTTATTAGAGCAGTTTTACCGATTAGTAATACTGAGTGGATAGAAAATAAAATTATTAATTATATCAATATCAAAGAATTAGTTAAAAAATTAAAATCGTTTTCCAAGGAAAAAATTAGATTATTTGTTGATGAACAAAACCAACATAATATTCATATCGAGAGTAAAAAACATAATGAAGAATTATTATGTCAAGTTTATTATAGAGACACAATTTATAAACAAGAAACATTAGAAATGCCGCAAAGATATGATGATGATACTTATATAGGATTATATTCAAACTTAAATATTAATTTGTTAAAATCTTATATAAATGGTTTAGCTCAACAAGAGAAAATTTATATGTGGACTACACCTTATACTATTAACAATGACCATAATCATATTCATAATAAACGAACTGAAGGTTCTAGGGCTTTGCCCGATCTTAAAGAATCTTATGATAATAATGATGATTCTGTAACATCTGAAAAAGGTGTAAATGGTAAAAAAGATTATAAAAATATTAGTAATTATAAAAATTTATCTAAATTTCATTTTCTTACAATTGAAAATAATAATGATGGTATAGTTGAAGATACTGTTAGACAACTATGTGTCGGGTCTACAAAATTTAAATTAGGATTTACATCTAATCAATTTAAAATTTTATCATCTTTAACAAAAACTAAAAGTGATTCAGATTATGGTGGTGTTATTAAATTTTCCAAAAGAGATCAAAGACCAATATTTTTCTCTATTATATTATTATCAGATAAAAGATGTAATTTAGATTTAGATATTCCAATAAGAGAATGGTATCCTATCATGGAAGGGCATCCTATACCAAAAAGTGTAATTTATGATGATGAAGAAACAATTTATGATGATGATGAAGAAACAATTTATGATGATGATGATGAATCAATAGTTAGTGAAAAAAAATTTAAATTATCTTTTGATAAAACATTATATGATAAAACTTAATATGATAAAACTTAATGTGATAAAGAAAAAAATAACTAAAGAACGTGAAATATATAATAATATAAAATGACACTCAAGTCCTTGATATTAGAATGTTTATATCTAAAATTAAAACACAAATTTTTCCTTAAAAAATAAAAAAAAAATGGAAAATACCAAGTTTTATTGTGTCTTATGTAAAAAAAAGTTGCAAACAAAAAGAAGTTATCAATCTCATTTAAATAGTAAATTGCATTTACAAAATGTAGAACGAGTTGATGAAGGAAATATATTAAAATTAAATAGTTATAAAAACTATCTAGAAACATTGCCTACTGATATAAAAGTTAAAAAAATGTTTGATGATTATTCACATTCGGAATATAAAAAAGTTTTTAATAGTGAAGATGAGACCATACAAACCGAAGGTTCTAGGGCTTCGCCCGTACCAGATGGAAGATATTTATTTAGCGATACTGATGAATTTAACGAAATAGATGAATTTGATGAAGCCTTAGCAAATATAAAATATTTATTTAATCAGTCTTTTGAATATAATGAAACCGATGAAACTTTTTATAATGTATTAACAAACTTTTATAATATATTTAAGAAATCTTTCAAATGTTATATGAATGTAGAAGTACTTTATACAAAAAATGGACCTGATGGAATTCCTGAAGAAATAATACAAGGACATTTTACAAATTCACAAGAAATTCATAATGTAAATGATATACAACCCATATTTGAATCGATGATACTTAAATTAGAAAATTGTATAATTGAAGCCCAGTTACGTGAATCTGGTTGGAGATTTGTTAAAATACTATCTAAGAAAATAGTAATTGATAAATATAAAAATAATACTGGTGGTAGTTATGTTCCTTTGCCTTTCAGTTCACCACAAATAATCAACATAAAAAATGAAGATGATTATTGTTTTCTGTGGAGTATTATAGCACATTTACATCCTGCAGAATATCATAAAGAAAGACTAAGTCATTACAATAAAGAAGAATACATAAATGAATTTGATCTCTCTGATGGCTTAGATGAATTTCCATATGATTATAATAGGTTAAAAAAGTTTCATAAAAAGAATAAAAATTTAATAGAAGTAAATGTTTTTGAATTAAATGTGAATTATGTTTCTATTGGTAAAATTATTCCACTTTACTCAGATTCAAAAAAATTTTATTTGAATAATAAAAATTTATGTCAATCAGAAATAGTATATAATGATAGAGGAAATTACATGCATCATAATATTTTTTACCAAGGAAATATAATATGTACTGAAAAATTTGAACTTGTTAAAACATTATCACCAATAATGATTAATCATAATAATTATAAAGGACGTACTGATGATTATAATTACAAATATTCATCTTTATCTTCAGAATATCAACAAAAATTAGAAAATTTAAATAAAAGTTTACAAAAATGTAAAACAGATTATCAACAACAAACAAAAATATTAGTACAAGAATATGGCCATAAATATGAAAATAAGATAGAAACGATTCAAAAATTAAATGAAGAAAATAATGAATTAAATAATGAAGAAAATAAAGAATTAAATGAATGTTTAAAAAAAATGTCTACAACAATATAAGGAACAATATGATAAAGAATATATTTATCAGCTACAAATATTAAATCAAAATTATCATCAAAATACATTTAATATTACAAAAGAAATTAATGAAACACATGAAATATATCAAGATAAATTTGTAAAATTAGAACAGTCAAAACAACCAGCACAAGCGAATATATTATATTATCAGGGTCATTTTATATTGTGTAAAGATGTTTCCATATTTACAAAAACTTCAGATAATAAAAATTTTCCTTGTCTTCAATGTATGACAAGTTTTAGAACTAAAGAAGAAATGAATAGACATTTGGAGAATTGTCAACAAAACGAAGCAGTTCAAAATACTTTTCCTAAAGATGATTATTTAGAATATAATAAATGGTATTTTAAAAATAAAGTACCCTTTACTATTTATTGTGATTTTGAAGCATATAATGTTAATATGACACAAAATCGAACGGAAAGTTCCAGGGCTTCACCCGATTCTGAAAATTATAATTCTGAAAATTATAATTCTGAAAAAAGTGCACCTGGAAAAAGTTCAGCTGAACAAAGTAAAGAAAAATATTTATTTGAACAAAAACCATTATGTTGGGGAATGTACATTCATTCAAATTATCCTGAATTATTTAAATCAGAATATTTTCAATACTATGGTGAAGATAGTTCAGAAATGTTTACAAAGAAAGTAGAAGAATTACAAGGACGTTTTTCACAATTGCTTGAAACAAATATACCGATGATGCCATTAACAGAAAAAGAAAAATTAAATTTTATTAATGAAACAAAATGTTATTACTGTGGAAGAGAATTTACAAAAAATTATAAAAATGGCAAAGGTAGATATCTTGATAGGCGAAGCGACGGCTCTGCCGTCAAGGTAAAAGATCATGATCATCTAAATGGATTATATAGAGGTGCAGCACATAATTCTTGTAATCTTAATGCTAATAAATTTAAATATAACTTTGTTCCTTTATATTTCTATAATGGTTCTAAATATGATTTCCATCTAGTAATGAAAGATTTATTTTCATCTGAAAAATTACAACAACAACAAATAAATGTACTATGTAAAACAGAGGAAGAATATTTTTCAATGCAATTAGGTTGTATTAGAATTTTAGATGCATTTAGATTTTTTACTCCTTATTCATTAGATGTTATGGGAAAAACTTTGAAATCTGAACAATGTAAAATATTAAATAAATATAATTTAAAACCTTTAAAAGGAATATTTCCGTATGAGTATATAGCCTGCGGCTCACAGTCGAAGACTGATATAACTGGAGATTTTAATTCTGTGAATAAAATTATGGAAGAAAAACAACTTCCTCCAATAAATGAATTTAAATCAACATTAAAACAATCAAAATTATCTGACGAAGACTATGCAGAAGCTGAAAAGAATTGGAGAGAGTTAAATTGTAAAACAATGTATGATTATACAATGAAATATCTTCAGATAGATGTATTAATACTAGCTGATCTTTTCGAAAACTTTCGTGATATGTGTTTAGAATATTACGGAATAGATCCATGTTATTGTTATTCTACACCAGGTTTAACATGGCTAGCAGGATTAAAACATACTGGTGTTAAACTTAAACATTATAAAGAAAATACATATGATAAATTATTATTTTTTGAATCTGGAATTAGAGGTGGAGTTTCATCAGTTTTAGGTAATAGATATGTTAAATGTTATAATAAGAAAGTAAATCCACAAGAATATGGAATAATGAAACCTTTATCTCCAGAAGAAAAAGAAAAAATATTAGAAATTTTTCGAACGAAACGAGAAGGAGTAGAACGTGAAAATGCAATTGATGAATTCATGAGAGAAAACTATTTGTTATATTATGATTTTAATAGCTTGTATTCTTCTTGCATGATACAAGAATTACCAACAGGTGAAATGTCATGGTGTAATATTCTATATTATCAAAAAACATATGATGGAAATTATAATCATGGTTATATATATGAAGTTGATTTAGTATACCCTGATGAAATAAAAGATAAAACAAAATATTTTCCTTTCTGTCCCGAAAACAAAATTCCTAATATAGAAGATTTTTCAGATTATCAAAAATCTTTAATTCCTAAGAAATACAGACCAACAAAAAAACTTATGTTAACACAAAGCAATAAAGGAAAGTATGTTGTTGAAGGAAGAATGCTAGATTGGTATTTAGATCATGGAATGATTCTCACCAAAATACATCGAAAACTATTTTATCAAAAATCTAGGTGGTTAAAAAATTATATAGAGTTCAATATTGAAAAACGTAAAATAGCTAAAAGAAATAAAGATGATTTTGGAAACGTGTTCTTCAAATTAATGAATAATGCATTTTATGGTAAGACTTTAGAAAATGTGCGTAATAGACAAAATATTGAAATAGTTTATGATAAAGATAGGTTTCAAAATTTAACAAGGAAACCTACATATAAAAGAACTACTAGATTTAGTGATGAACTATGTGCTGTACATTTACGTCGAATTAGCGTAAAACATGATAAGTTTAATTTTATTGGTTTCACTATATTAGAATTAGCTAAACTATTTATGTATAGATTTATATATGATTATTTAGCACCTGCTTATGGCAAAAACTATAAATTACACTTTACAGATACCGATTCTGTTTTCTTAGAATTAACAATACCGTATAATTCTACACTTGATGAAGAAATTAATAAAATAAAAGATATCATTCATCCTTCTGATTTATGTAAAGTAAAAGATGAATTAGAAGGAAATGAAGATTTCATAACAGAACCTCTATTTTTAAAATCTAAATGTTACTGTTATGATACAACTAATAATATTAAAACACATAAAACATTAAAAGGAATTTCAAAGGCATCAGTGGCTAATCAAATAACATTTCAAGATTATAAAAATGTATTATTTAATAATGAAATAAAAACAGCATGTAATTATAGACTTAATTCAAAAAAACATAACATGTATTTAAAAGAAGAACATAAATTAGCATTAGATCCATTTGATGATAAAAGAAAAATTTTACCTGATGGAATAACTACTGAACCTTTTTAATTTTCTAATTTCTAAGATAGACAAATTTGATATATATATAAAATAAAAAAAATATTGTAACACTACATTTGTATATTTTTATCACTCCGCGAAAATATTTTCGATAACTCTGTCATGAATTTTTTTATCAATATTAATTGTAATGAAGCCATAATCTTTTGACCAAGCATTATTACACGATTGTTTAAATTCATCTTTATTTCTTACGCATAAATCTCTTAACAAATCACTTAAGTTTCTTGCATTTATTTCAAATAGTATAAATATATTTGCATTCTTTCTAATAACACTTCCGTCTAATGAATACATACTTTGTGTTAAATAAAATACACTACAGTTATTATGTCTACCTCTTGTGAAATAATTTCTCTGAACTGACTGATTTCTATCATTAACACAATCATCAAAAATTACACAATGTTTCATTGTTTTATCTAGTTTACTAGGATCTTGCATATTACCACTATCATCTATTAATTGTATCTTTATATGGTTATTTTTATTAGATTCTACTAACTGATTATTTTTTGCTGCTTCTTCACACCACGAACTTATTTCTTCCTCATCTTCAGATTTTCCATATTCTTTGAATAATGAAGCAATTGCTGTTTTTTTAAGATTATTTTCAAATCCATATTTTAAAAATTGATAGACGGGTTGTTCTGCCGTTGTTGTATAAATTATAAGATTGTTATAATCCAAAAAATTTGGAGTCGTTAAAATTTTAAATAATAGATACGTTTTTCCGCAACCTGATCTTCCACAAATAACTGACAAAACTTTATTAGATAAATTTGGATGATGATTAAATTTAAGTTTTTTTTTATTTAATGGTAGCACTTCACTCATTTTTTAATAAAAAAATTTATTTTTATTTTATTTTTGTTTTTAAAGCAGAAGAAGAAAATTAAACTTCTCTAGCTTCGCGTGGGAGTTTATACCTCCCGAACCAAAAGATCTATCATAATCTCTTCACCTCCAAAATTTATTTCTTGTCCTTTCTCATCAGTGATTCTAATGCCAATGTTGTTAATAGTTTTTCTTGTAATAGGAAAATATATTAATGTTTGTGGAATTACATTTAATCTATAACCAATGGGTACAGTAAAAGCTGGAAAACTGAATATTAAATTTGATAATTTACCATTTATATATCCTCCTTCAATAATGTCACAATGTACAACAATTGAATTTATTTCAGTTATTTTTGGAATCTTCTCACCTAAATGATAACCTTGACTATAGGTTTGTTTATTAAATCCTAATAGCTTTGACAATGATCTATCATGATTAAAATCAACTTGATGATTTTCGTCTAAAGTAAGAGAAAATTTATTAACTGCTGGTTCAACTGCGAAATGTAATTGTTTCTTATCTTTAAATGGTACACCTAAATGTCTCTTAATTTCATTTGATATTGTTTCAACTTCGTAAGAACCAGGAAGAAAAGTTAGTATTTTCCATGTTTTGCCTTTATCAGTAGAATATCTAAATTGATCATTCACATCTTTGATAACGTTTTGAATAGTGTTAAATGTAGAGAAACTAGTCAATGCAATTTGATAATTTTTATTTTGTTCCAAATGTAGAATGGGTTCTAAATTACAAGTGTGTGATGAAGTAGTTGTTATAATTTTTAACGTCGTACTAAATTTTGATGAACCCAAAATCTCTGTCAAATTTTCTAAATGATTATTAATTTTGTCTAAATCTGCTGAACACATTTTTTAGTTAAAATTTTAAATAAATATTTTTTTATGAAATATTTTTTTTATAAAAAATTAAAAACAACAACATATTTCAGCTACGGGCGAAGCCCTTAAAGACATCAGAGATGACCGGTTATACTTTTATAATCCTCTTCATTTAGAATCTTCTTTTCTAACAGTCTTTTCAATATAGCATGAATTTCATTGAAACTAGAATTATGTCCTTCTTTTATTGCAGATATTAAAATATTTAATCTATTTAGTAATTCTTGTGGATCATCTGGTAAAAATACAGTTGTTTCAGTTTTCTGTTTTTCAGATAAACCTTTCCCTACTTTAACTCCCGTTGATAATAAATTTTCTAATTGTTTATAACGTCTAAGAGATTTTATTGCACCAACTCTGTCTAACATAGCTTTATATTTTATGAGATCTTCTACAGCATAATTATTTAAATCTGCTCCTCTTAAAAGATTAACAAAATTTCTATCTAAATTAAAAGGAGATTTATCTGGTGAAAAAATTATACCTCGAAAAGGTTGTGGAAATATTTCTTTTTGTCCGAGATAAAATCTAGGTATTGTTTTTCCATCTATAAATGAGATAGAATGTTCAAATTGCATAGATTTTGGTAATTTCTTATTAATGTTTGATTCTAGTAATCCATAGTCATCTAATACAGTTTTGTGCTCTGGATCTGTTATATCAATTTGTTTATCATTATTTGTACTTTCTTTTTCAAGAGTTTTAAATGGTTTCATAGTTTTCTCAAAATCAGTTTTTACTTGCTCGGTTTGCTGCATTTTTTCAAACATATCAGATTGAATACCAGCTTTTATCATTCTATGTTGAAGATGATTTTCTTTCATAATATTTCTTTGTTTTATTAACTCTTCTAATTGTTTTATTCTTTTAAAATTATCAGCTCTAATTTTATCCATTTTTAAAATATAATATTTGAATTTTGTGGTAACATTGGAATACAGCAAAAACATTTTACTGAACAAATTATTTTTATTGCTTTGTTGTTTGACATCTTTTCGTTTAAAGTTTTCTCGGTTAAAGTTTTCTCGTTTTAAGTTTTGTTTAATAAAGTTTTGTTTAATAAAGTTTTGCTTAAATTTTCGCTTAAAGTTTTTAGCTCTTCTAAAAAAAATTTGTCATTTTCTTCATTAGAAATTTTACCATCACTAGAAATTTTGCCATCCTTTTTATTTTTATCATCAACTTTTTCTGTCTGTGATTGAAATGATATTTGATTTACTTCATTAGCTATTTGATCAAATTTTTCAATCTCATCTAACGTAATAACATTATCATCACATACTCTTTGAAAGTAGTAATGTAGTTTATCATAGACTTCTTTAATATGTAAATGCTTAGTTTTTAATGATTTTCGTTTCTTAGTTATTAAAGATTTATCTAACATTGTAACAAGTGAAGTTGCAAAAACACCCGTACCTGTTAAAGCTGTAGCAACTACTGGAATTACTAAAACACCTGAAGATATAACAATTGTCAAAGCACCTAAACTTATTGTTAAGAATATGCCAATTCCTTGTGTTACATTCTTAACTTTAGTCCATCTCTTTCTTAATTTTTTATAATGCTCTAATCTTAATAATAATTGAGATTCCTTATCTTTCATATACCTAACTCTATCTTTGTGTTTTTCTTTATTCATTTTTTCAATGTTAATCTTTTCAATGTCCATTAAAGTAGAACTACGTTCATATGATAACGAAGGATATATTCTTGCGGTTTCTTCCATTTCTGAAGTTCCTTCCACTTTTGTTTCATCCACTTTTGTTTCTTCCATTTTTAAAGAAATATTATTAGTCACATGATGTATTTTAAAAACCTGAAAGATGGATAAAATTCATGAATTTGAAATTCTCAACTTTTATGATTTTTGGTGTCCTGGAACGGTCATGATTTAAGCAATAAAATTGTAATTCTCAAATTTTGAGATTCTTAACTTTTCTGATTTTTTCGGTGTCCTGCAAAGGTCATGATTTTGGCGGGGGTGAAAATTGTAATTCTCAAATTTTGAGATTTTGAAAAATTTGAAAAATTGGGTATTTTTAAAAACGCCCAAATTTGTGAATTTAGGTCTTCATAACCTGAAAAAGGGTTCAAATTCATGAATTTATGTCGTTTTTAAAAAGTACCATTTTTGAAAAATGGTACTTTTTGAATGGACTAAATTCATGTATTTAGGTCTTAAAAACCTGAAAAAAGGGACTAAATTCATGAATTTATGTCGTTTTTAAAGATACTATTTTTTTGAATTTTAGGTGTCCTGGAACGGTCTTTTGCCCATTACTTTCAGTGACTACCTCAATCTCATCGCGGTAAAAGCTACCCTCAATTTCTTCATTATCGTAATCTTTCAACTTGTAGGTGGTGGGAGAGTCTTTTTGATTAATCCTTGATACTGTAAATATCTCCTCTGTCCAATTCGGAAGGTACCCTTTAGCAAAAACACTTCACTTTTGAGATACGAACTTTATCACCAATTTTCACATCACTTTTCACATGAGTGCGTTTACGTTGGAATGATTCGCGCACTTTATCTACATTGTCAGCATTTACATCTACTGGTCTGAGCCCAATAGAACGATGGATAGAGTGATTGTAGGCATGGAGTGTATCTTGTAGAACCTTTGTCCAATTTTGTGTCAAGTTGGCAGTAAAATGTCGCCACAAGCGATTTTTTAATGTGCGATTAAAACGTTCAACGAGTGCAGCTTTATAAGCACTCTTTACACTAAACAACTCAATGTCATGCCTCTCAAATAATCTTCTCACATGCTGATTTTCAAACTCTTTTCCTTGATCACTCTGAATTCTTTTTGGAATGCGACCTTCTCGAAAAATTGTTTGGAATGCTTTTGCTACTCCTTTCCCTTCTTTAGTTTTTAAAGGTTGAGCCCACGCATAACGCGAGAAAATATCAATGACGGTTAAAATAAAATTATTGCCCGAGTTATGTTTTGAAATAGAGGCGACATCACACAAATCTGCTTGCCACTGTTCATCAATGTCATGAACAATATAATGGCGGGTACGGTACTTCTTTTTCGCTTGTTTGTGGAGTGTATAGGTAGCCTGACCCTTTAACCATCGTTTCACTTGTGATTGTGGAAGACCACTCGCTTTTGATAATTTCTTGATAGATGCAAATCCTGCCGGATGTTTTACATCATAATAGATTGACTTCAAACGCTCAGTCGATGACGACTGACTCTTTTTCATCCTTCTCATCTTTTTGCTTTCTTACCTTTGTACATTTACAACAACTGCAGCATTTAGCTCTAGCGGTTTTGCGATCGTGTTCACATTGCTTAGGAGTTTCATTGTGAGAGCTGGCGCAGCAAGTGCAAGTGACAACGACATTCACCTCTGGCGGCTCATTACATGGTAAGCAACACATCTGCTTCATATTAATAGTCTGAGAACATGTATTTCTTGGGAGGAGCTGTTTTACGTTTTCCTTTTACTAGTTTTAGTGGTGGTGTAGATCTACGTCGAGTTCTTCCTCTTGTTTGCTTAGTGAGTGTGGGAGGGGATGTAGCAGGTGACGTCTTAAACCAATTTGTTGGCATTTTCATCGTCTGAAGCATTGGAGCAGTAGCCACGGTTGAATCAAGTTCTTTCAATGTCTCATTATTCAAAGCAAATTTTGGCACATTATGCTTTTTCAATAGTTTAAGAAAGTATGTCCAACCAGGTGGAACATAGCCCTGACGGCGCTTTCTACGTGTCGCATACTGAATCAAGTCTTGATAACGTGAAGCATCAATCACTTTATTTTCATCTGTAATGATTTCTCTATCATTTACATTGAGATGGGGTTCAATACTATTGAAAAGAGATATGGCATGTGCGCGAGATGCTAAAGGTGTAGCAGTCGATACAGAGTCACGCATCTTATTCTTCAAGTTTTTCAATTGCTCAACAGTTTCCGATTGTAATAATACAGCACGATGTGGATCTTTGATGTGAACATTTTGCTGATAATCTATTTCTTTCCTGTACATTTGATTTGCAAGAGGTTGCTTTACTTGCTGCATGGCAGTCAATTGTACATATTCATCCTGAGGAATAACAATCATGCGAGAATAAGAACTCATAGTTTGTAGATAATCATGGGAGTTTTCAAAATATCACTTCGAAATCTAAATTCTTCTGGACACTCTTGCGTAAAGTCAATGAATAAGTAACCGTATGGTTTTTCAGCAGCTGCTTGAAAAATTTCAATTAAGGCTTTTGATCCTCTGGGTGCAACTTGTCGCGCTAAAATTTCAAATTGACTTTTATCTCGCGGATTCTTGAAAATAGCATAATAGTGTGTATTCAGGTTTCGTGTACGAGCTTCTTTTCCATCAGGAAACAAATTTTGTGTGATATAGATGATAAAGCACCTTTTATGATGTGCTGCGCGAGTGAACATATCTGTAATATCTTTTGAATTCTTACTTTCTTTTAATAGATCATCCAATACAACAACATCATTAGACTGAAGTTTATCCACTGGAATAATTCCTTCATGCCGAATAAAGTTGCGACTTTGCAATTCCTGAAACAGCGACGGTTGATAAATACCATAACACCAAATCACTCGATTGATAGGTTCCTTAAACAACTCCCTTCTTTTATCCAATAAATTCAGCGTGAAAACAGTTTTACCTGCATGAGATGGACCTGATACAGTCAGAACTTCATCGCATTGAAGTCTGAAATCCATTTTAATACTTTGAGATTCAACATTTGCATAATTAACGCTTAGAGCCAAAGATATTACCCAATAGGTTGCCCACGACAAGAGCTAGCATCGGAATTATTGCTGAAAGGAAACCGCCCTTTTGTGTTAGAGTTTTCCTCTTTCTTTGAAGGGTGACTTTAGGATTGGAGATGAAACGCAATTTCGTAGCATATCGCTTAAGTAACTTTCGTTGTTTTGGTGCTAATTTCTTCGTCCTCAACTTTCTGACATGAGAAATAATTTCACAAATGAATTTATCGTTAGCATGTCGTATAGCATTGTATCGCTGATTTGCTTTCATTCGTCGTAGAGCTTGAATGGCTGAAGAAAACTTTCAAGACTTTTGACTTTTACGTTTCGTCATTTTACGTTTCGCCATTTTCCGTGTTAGTCTTTGCTAAAACCTATCTTTACCACATTTGCATAGGTACTAACTATTGCGGCATAAGTGACACTCGAAATGAGCAATATCACAGTGGTTACATTTGCAAAGTTGAATGCAATTTCGTATGAAACAGCGTTGACAAAAAGCATGCTTACATCTCTTGAAGATGCGCTTTTCATTTCCATCCTTTCGCTTACAAACATCACAACACATAGTTTCACCGTTACTGATGTCTATAGCAAGTCTTTTTGAAGATATGAATTTGCTAGCCTTTTCTAAATAATAGACGCATGTACAGAAGGAATATACTTCGAGAGTGAGCAGACATAGCTCGAAAACCAGTTGTGCTACAATCAAGTACCACTGCATTTTCAATTTTCTTTATGGAAAGTTGAATGTGAATATCTGAAATCGCTTCAATCACTAGACTGCTACCATGATGGTTAAATGCGTTAAGACGTTCAGCAATTTTTATCATATGTCTTTTAAAAAATTCTTCGGGGTGATCTACCACTTCCATTGAATAAGAAGCAAAATGGAAAGAGCGACTTTCCACCTCTTCCTTTCCAAAATGACTAAACTTAATTTTCGCAACTAATCGCGCCATGACAATGCTATCAGAGAATGTATTCATTAACTGTAGAAATAGAGTGCTAGCATCATCGACCACTGCTTCGATGTCGGTCTCATCTTTATGAAAATTTATCACATAATCTTGAACAGCTCCTTTTAAACTTTGCCTATGAAAATGTAATGTTCCACAGTCGTTTGAGAAAGACATGATCGCCCTTTATCTAACCCATCCATTGCATGAAAACAACTCTTCTCATAGTAACATTTATTGAATAACGGTAACAAGCATGCATTATAAATCAATGGTTTGAAAGAGATAAAATAGATACAGCTGGTAACTATCATACAGCGAGCAATGATAACCATACAGGACTTTGGCAGTGTTGAGGTAAGGAGGAAAGAAGCATTGGTTATGAACGTAGCTACTACAACGAACAGACAAAATAGGAACACACAAATCCTTAAAACGTTTCGTGACTTCATGGTAGTGTTGATTCACTCTACTATCCCAAGGCGGGAGCAAAATATCATCAATGATTAGATTGGGAAATACTTTCCTCTCCTTACCAGGATTATTACAAAAGATGCGTATAACATTGAAAGCAGCTAACCATCGTTTAAAGTCAATAAGAAGAGCACTCTCACAAGAAAAGCCATAGTCTTGCAAATATTTCAGATTAAGTCCATGAATGTGTTTTCTCGCCCATTGATCAACATTGGGATCGCAGTTGGCATGTTGATGATAGAAACTAACAATCTGATATGTCCAATTGTTCATAGCAATAGCACTGAGCTCCTGTACAGGTTCACCCTCACAATCCATAAAAATGATGATAGAAGCCTAAAACGGAAATTTACACATCTAAGGAAACGTTCTATAACATATTACAAAATGAAGAATTACATCGATGCTTTTCACGACAAAATATACAAATGATATGATGGCAACGAAGAAGTAAAATGTATCTAATAAGACCACGTCTACGACACTCAAAGCACATAAGCGAATTTTCATAGGGTAGAGTTAGGAAAGGACTAGTAATTCTCCTTCTTTGATTTGCGTTTTGAGGCAGCATTCTTCTCCGACTTGCGCTTCGTACCACTGCTGTTAAGGATTTGATCAATTATGTCGTCCACGTTGGGTGGTTTTGGAATATATAGGATGGATTCCATATGCATGGAGAGAGAGGCTACTTTATTATCCTTGTGCCGACCATAATATAGCCCATTCACTTTGAAAAGGATATCCCAAGTACCTTCTCCGAGCTCATCACATCTGATGGGTATTGATTGATCTCCCTCCTTCTTATAGTAAGTACACCAATGTGATACTGGTAGGCAAATGTGATTACCATCCCAAATCTTTCTATAGGGAGTATCCTTGTCATCTCTCGCCTTCCACTCTTGAGCAAGAGGAGTAGGAATGTCCATATTTAATGTCACGTACTCCTCAATAATATCAAGTTGGCGGCGAATGTAGGGACTCACGGGGATCAGTATGCAGTCCCCATACTGATTGCGCATTATCTTGACATCCGTGGAAGGGAGCATTCCCGTTTGGAGTACTACGCCATGATCGTCATAACGCAAGACTTGTTTAAATTTACGCTGTAGCGGTGTAGGATTATGTACCTTGGTTGTTTCTTCCACTGGCCTCAGTTGTAGATGATCTGATCGTAGCGAACCTTGTAACGTTTGACCGCCATTTTGTCCTACTAGTGCAGCAGATGGAGTAGATGCCTGAAAATGAAAAAGATTGTATTAAGTTTACGTTCAAGGGAGGAGAGGGAGGGAAGTAGCGACTTACCATTTTAGTTGGATAATAGAATAGAGAGAGAGAAAATGTGCGTCTGTCACTCGTGTGATTCAACGATGGAATGATTCTCACTGTGGAAGGCTCGCTATTTATATAGAAATGCTTGATTCTCATTGGATGACGATCCTCATTGGACAATAACATCAAGCTGATTCCAAATCTGGCCTCCGTTTACCAATCCGAGCCTTCATTCGCCCGCTGGAGCTGTTTCTTGGGAAATTCTAACTCTGTCGTTTTTCGCCAATCTCCCAAAATCTTAAATGGCGTCTCACATCTAAACGAAGACAGATATGAACAAGCCGTTACTTTCAGTGAATTTGTCTCACTCTTAGCTTTCAAACGAGCTATTGCACGACAAAATCCGTCCACTGGAAGCCAAGATCGAAGCTAGCTCTCCCGAGGGGGGGGACGTCAGCGAAAATTTTTCTCTCTGATTGCTTTCAAATTCACCGATGCAGAATTTCACGCTGAATCCGAATCTGGCCTCCGTTTTCCCATCCGATGCTTCGTTTTGGCGCTACAGCCCAAAACGTCCAAAATTCTAACTCTGTCGTTTTTCGCCAATGTCCCAAAATCTTAAATGGTGTCTCACATCTAAACGAAGACAGATATGAACAAGCCGTTTCTTTCAGTGAATTTATCTCACTCTTAGCTTTCAAACGAGCTATTGCACGACAAAATCCATCCACTAGAAGCAAAATTGGAAGTTTGGTGCCGGGGGGGACGTCAGCGAAAATTTTTTCTCTCCGATTGCTTTCAAATTCACCATACAGATGCAGAATTTCACGCTGAATCCGAATCCGGTATCTGGCCTCCGTTTTCTCATCCGATGCTTCGTTTTGGCGCTACAGCCCAAAACGTCCAAAATTCTAACTCTGTCGTTTTTCGCCAATCTCCCAAAATCTTAAATGGCGTCTCACATCTAAACGAAGACAGATATGAACAAACCGTTTCTTTCAGTGAATTTGTCTCACTCTTAGCTTTCAAACGAGCTATTGCACGACAAAATCCATCCACTAGAAGCAAAATTGGAAGTTCGGTGCCGGGGGGGACGTCAGCGAAAAATTTTTCTCTCCGATTGCTTTCAAATTCACCATACAGATGCAGAATTTCACGCTGAATCCGAATCTGGCCTCCGTTTTCCCATCCGATGGTTCGTTTTGGCGCTACAGCCCAAAACGTCCTACATTTTAACTCTGTCAAAATTTTGAAGAAACATTTTTTCTCGCCGATTGCTTTCAAATTCACCATACCGATGCAGAATTTTACGCTGATCACGAATCTAAGGTCCGTTTCACGATTCCACCACGACAACCTAGACGGTCGCCCACGTCAACCTAGGCGGTCGCCCACGTCAACCCACACGAGACCAACTCACCCGAGTCTCACACTCTGTCGTTTTCGAGGGGGGGGGACGTCAGCGACTTTTTTCGATGGCGGCCATCCTGCGCTATCCAGAAGTGGAGTTTTACTTACTACTAGGGATGTAACTTTTATGTAACTTCAGTGTCAAATTAGTTGCTGCACTCATGTCATTGTGCACTATATTCTGAATGACAATGTTTTTTATATAAGCTTTGTCTGTTCAGGAAATTCAATGAAAATTTAGAGCTAGCAAAGTTGTTTCTGGAAAATGACGTCTTTTGCCGTAACATCAGTATCGACAACGTAATGGACACAGATGATGATACATGTAATTCCGTTTATAAAGAAGTTGACCCCGAAACATTATGACTTCCGGAGATGACTGGAAAAAAATAAAAATTAATTCTGGTGTCATACGTGGAGTGTGTTTGTTGCGATCACTACAGCAATTACATGGTTCAGTTTTATGAATGTTTGGCTGATAACTTTATATTGCACATTCAATGACAGACAATTTTTGAAACAGTTGGTGCGCATTAAACGGCATTAGTCGAAGAGTGAATAAATCCCATCGAACGCATATGTTGGTCCCCAACCAGCTCTAAAACTGCCGGAAGAAACTGCTAATTTCAGAAAGCTAATTAGTGGGCAGTGTTTTGCTTAAAGGAAACTAAATAAATGGTTGTAATTGCATCCTTTAGTTTGGACGGATTTTTGCTTCAGCTAAATTTCATAAATAATTTGTATTCTAATGAGTTTCATACAGCCTATGTAGCGGTTCCAAATCGCTATACAAATACACGAATAATTTGCAAAAATTTAGCTTCTTAAAAAGTGATGAGATATGTTTTAGACTGCATGAACATAATCTCTGCAAAAAACTGAATCTTTTGATTTAAAAATTTTTAATTTTAATTTTTTGATATAAAGATTTTTCTACGATGTAATAGCCATAATAGCTCTACTGATGCCACGTGCAGCATTATCAACAATAGCGTGCAAAACAAACCAACAATATATATTCGAATGCCTTATATTAGTGAAATTCAGGCACGAAAAATCAGAATCGAATTACAGAAAATTGATAATGTCAGAGTCATACCAACCTTCATTGGATCACCTCCATTATCAGTTCTTTTGAGAAAGAAAATGGCTGCTCTTTGCACTAATATTTGCTTATGCGGAAACAGAGACATGTGCAACCACAAGAACTTGCACACATTGTAAAATGTTCCATATTGGTGAAAGTCGAAACACATTACGCAAGCGGGTTCTAGAACATCTCAACCAAAAAGAAGGCACGATCTACCAGCATTTTAAGTTAAAGCATAAAATGATACCAACAAGGGAAGATATTGACTGTGAAATAATGCAAGAAATGTTTAGGAACGTTTGTGAAAGAAAGGCAGCTGAAAACTTTCTTGTTGAAGCTCGTAAACCTGAAATTAACATTGCACATAATTGATTTTTTCCATAGGACCTACATCCATCTAGACCATATAACGTAGAATTTTTTTCGTAGTAATTGTTTCCTCTAATCGCACAGGTACTTTATCCCATTGTTTCATGCACTAGTATTAAGGCTTTAATCTTAGACATCTATGTATTTGAATATAATTTTCAGATAACGTGTTCAGACGAATTTTAGACGTGATCAAGTGTCATACGAAATATCGTCTAATAAATATTTTACTAGTCTTATTTCTCTTTTTTTAATATATACATGTATATATATATATAAGAAATGTGCGCTCCTGCCCCACTTGTACACTCCTGCCCCACGGACGAATATGAAATGTACGCCCCTGCCCCACTGACTCTCCTGCCCCACGTAAGAGCTTTTGCGGAATATGATTGTGCATTGATATGTACTGTTGTGAAAGAAGTTCTATGGCTGTCACAGCACCTATGCCTGGTCCGACGATTGCTGTAGGCCCTGGTCCCTTCAATTTTCGTATTTAGAGTTAGCTTTTGCGGAATATGATCGTGCTGTGATATGTACTGATATGAATGAAGATATATGACAGTCAGAGAACCTCCAATGCCTGGTCCCTCGATTGCTGTAGGCCCTCAATTTTCGTATTTAGAGTTAGCTTTTGCGGAATATGATTGTGCATTGATATTTACTAATGTGAAAGAAGTGCTATGGCTGTCACAGCACCTCCAAATGCCTGGTCCGACGATTGCTGTAGGCCCTCAATTTTCGTATTTAGAGTTAGCCTTTGCGGAATATGATTGTGCTGTGATATGTAATGATATGAATGAAGATATATGACAGTCAGAGCACCTCCAAATGCCTGGTCCGACGATTGCTGTAGGCCCTGGTCCCTTCATGTACAAGTGGGGCAGGAGAGTACAATTCTCGGTGGGGCAGGAGTGCACATTTCTTATTTATTTATATATATATATATATATATATATATATATATATATATATATATATATATATATGAATTAGTAACAGGCAAGGCATGAAAAGTCTTGATAATCTATTTTATTTCAAATGTTCTATCATAGAAGTACTACAAAGCACGCAATGAATATTATTAATATTTTCATTTCCCAGTTCTATTTTTTCTGGTCTTCATCATTCATATTTTATCGAATATTCATGTAGGTATTTGCCGCTTCTTCCATCAGTCTTGAAATATGGAAAATTATGCGTCAATTAAATCAAGGCATCAGATTTGTAACGTTTGCAAAACATTATCAAATTTGATAGAAAATTGTCTTCAAATGTAAACAGTTTAAGCACAACAATTCCTTGGCAGCTGTAGACGCTCCGTTTTACCCTACAAGGGCTCGTCATCACAGCTTGGAATGGTCCAAACTAGCTCAAAATATGTAAAACTGGCACTCTTCGATATTGATGATTATCAGCCGCACTGCAAAGCCGTTGTGCAGTCCTTCAGATTTTTCAGCCATTCCAGATATTTTAAGCGTTTGAGCCACTCCGACCCGTTCTGACGAGCCTTGTAGGAAGAAAAACGCAGCATCTACTGCTGCCACGGAAGTTTTCCGCTTAAATTGTATCATTCCATGCCGGCAGACGAACTGACACTCTGCTATTTTTATGTTTAGCAAATCTGCATTATATGCATGTATACCCTAATTGAGAGTGGAATTGTTACCGTGCTATGCTCATAGTGTGCATATTCAATGCAAATCAGTCATTAATGTGCATTGTTATCAATTGATATCAATACGGAGACATAATACAAAGTATTTTGGATATGATACTTACTTGAATATGATAGAAAGCATTTATAATTCGTACAAATCGTAAAGCTGGCCTATGCAAACGTGTTTAACATTATTGTTTGAATTAATGCATTCCTTCATTTTGGGGTACCTCCCATAGAGATTTGCCATCTCACGGGAATGAAAAATCGCGTCACACGGCAACTCTGTCTAGCTACAAATCAGTGATTCTCAAGGTGGGCGATATCGTCACTTTGTAGGCGTGAAGCGATTCTGGGGGGGGGGCGAAAATACTTTGGGTGTGATAATAGGAGCGATGTTTCAGTTGGTGGGCGATGACAAAAATGACACTTAAAAAATACTAAAATAAAACATTTAGGTTCTAAATGTAGATTCACTAGAGTTTTTTAGTTGACGAACTGTTTGGGAGCTTATTTGTGAACTTACTTGTAAATTGAAGCAGATTACTTGCAAACCTACAATGTAGTCCAAGACGAAAGTGCTAAGAGAAACATATATTTCTCCAGATTTTTCAAAAGACCTCAAGATCAAAATACGTTGGCTAATGATGTCTCAGTATCCGTGACTCAATGCACTCAATCGACTTAACTCGACGCTTCTTCGTCTGTGACTCAATCGACCGAACTCGACGCTTCTCTGTCTGTCTCAATCGACCGAACTCGACGATTCTTCGTCTGTGCCTCTATCGACACAACTTACGGTAAGTAGGGACTATATTAGATTTATGGGTGTGCTTGCTGGCTACTGCGTTTGATTTTTGAATCTCCGCAAATTTTGGACCTATCAAAATTTGATGAAAGTATTTATTTTATATTATTTAGAATAAAGTATATTAACTAAAATAAGTAATTTTTTGATGATAGTACGTATTTTCCGCAGCGTAATTATTTGAAATCTGGTTTTGATGTTGTTAAAAAATGTTGCTTTGAATGTGTGATCAGCATTCAATTTAATCTTTATTGCCTGTCCTGTAAAAATGCTTGTAAGGGATTGGCGAATTATTAGCTTGTCATGTTCCTATTATTTGTATGTGGTCTAACATTTTATAATGTGTGTAACAGGTGTGAATTTATACCATCAGTAAATCTACTTTTTTTAGTGATCATATATTTTATCTTACATCATGTATCTTACAAATTTTTGTCAAAGTTCATCAAAGCTATAATGAATACGCTATAAACGAAGTAAACATGCAAATGAAAAACCTTGATGTGAAACTACAATAGGCCTAATTGTTCTCCTCTACAAGTTCGTAAAACGAGCAGGAGATCGAAGAGATTTGGATTTGATAATTTCCACTAAAAAGTTGAAAATCTGGACTCTAGATCTCGAGATTGGGATTTCTGAAATCACGAATCTCGAGATTTAGAAAATAATCTCCATATTGCAATCCCTAGTTTGAGCTCATCACCAGCTCATTCATTGCGCAGAGTCAAAGACTTTTAGTTCTAAATGAAATATCTATTCTCTAACAGTAGATTTCTAATCCACCAGAAAACCGAGGATCCATGAGAAATAATCTGATCAACTCCATTCTGCTTCTCTGGTCATAGGCCTACAATTTGGTATAACTCTCCACGTTAAGATAAAATGACACTTCCATCACACATTGCTCATGACACTTAATGTCTTTGCATTGCTCCTCTTTTTAGATCGAAAGCCGCTCTCCAAAGTGCTGACAGAATCTTTTTGGATAAAGATGCCTCCCGATCTCCGTCATTACGATCGGCTGTTCAGACAAAATCTACGAAAATCCGAAGATATACGTAGTATAGCGTATTTGGATTTCAATGTCACTACTTCACCTCATGACGTAACCCGTCCTATTTGTCTCCTTTGCGGATCCATATTCTCAAACGAAGCTATGAAACCAAGCAGACTGAAAGATCGTTTTACTCGAATGCATCCAAATGAAATGAAAACTGATTTCAAAAAGTTGCGAGAAGCCAAGGCCAAGCAGCCAAAGTGCTTCTATGCTTCGAATTGGATTGAGGATTAGAAAGGAGGACACTTCAATCCGCGCGGCACTTCAAGAAGCGATCGAGTCATGACATGCCGCTACTATTACATTTGAATTATTCTTTGATATGGGTTCATGATCATTTCCACGCATAGCCAAAAATGATCCAAGCATAGCCAAAACTTTTCTGCCATCAATCGGATTTCCCAAGCGAGCCAAACTTAAGCTATCCAAGCATAGAACTAATTAGAAATCAAGTTTCAGAGCTCTACGACACAAAACGCCGGAGATAGACGGCGTTAAACGCCTAAGCATGGCCAAATATGATCCAAGCATAGCCATAATTTTTCTGATATCAATCAGATTTCCCAAGCGAGCCAAACTTTTCAGATTTCCCAAGCGGCATTTTGTGTCGTAGAGCTCTGAAACTTGATTTCTAATTAGTTCTATGCTTGGATAGCGTAAGTTTGGCTCGCTTGGGAAATCTGATTGATATTAGAAAAATTGTGGCTATGCTTGGATCATTTTTGGCCATGCTTAGGCGTTTAACGCCGTCTATCTCCGGCGTTTTGTGTCGTAGAGCTCTGAAACTTGATTTCTAATTAGTTCTATGCTTGGATAGCTTAAGTTTGGCTCGCTTGGGAAATCTGATTGATGGCAGAAAAGTTTTGGCTATGCTTGGGTTTTTGGTGATGCTTGGATCATTTTTGGCTATGCTTGGAAATGATCATTAACCTAGATATGTTATTTTAAGATATTTTATGAAACGCTTTTTACAACTTTTCACGATTAAATCAAATAACACAAGACTGTATGTAGCAACGATAGCTCATTAATTGCTTTCACTTCACTTCATTTAATGCAGTATATTTGTTATTGCATGTATCCAGACAATGTAAGAATATTACATCAAATTTCACATCTAGGTAGTATCAGGGATGCGGAGTCGGAGTACCGGAGTCCTATCATTTTTGCTGCTGTCGGAGTCCTATCAAATGATAGGAATCTGGACTCCGGCCTATAACCGGGCCAGAAACATAATACAAACAAATTATTTGTCATCGTGCATATCTGTGACTGTCTTGATGTCAACTTTCTCCGTCAAACAAAAGTACAAAGACACTGCTGCATGCAAAGCTTGTAATAGTTGATGGAATGAACCGTGATAGTAAAAAAAGGATTTTTTTTTCAACAACAGCTGTTTGGATTTTCTTTCAAGAGAAATGCGTACATACCAAAAATACAAGAAAATAATCTGCAAACACAAACTACCTTAGCTCAGAAATTAAGTCCTTATCACCTACGAAAATTAATTGAACAAGATCTAACAAAAATCAAAAATTTCAAATAAGTCCCTGGCAGATGGTAAGGTAGCCAGAACAGAGGCAGCATTCCCCCTCTGAACAGCCATGCTGAGTCTCTGCATCAAAAAGGATGTGGATCTTGGATCCCCAGTGGCCGCTTCAACCCTCCTGCCGACCTCACGGACGAAAGATATAGCAGAAGGTCCCCAAGCCCCAAAAGTTTCGATACATATGGGAATGACTTCATATGTAGGCGACAAGTTCGAATATTTGGCAAGCTTACGATGTTCAGCTGCCGTCGCCGTCTTTCCTGAGCCCGAAGCTGAGGATTCCACATAAGTTGGGGACAAAGTGTCACGGCAGGTAAAATCCCATACAGCACATTTGCCAGCCCTCCACGGAATCATTGTTAAACCGTCGGGGCGCTTGCCGTCTGTTCGTGAAACGCCCGGAGGTTCAAGAATGGCAGGGACACCTCCTGAAATAAGAGCTCGTCGGATCAGGTCATTTGCTTCATAATGGCGAGCAGATCTACCAGCACTTCTTTTACACCTCAAACCATGTACACCAGAGGGGTCCACTTCTTCCCCACACACACAAATATGCGGATGACACACTTGAATGCCCAATCGTAACGCGCATGCAATTCGTAATTGCGAATTAGTCAGTCTTAGTCCAAGTGATGTTACAGGTAGAGCATTTAGCCAGACACTGGAATACTTGGATGACACAGCAAGAAAGCGAGCTTTGTCAGCAACAGTCTTAAAGGAGTCAATCATTCGTTGGTGTATGTTCTGTAAAATTGGTTTGTCCCAAAGACGCTGTTTGTCAGGAATATCTGATGAGTCAAAGTTCACGAGAGCTTTCCACTTAGCATATGCCTCATTAAACACAGGACTTGAGTAGTCTTCATCATGATAGGGCAGAAGAGCAAAGCAGAGCGTTCTAGTACTACACGCTGAAGCCAAGAAGGCAGGTAATGATAGCTGTGCAGCACTTCGAACACCTAATCCACCCATTGCCACCGGTAAAGACGCTTGAGTCCAAGACGAATCATTTAATCGACAATTAAGAATATTTTTCCAATGAATGACGGAGAGTAGAGTCATACCGATCCAATATGTCAGGATGATGGAAGCAGGGAGTCGTCCTCAAAAGATACAGCAACTTCGGAATCGCTAAACAATGTCTGAGCAAATATAGGGCATCATGAGCATCTAAATCCATTAGACGCGAAATCAGGCGATCTAATTCTTCTAATTTTTTCAGCATAGCTGGTTTGATTGAATCTACACCAATTGGTGCTCCTAAAAGAGTGCCATCTTTCGCCTCCAAAACCTTGATGTCAGGAGCTATTGAAAGAAATGAAGCAATTGAGTCTTTGCATTTGACAATGTCACTGACTATGAGTTCACATTTATGAGGATTGACAACCAATCCAAGACTATTTCCTTTTTCAAGGATACGGACAAAATCTGCTAGAACACCGGATACTTTTCCACCCATCGTGCCATCATCAAGATACCAAATATTCAAATCTGGTACTCCATCTTTCACAAGATCATGAATAGCCAAGCAAAATAGCAACGGACCAAGTGGATCTCCTTGCTGCACGCCTTCTGCTGATTCTATTATTTCATCCATATATAGAAGACTAGACGCAGACGAATAGCATTGATAAACAAAGTGAAAAATTTCTGGAATGGATTCCTTAACACATTTCATTACTACGTCTCGTCGGACAGAGTTGAAGGCATTTTTGAAGTCAATTTTCAAGACTACTTCTTCGCTTGTCAAACCAGAAATGTAGTCACGGGCGGCGTGTACGGCGGCTTCAGCACCCAACTGAGTCCCAAAACCAAGTTGACGAGGACGAAGGAAATCACCCATCCTATCAATTACAGAGAGATTGCATATTTTACCAATTAAGCGACGCAAAGTGAAGCCAACGGCAATAGGACGAACACCAACGTCTGACTTGGCTAAAGCACACAGAGATGCACCAAAGAAAATTGAACATATATTTTGAGGAATATTTCCACTCACAACTAGTTGCGAAAATCGGGAGAGGGCGTCATGCAATCTGGATGAATATTCACCAAGCCAACTGGAAGTAAGATCCTTCAGGTGTTGGGGTCGAAAACCGTCCGGACCTCCAGAAGAACCATTCGGAAATTTTTGTATTGCACTTTTCACAATCTCCACGGTCATCAACAGGGGCATGCATTCAGACGCATCATCAGACTCAGTTATTATGTCATGCTCACGTTCAGCAGCTGGTAAATGTTTTGCTTTTAATTTTTCAATTGTTGCATCATTGAACGGTGCCATAGTTTCATCTGAAGAGGCAATTCTAACAGCTCCTTTGATGTCTCCCTCAGAGATCTTTTCGGAAACCAAAGCAGCTAACTTCTCCCGGTCAGTCTTATTTTTCCTTGGTCTATGCTGTTTCCGATTTGGCTGGTTGATCTGATCATCATAGACTAAGCTGTCAAAATCAGATATACGTCGGTTTACAATCGAAGCCAATGACTTTGCGTTCTTCCCAGCTCTCTTTGGCTGTGCCAGGCACAGGCGTGCAAAACTAAAAAGTTTCGCCCATGATGTTGTATCATTAAATTTGATGACGTCATTCAATAATTTCGTAAGCAACGTAGCAGCTTGTATTCTACTAGCTTTTGGAACTCTCTTTAAAATTCGCCCACGATTTGTAAAGCCTTGACGTATTTTATTGATGGCTAACTCCGGTGATGCATCAATGTTACTCACATCACAAAGAGAATCGGACTTGGACTTGTGTAGAACAAAATCTGAGTGAATTTTAGTCACTGAAAGCAGTCTGTCCATTAAAATACTTCTTTTCCCCTCTGTAGGCATGTTTCTTAGCTCTAGCTCTTGACGTAATTCCGTAACCCGCAATTTCGTAAACGGATTCCGTCGATATACATTTTCCAAGTCTTTTCTAGAATTCAGACAATTAGTGCAGAATAACGTGAGTATTGCTGATCGCTGATGTGGTCGATGTCCAACACACTCTAAGTGTATCCATTCTTTACAGTTACTACACTGCAATAAATCATTGGATTCAACAGAATTACAAATGCAGCAAGAGAAAGTACAGGTGGGCATCGTATGGTGGTCATGACTATCTCTGTCACGTCTGATCGCAAGTTGTTCACTCACATGTCTCTGTTCATGACTGGGAGCATTGCATGTACTATCACAGACTGTCAAAGCCGCTAGCTCTTCCTGATGCTGAGAATTAGATGACTTTTCCTGCAATTCCAGAAGATCTGCATGTACGTGTATGTCGTTGTTGTTTAAGCCATCACCAGAAGACAAACGGTTTGGTAAGTGCAAGGAGGTAGCCTTAACAGTTGCCGGTACTGTCTCTTCTATAATAGTGCGCGATTGTTCTAGCACGAATTCGATCGTTTTATCTAAATTGGACATTTAGGCATATGAACACGTAAAGTAGAGGAGCATCATAAAATTTCACGAGGATTAAAAAAACTGTCCATGAGATTTGTCATGTTGGACTGATCGGGTAGCAAAAAGGAATCGAACCACGGACTTTACAGGTGAACTGACGTTGTCAACCGATACACCACGCAAGCAGATGAGCGTGACTGAAGTTCTTCTATACTTTGACACCCAAATCGAAGTTCAACTTGAAGAGATCACGCCACCAATGACCTTGAAGTTTCTACCGGAAGCGGCGACGGGAATAACACTCACAGGCGTAGGGAGGCAGTTTTTTGGAGATTACGCGCGAAGTAGTGGACCAACGAGGAGGACGATGACGGAGAAAGCACGGGCGTCGGATGAGGATCACTGTGATGCAAGATTCGACGAGGATGGACAAGGATAAGACGGTGAACGGCGAGAGATATTCCACTTCGAAGACGAGAGAGAGACCAGACACGACCAGCACGTTCAGCCGACAGTCTGATTGTCTTTTCACTCGGTGATTTAGTAGAGAAGACAAGCCTTCCTAGCCTCGATCACACCTACGCACCAAAGGTCACATCAGAGACAAAAATGAAATGCTAGTTTATTTGAGAACATTACCTCCTACCCTCACGTTAATCGTGTGTGATGGCTCCTCTAAAGCGCATATTAAAATCGAAAGTGCACTCATATTTTTTGGAGAAGGATGGGAGATTTTCCTGCCTGGTATAAATTGGAGAAAAACTGTGTGAAGCAGATATCAACAAGATGGGAGGAGCCGAGTCGCATGCATCCAACTTAAAGGACATTTGATAAACTTTCATCGAAAATGATTGATGATTGATACAGCAATTATCACTAAAGATAGGTTCACGTAAGCCTATATTGATCTTTGATGTAGGTAAACCAGTTTTTTCAAAAAAAACTAGGCTATATATGCTTGCCACCCGGAGTCGAAGTCGGAGTCCTATCAACCCCCGGAGTCGGAGTCCTATCAAAATGATAAAACTCCGCATCCCTGGGTAGTATACATGCATGTAAAGTATTGTATACATTGTAAATGATAGCATATCAGTAGACTTAGACTACATATGAAAAATGCAAGTCGAATGTATAGGCCTATATGTAGCTTGCAGACTGCTTAGAAGTACTTGGTCCCGCGAACCCTCGTGAAGATAAGATGGCCTACACAGTTCACCATCCAGTCTACATTGCCCACCACTGTTCTGTACCAAAACATGACACCAATATATGTTTCCACAATTCCTATGCTAGGTCAAACTAAAACTTTTACATCAAATTGATAAAATTTTATTCACATCAAGAAAGCATGCTTAATAGTGTAATACGATAAATGAAACGTAATCACTGGCTCTTAATGTATATGTTGACTCGCGACTTTCATTTGAGTTTTGAATGAGCTGCTTTGCTTCATAAAATGGTCACTTCTTTGAGCTTCTTTGCTTCAATGTGACGACCTTGTCGCCGGCACCACTTTCTTTATTTCGTTGTGGAACTGAGTCCTGAGGTTTTGTATCTTTCGCTACCTCCTTCTTGTCTATTTTGAATTTCGCGGCAATCTCCATCCATGCTTTGGCCTTTTTTATTTTACCTCAATATTCGTGATTGTGCGCGTTCCATAAACAGGGATACTGTTCGTATTCACAGATCAGGTAATCGCTTAATGTCCTTGTCCATTCACTTTTCGCTTGTAGCATTTCATTGTCAGTGTCAGTTATTGTTGAACCAGCTTTCGAAATGTTTTGCTGAATGTTGTATAGATTTGTCGATGTCAGCATAACAACCAATGATTCACTTGATTCGAGAAAGATGAGTCCCACCTGCTGATGTTTTTATGTATTGCACAGTTTGTCAAGTGGCCTAGCACCGGTACACGACTGCAAAGTCTATGATTATATTCCCACGCAAAAATCAACAGATGCAAGTCATGTCTTGTGGTGAGGAATTCCAGATCAAGCAATGCTAAATACTTCCACAAGAAGGCGGAGCTTCTTGTACAATTATAGAAAGGAAAATCAATTTTGTCCTAGTAAAATTAAGCCGAAATTTATGTAAACTGTACACACAATAGTGCGCAGCAGCAAAAGCAGAAAATATGCATGTAAATGGAGTGCGGTATGTATATTGGCACATCATTATCAATTTAATGGCAGGTGATAATGAGAAAAGCAAGAAAATATCCAGCATCCAAGAAGTCCGGGCGCTGTGTTCCGTTAACGGTCGTGTGAGTGTCACTATAAGTGTCCACTAAAAATTGCGCCTCATTCAACTTTACTGACACTTGTAACTAACACTTTTCAGAAAGTGTCCGGAGCCGTCTACAAGTGCAATTCTTTCACTGACACTTGGTTGCAGCAACTTCTAAAGAAGGCAGCAATCCAGTGTCAGACGGGAGTGTAAGTAGCGTTTACACGTGCAAGTTAGGTGGCAGCAATAAAGTTTTATGTGTAAAGTCACCTTTAGGGAAGAGTAGCAGACTTGAACAGTCTTTGAGACATGTTCGCGATGGTCAAGAATGAGTCGATTTGAACTTCAAAACATCTAACAGATTAAATTACCAGAGCGACAACCACAGAACCAAAGGTGATGTCACAATGAAATAAAGAATCCATATTCCGTCAATGTAAAAATCAAGCCATGTGAAGGACACAGAGGGATAATATCATCAACTGCTCGCAAGTGGAAACTAAAGCAAGGACTTTTGATAATATAGAATGACCATATCGCGATCTCTCGAATTCTGTAAATTTTATGATTCCATGAAATGATCCGGTGACTTTGACTCCTAACCTTATGTTTTCGCGCATACCTTGAAATTGTCAATTGAAATTAGTTTTTAGATGCATTTGTTTGTGATAAACTAGCGACGAATGTGTTATCAAAAAAAAGCAGTGTGACAAGCAAGCGACTTAAAAAATGAGAAATGGAATTACCTCACAGCGCTCTCTTTTACCCCTGGAGCGGCCTAAGTTGGTAAAAGTTAGTACATAAAGACAATTTACAAACACTCAAACATGCGCTGCGCCGGCCTCTCTGAAACATCATATGTTCATCGTGCTGCATACATTTGAGATGCGCAGATTGCCATCCATATTTCGTAAGTCAGACCAACAGTCTCACCAACTCACTCAACAGTAGCTGGGGCGTAAAAAAATGTTGATTGCAACTACAACTGTTTTACTTTAAGATTAGCATGAAGATTCATCTTGGAAGGAAAAATTATCCGAAATTCTTAATTGACGATTTTCTCGAGTGGTGAGGGTGTGAACTCTTCACGAACATAAACTTAGGATCAATTCTTTGGTCTGGCAGCTGGGTTCATAGAATCAAAAGTGTTGGGTTTTTAAAGACTTATATGTTAACGTTATTATCTTCTGATATTGTCTGTTCTGTTCTGTGGCAGACCGTTCTTGTCAATCAGCGTTGTATTTTAAAGCTCATGCATATATTGGAGTTATATTATTATACTTTCATGATTATGTAAATGCTAATTTGTTGATACTTAAAATGACAAATTCCAATGCAGTATTGGAACGAATCATTCACGAGCTCCGAACTAAATTGTAATTCAAACTTCGTAAGGAATCCCTCACTTGTTATGGAATTAGCATTGGACTTAACTATATCACGAAATTCGACGAATGACGGATTCATTACATTACCAGTGAATTGCGCTTGTATGAATAATTTCAGTTTACCTAGCTACAGTTGAATAAAATTTAGATTACAGCTGCCACTAAAATTCTCGTCAGTACAATGCAAGGAGCACTCAACAGCGCACTGTACAGGTGAATCGAGATTGAAACTCTTTCTGAAACTCTACGCCTACTCAATGACCTCACTTGAATCTATTTCGAAATTCAATCAATTTCAACTTCACGATCGATGAAATATCGTTCACCACACGAGATAGGCATTCGTCAGTTTAGCAGCTGTTATCAGTACATGCATCATTTCGATTAACATCGGCATTCTCTTGAGTAACATTTTGACATATTACAAGTAGACCGTTTTGGTTTCGAATAATAAGCTACTGTCTGAATGCTTTGCAGGCTATTTCATATATTTCATAGATGATATTGGAATGGAATCATGTCCTACTCTAAGATGTAATTTAGTCCTTTGCGTTTCAAATCTGTAGGTTCTACTAACTTAGTAACGAAAATTGCTTTCAATTGTGATATGTACGGTGATACAGATTCGACGATCAGATCTATAAACAAGTGAAATCATAGCTGATGGGATCTTCAATATCTTTGATATTAGAAATAACTTCACAAAACATCAGTTCACTTGCCCGCAGATATCTGATTTTGTTCGAAACTTCAAAAATGGAAAACAGAGCTTTGTGTATGACCATTGACATCAGTTTCAGATAAAAGTTTTGAAAATTATTTGTCTCCGCAAAGCAAATTTACTTATCAGTTTTGATTCAAATCTGCAGAAATTATAAAGGAAAACAACATAATATGATTATTCAGATACGGATCATATAAAACAATAGAAAATGCTTAAAGAAGCACATAATTCTCAGATAAATTTATTCATTGATTTAAGAGGCATTCGCAAATCGCAATGGTCTTGTGAAAATTGATGACAGCCTTCGCTTCAAGGCTTCATGCAATTTTGTGACTATTTTTTTAAACACCAAGCAGATCGATTTTTCTGCCTTCCCTTAGTTTACATTACACACGCGCTTACAATTTGAATATTTACTCTATTCAATAGCAACGATAAAATACATAGTTTTGAAAAATGCTTGAACGGAGACTTGTATAATCAATTTTCCATTATTCACAACCGTTAATGAATGATCTACATGTCACGTAAGCGCATTGGCGTCAAAGAGATGGAGACTCAGATCAAATGGCACCAGACCGACATCGACACTGATGTGAAGATTACCACATTACCTTTCCCGATGCTGTAATTATTACCTGCCCGCGGTGGCACCGGGCAAGACACTATCTCTCTGGCCACTTTCTCTTGTCTACTTACCACTTGACGCCCATCAACGGAAGTGACATTTGGAAGTCGTCTGACCGTCAATTATGACGCCTCAGTTATCTGATCGTTTTGATGATGCACCTCCAATTTTAATCCTGAGACGATCGGGAGGATGGGAATTATGATGTTTACTTTCATCATACGCCGCAGGTTCTGAAAGAATGCTTCTGTATCAGTATTTGAAATGCACCTCAATGTTTTTTTCAAGTAGATTTATTTGTATTTTAAACTTTCTGTCATAGCGTTTTTCTGAACGTGGGCCTATTTGCATTCATGGCACTCCGAAAAGGGATTTGTTTATGCACTTGCGCGTAAGAAATGTTTATCACATTTGCATGAAAACCGCATAACCTAGGGTATAGATTGGCTACTTTTCAAAATTTCCATCATCACGAAAATTGCCAATTATGTGTGTATAACATTTCCACCTATCAGTGCACATGTACATGCAAAGAATGATTTTGTGACTCAGTTTCATTGACACATTTTCGCATGAACACTTTACCTAACGTCAGATATCCTTGAAACAAAGATTCTGATAGTTCAATCAGATAATTAATCCATCCACTTCATCGATGGAACAAATGATCTTAGAACATGCGATTGAAATTTCTTTCTACGACAAGAATTTACTTGTCTTATTTTTCCTTTTTAAGGTTTATATAGACAGATGTATAAATATACCTATTGTTCGTACTTATAGAACTGAAATCTACATGAATACTTTGTCAAGAATTTGTACCTGTATCTCTATTTTGACATTCTTGCATATTGTACAGAATTTGAAGCTTTCAAAAAATGTATTTTTGCTAAGGCTGTGCGCTGCCCTTCGAACCGATATCTAGAGATTGCTTTCGCTGCAGGAAGAATAGAACGTGATGCTCATGATATGCTGAGTTATCTTTAATCAAATCGAAAATCTTTTATCACGGTCTAGCTAACTGAATAAATGAATAACTGCAGATATCAAAGTAATGAGCCTAAAAATAATTTTTGTTTTTTACTCCACAGGATTGAAATAAGTGTCGAAAATCCATGACATATGAATTCAAGTCATTGGATAAAGTCGCTATTAAGAGGCTTCAGCTTGCTTTTTCTAGCTGCCATCATCATCATCTTAAATAATCAATTAAAAAATTTTACTTCATGATGACAGAATTCAATTCATTCTTTAGAAGAGGGATGCCGATAAATCGCCTGGTAATTCGTTGAAATGAAAGTAATACTGTTCCAAACTATTTGTAATTATCGCTTTTGCACTAGAAATATTTTTATAGTATTGCAGGCAAATATTTGAATTTTGGTCTTTCATTTTAATACTGTGTTGTCGACTGAGCCAAAGACACTTGCACAAGCGGACTACATTTATTGAACACACGAATGAAATAGTTGAAGTTGTTGCTACTTTTATAAGATTTGGATGGTGATTCATGCGTACACATCCTATTCGTGCGGACTATTATCAACAGGTAACTGCGTAACTCGTACTATCCAGAATTAACAAAACTAAGTTCAGAATTAAAGCAACAAAATTAACAAAAAGCTTGATTGAATTAATAGAATAATCCCAAAAATGACAGACACCATTGAACATTATCACATTTAATTGCTCATTGGTTTCGAATAAAATGAAATTAACAAGATAAATTCAATAAAATTGCTGATTTAAAACCTCCAGAAAAGAGAAGAAATCTCGTATACTTTTAGAGCTGCATGCGTGCGTGACAGGCTGACGTTTTGTGGCACTACCGTAAACTTAGGGACGAGAGATTGAGTGGTCAGTCCAAGGCACATACACTCACAAACAAATCAAGATAGATGTGATGAAAAAATTAGACGTCTTAGGTCAATAAATCATATAATACTCCCAAATTTTCGAATGTCTCTTTCTGAAGGGTATGAAATCACACTGACAGTGGGCAAATTATCTTACAAACAACTGAATTAACATAGTACAAAATTCAAACACAAATAACTCAGAGGTCCTACTTCTCATACTGAATAATCATTGATATCTGGTCTGATATCAATTGATATCAAATTGATATCTTAGAAATGAAATCCTTCTCAGATATCTTACGCTCAATCGCATTAGCAAATCCTCGCTTTAAAATAAAAGGGGTCACAAATGAAAGGTCAGGTAACATACCATGAGTTTTAACAAAATGTTTATAAAATAAACTCGAATCAGTTGTAAGGTGCTCATGCATACGTTGACGAAAAGAACGAAAAGTCTCACCGATATAAAAACTTTCACACAAATTACATGTCAACTGATAAACAACATTTTTCATGTAACAAAAATTGTTATTCTTACACAAACAATTACTAGTACAAAATAATTTTTCTTTAAATGAAACACTTCTTTTCAAATTAGGCTGGGTCACAAATATTGGCTTCAAATCAAACAAATGACGCTGGAAACTTTTTAACTCTTTTCATATTTTAGTTGCCTGGAAATCATTAATGAACGGTACCCTTAAATATATTTGTTTTCGGTTTGTTTCTTTTCTATGTCATCTTTTTCTTTCATTCATTGGTTTAGGTTTCATTTCTATGTCAGCGTATCTCCTATCGATGATATACTCCCATTGATAAATGATATCCACACAAACATCCAGTTTACGATTGAACTGCCAGTTGACAACCAGCTTCCTTTTTTAGGGTGACATCTCACTGGATCGCTTCCCACTCAGTCCCTTCCTAGTCCGTCTCTTCCTACCGAGTCTCTTCCCACTCCGTCACCCCAAGTTTCAGAAGTTCCATTCAGTCCCCTTTTCCTAATTGGTGTCATGCTGTGCTGAGTGTTATCGCATCATCTCTCCTATGTTCTTTCTACGCGCTTATCACTGTTATTGCTCAGTATGAAGGTGTACCGAGATGATGAGATTCTTTTTTTTTACTCCTTTTTTTGTAAGAAATAATATATATTGCATACATATATGCAATATATGCATATATGGGCGGCGGAACAGGGGGGTCCGAGGGGTCGGGACCCCCCCCAATATTTTTTAAGGGGGGTCCAATCAGTATCAGGACCCCCCCCCAATAATTTGAACTTCAAATGAAAGTTGGGGTGTGTCTGTACAATTAATTACTGTTAGCTTCGAATGTTGTATATATAGGCTAAAAAATCCGAGTTTCCTGATCTTCCTTAGTCTCAGACTTAGTTGGGTAACAACTTGGTGATTCATTCGAAATAATTCCGCCGAGTACTAAGACAGCGGTGTACTTTCAAACCATAGTTTCAATCAACACCTGTCATCTATGGAAACTCAAGTGGATATAAATCCATTATCCATTCCTGAAACTACTAAAGCTGGAATGTTTATTAGACCTGTCAAATAAAGCGCCATGGAACCATCGTTTATGCCATCAGTTCGGTATTGGAAAGATATAAAATCAAGAAGCGGAAGAGAATTCTATAGGACGTTGTTTATAATATCTCAGTATCCAAACATTCGGTGTCTGGATCCCCGCTGTTATATTGCAACAGACACTTGACGCAACGGCGCTAGCCTTATCAACCAAGGAATCCATGTATCAACTCATCGAATGCACGAAATTCAGTTGACCAACTGTGGACGCGTGCGTTATGAATTTCGACCAATAATGAAGATTAACACATGTGCCTGTAATTCTATTTGTTTTCATACTGCCTTATTATTGCTTGTATCCTCGGTCTTCACACATTGCCAGCACGGTTATATGAGTAGCTGAAGTTTCATAACTTTCTTGTCCGTAGTTTTCGCTCTACACTTTTATTTCCTGATTGCCAATTTCACACGGTAAGTTCCATTACAAATCAAAATGATGCATTCACATTCAAGGTCAGTGGTACAATATACAGTATGGAGTTAGATCTCCTCAGCGGCTCCAGAGCCTTGTCGCTGTGTCAAATCTGGCAGCATATTTGACTTACTTCGGTGTGACAACCCTCGGCCCCGGGATTCACTCCTGGGTGGTTGTCTTCAGCGGGAACGTGGAAGAGCTCCGCTAGCGAAGCCGCCGAAGGAAGAATAACTCAAAGGCTTAGTGTACCACTGACTCGGCTATGAGATATAGGATGATCCCATAATTAGCGACTGGCCACCACTTACAGTATGTTTAAATATCAATCTTAGTTTTCCTCCCCTACTTTGTTCGGATGACCTGTCTGGGGGTAGTGTCGAATGCAACAACTTTGACAGTCTACGAAACTAGCAGGCACCCTGATCAGACAGACTATCTGTGACGGACCGGCCTGAGAGTGGAGGCGGAAGTTTAAAGTTGCAGTCGATTCGCCAGCAGCTCCGATCGTGAGATGGTTGTTCGTCTCATCTTGGAAGTAGCTAGCTTAGTTCAAATTAAACAAAAACCTCACACATAATTAATCTTCATATTCTAGAGACATAGATGCTCTTCACTTGATAATGACCTTAAACTTTTAACATTAATCTGAAGCCTAGTTTTACAATTTTCTGATAACTGCCCTCGTTTGATGTATCAGCATTGACTTCATTGTACTTCCTCTGCTAAGCAGATAATTCAGACAATAATTCTGCGTTTAATATTGAGTGTTACATATAGATTTTAAATTTCAGATGAGATAAATTCTAGGATTTATCTGTAGAAAATATAACGCAAAATACAGAATACGTTGTCATCTACTTTGCAAATAAAGCGACTAATACGATTAAATACTACTTCATAGAATATTATCTACTAAATGTAGCGTTTAATGCGTCATCATATATTTCATGGTACTTTATCAAAACATGCACAGCTTGAAGCAAAGCAGTTTGTTCGAAAGAGATATCTCGATAGAGAAAATTTAGCGCTTAACAAGCTCAAGACATCAGTCATTCTATAGATAAGCGGCTAACACACGTACAGCAAAAAATATTTCATTAAGTTTCCTCAACAAAAGCACCGTTCGATATAACGATATATATTCCACGTATATATCCATAGAATAAAGAAGAGTTGAATCAGATTTCATAAAATGAGCGAAAAATGCGATATCACGAGGAATTGCACTTAATTTCTGTATGTTACAATGGGAAAACGATATTAATTCGATTACGAATAATGTAAAGTGCTTACTTACCTAAACTGAAGATTCAATGCAAAGATCAAGAACTTTAGCAGAATTCATAATCTTCTTTTCTATAGGAGGATGAAACTTTTGAGAGTGTACATATGGAGACCATATTAAGATGTGCATTCAGACTACATTAGCAAAATGGTTAGTAATTCAAGGAATGATACTTGTTAGAGAATTGTCAGGCTTGCCGTGGGTCCGGGAATTCCCATCGTAATTCCCATCCCATGGGAATTCCCATGGGATGGGAATTACGATATTTGTTATGGGAATTCCCATAGAAATCCTCTAAAACATCAAATCACAAAATTCTAAATATATTCGTCAATTGTACAAGTAGGTCATATATTCGTTAGAAAACTTCCTTCCTCATGAAGCAACAACAGAGTCGGGTGAGGGTATACATACGATGCAAGTATGATAGTGTGCAGATTTAGGGGAATATTTAATTGTTATCAAGTAGGAAAGTAGATTATTGCATGACTTTTGTGACTGTCCGTCGCGCCACGTGGTCGCTATCAGTGAAACTGCTCGCTACTATTTCTGGGGTTGTGTTCATACACAGATTATGTCTACACCTGGCCAGAGAAAATTTATATTAAGAGAAAGCAAGCTTTGTCAGACAATAATAAAGCGCGCGCAGACTGGGCAAATTTAATTCGTTTACCTGCAGAAACTTATTTTTTGCAATTTCCTTTATTTTTAAACCCCCAAGCAGCACATTTTTTACGTTTTTAACAGACATTACCAAATAACAATGAAATTATTTTTTTAAATATTAATTTACAGGAAAACAGTACATGAAAAAACGACATTGGCATACATGTACAAAGCAATGTAATTTTTCATCACTGTAAAAGAATTGCCCACTTAGCGTGCGTGCAGCCAATAGATGCAAAGAGATTTTGTCTGACAAAGTTTTGTATGAATTGAATGTAAGCTGTCTTTCTCTTAATATAAGTTTTCTCTGCACCTGGCTGAGCAGAATCTACATCTTTATTGATTATTTTAGCTTCCCTAAATTGACTCGTTTTGTCATTGACAATTCGGTAACGTCTGTGCAGCGCAGATGGCTATCTATTCTTTTTTAATCTTTGTGTTCATACAATGTTCATACTTGTGACTGATGATGCTGATCTAACAATAGGATATCGCAAATAGCAGGATAGGGACTGCTGAAGCACGTACACACGGTACACACACGGATGCCTGCCTGCTTGCATGAATTGTCAATAGGATATCGCACCTTTGGCCAATGATGATGATTCAACAATATCATCGAAAGGATCGCTTCCTAAGCTCAGTAGAAGACGGACTCTCTGTTAGAGAAGTTGACGTGAAAATGACAGATAAATTATCCGATATCGACAAAGTAACGCTGAAACGACGAATTTCAAGTAATGAAGTGACATTTATTTCACCACCAAAATCCATGATACGATCCCAAGAAATTGATATCAAGATCAAAGCTGTTTTATTTGGTTCTCCTGAAAATGATAAATTAGATCCCTTCCTTTGTTGCGATAATTGCAAAAGCCTATTTCTTTGGTTTAAAAAGATCAATGATCGATGGGTGAATCAGAGCGACATGAGTGCCATCAAGAGTCATATTGCAAACAATTGTTCGAAATCATCTATTACGTCATTTACCATCAAACGATCATTTGAATGCGTCGGAACTTCCAAGCCAGCTCTACCCAAATCATCAAAGGAACAATGGCAGAAACATTTAGTAAAATTAGTGTGTGAACATCCTACTGTTTCTCTAAACTCAATGGCAAAAATTGCATCATCTTGCGGAGACTTCGCATCGACAGTTACTCATCGAAATAATCGCATTTTTGATTTTCAAATTGGAAGAACCTATATTGCTTCGGGACTTACGACAGAAGGAGAAATATCACATTCAAAGTTAGAAAATTTTTTCAGTAGCTCTGTAAATGATCCACTGACAGGAGTTTCATGCATGATAGATTATTGGTCAGGAAAGCATCAACATCGACTGTCATATTGTGCCATTGTCATTTGTGGTGTTGATAAAGACTGGCGATGATTTCGTTATCCCTTGAAAATATGCGACTTAGATGATGTGTCCCACGATGCGGAATTTACTTTCAAATTTTTGGAGGACTGCCTCAAAACGGAGGAGGCGGCCGGGCTGGATGCTCAAAAGTTTTGCAATCCCCTCTTCGTCGTCTCTGACAATGAACCGAAGATGGTGGCGGCATTTGATGGTCGTTATCCTACAACTTTGAACTTTGGTGGCCGAGTTGGATGCACAGAACATGCACTGTCAACTTGCGTTAAATATGTATTCGAAAAATCGCCACCATCATCACTCGAAAATATCCTATCGAATCTGACAACTATTGAATCGTTTTATAATACCCGTGACCAAAACGCCAGATCTCTTAAGCGGGCGATTCCGGACAAATGCACTACCCGCCCATGGCGGTTCCACCATCTGAGATTACAATCGGCAATTGAAAATTACACCGTTTTTCTCTCTGAAGAGGATTACCATGTAGCTGATACCTTACCACCTCTGTCAAGTCTGAAAGCATTATTGGATATCATGGAGATTGTCAAACGGTTTTTTGATCGAGTGGAAATTAATGGACCAACTTCTCATTTATCGTACATGAACTATTTAACAATGGACGTCAGTTTATTCCGCATTGAGATAAACAAAGAACTGCCTGCTGTATCTAGCGAAACGGCACGTCTTCTCAGAGAAAAGATCAGAACGAATTTGTGGCCATATTGTGGCTCGGCGTTCTCAAAAGCTGCCTGTTATTTATCTGGTATTGATGTCTGCTCGATGACTGCAAGCATGGTAAATAGCCTACCCAAAGGTTCAGCTACAAGAAAGGAGGTAAGCCAATTTACTGATGAATGGAAACAAGACATTGATACTTTTAAAACAGACGTGATGAACTACATTTATCAACTATTAGATTCCATGCATTTCACTGCTGATATTGCTTCAGATGAAGCTTCTCTTCAAGAGTCTGAAACAGCAGTGACAGATCTTTTTGATACTATATACGCTCCTCCATGCAAACGTTCGAAAGCAACTAACTCTTTTCGCATAAAATTAGATGAAGAAATCGTAGTGTTCGAATCTATGCGTCGCCCATCAAAGAACCCAGGAGTTGAATTTTGGAAGAAGAATCCTCAGTTGGAAATGTTGTCCAGGTGTGCAAAAGTCTTATTGGCAACTCCTGTCTCTTCAGCAGCAATTGAGCGTCTGTTTAGCGAGACCGGACTAATACTATCAAAGCTCAGAAAAAAGCTTAAATCTCAAAAATTGAGTGCTATGATTTACAACAAATATGTCGCAAAATTGGAAGCAGATGGATTTCTATGAATCACGCTTGAAGTGATGTTTACTGTACATAAAGATTTTATAGTGTGACACACATTGTTATTGCAAAGTTTGCCAGTTGTTAATTGTTTCATGAATCCATTTCGGAAATTATTTTGTTAGTTATTTGTTATAATTCTAAAGGTTATGAAGTTCTCAGTTCTTTGTAAGAATTTCATTTTGTTTTAAAAACTAATGACTTTTCATTAAACTCATAATTAAAGATAAGATGGAATGATCGTGCCTAAATGTAATTGACAGGATGTGACTTATCAAGGATAATTTGGACCTACATGTAGCCTACAATAATGTATAATAGCCATATATAATTTAGATAATAACTGGATTAGATACTAGTAACAATGTACGAAAGATAGCCCATATGTTTAGCCTGCATGGACAAAGTCATTACGAGTATCTTATATTTAATATGCATATAGTTAAATGATATTTCTTTTAGTCTTATCCTATTCCTATAAAACTCTCAATCTATGGGTATATAATAACAATGACGTTTATAAACGAATCCAAGACAAAATTGTGATGCTACAACGAAAAAGGCTATGATTTTGATAAATCTAAACAAGAGAAATTCAATGTATACAGTACACTAACAGAAAATCGAAGTGCAAAGATGCACACACTCGTATAGTCTGAAATTCATTGTCAACAACATTTTAACAAAATTTAGACACAGTTCTGCATTATTAGTAATCAGTCTATATCGGCTTAAAACCAAGTATCTTACAAAAGGTATGATAGGTTAAAAAATGTATTCATGAGCTGCAAAACCTTGATTTAGATTGGTCAAAAATATTGTAATATAGGCCTATACCTATGGTCCTATGATCATATTGATGCAGTAACATTTGTCAAAGAAGCCAATTTTTGGTTATGGGATTTTTATGGGAACAACGTCAAAAGTCCTGTGGGAATGGGAATTCCCACAGAAATTCCGTGGGAATGGGATGGGAATGGGAATTATAAATTGATTCCCACGGCAAGCCTGAGAATTGTTATTGGACATTCAAAATCAACTATAATTTTATTTGAATTTCTATATTCAAGTCATAGAAGTACCTACTATGCACTTCACTATACACTTATATATTTACACTTGTACTGTCTTTATCATATTACATAAATACACTTATGTTATTACTTATAAACGCAGTTAACTATACACTTTCAAAAAAATTGAAACGAGAAAGAAATGACAAAACAAAAAGCCGTATCTACAAATACGATTGAAAATCAAGATATATATCCATTAGTATTAAGTCACAAATACAATATACAGCAATTTTTGCAATCGAATCTTCAACAGTCACAGAAATCAAATAGTGAAAAGAATTAATAATTTTTTTGATAAATGTTCAGTGTTTTATCAATCCGTAGACTCATGGAATGGTTTAGTTAGATTATTAAGTTTGTTATCACTGACATGCTTAAGGAAACCGGGACTACGATATTTATTTCTGACCCGAAAACTCAATCATAATATGATTCCATGCTTTTATATTCCATGCCAATAATATTATGTTCATCTAACCATGCTTTTATTAACATTTCAGCATTCCCCGCATTTACCCAACAAGGACACCGACGACTTGCCACTTGAAATCGAATTCTTCAACGTCACTAATCTGTAGGCATTTGCTAACATGTGAGTTGATTATTTTTTAAGTGACTTCCTCTTGCTGAATTCCTATCCTGTAGTTTTATCGACAGAAAATCATGTGAGAACTAGAGAAAGGCTTGATCATGATTATATACCTAGGAAATAATAATACTATTTCACACCATCCGTTTATAATGCTTTGATTATAAATTGTGAAATACACGAGACCAGAGTATTCCTTCTGATTCCATTTTCTTGATTAATCCGAAATTTTATCTAAATGCATAAGTAACTATTCCTATTCCGAGGAAAATATGAATTTACTAATAACCAATAATAATGAGTTTTTTTATTAATAAACAAATCCTAGCAGACGTGAATTTTTGTTGACTGTTTATGGGTATCCAGTGGTTCTCAAACTGCTACATGCAGTTCTTTCACTTACATATGCCCTCCAACACTTGGTGCGATACTTCTGCTACTCAACTTTTTAAGTTATCACTAAACCTTCAAGACATTTAGTTTCATCAAACATATAAAAAACCGGTGTTTGTGCCAATGTATGCTAAAACTTGAAATGTCAATTAACAATAAACATGATTTACGTCATGAAAACTGTGTTATATTTCCTGCCATCGGGATATCACATTTACAGTTTATGAACCACTGGTAGATAGACCACATGTAATTAACTCTTTCTTTATCTTCTGTATGCAGCCGCTTCTTTTTTTTTACAGGAGCAAAAGGAAGTCTCTATTGGATTGGTTCCAGCAAGGGAGCAAATGCAAGAAAGGATGCATGGTGTCTACAACATCGACGGAATCTCAAATTCCCTCGGATCCAACTCCTCGTGCGGTATCCACAGTATCAGAGTCTCCGTCTCCTGTTCCCTCTCACCGTGGAGTATCCACAGCATCTCAATCAGAGTCTCCGTCTCCTCTTCCTTCTCAACATCCGCCATCTGTGGCATCCCAATCAGAGTCTCTGTCTTGTCTTTCTTCTCAGCGTGCGGTATCCATAGTATCTCAATCAGAGTCTCCGTCTCCTCTTCCTTCTCAACCTCCGGCATCTACAGTATCTCAATCAGAGTCTCCCTCTCCTCTTCCCTCTCAACCTGAATCAAAAATTCAAAAGAAGTTAAAATCAATTGAACTGACAACATCCGCTATTCAAGACAAACCACATCATCCCGAGGTTTCATTTATCCCAACACAATTTATCGCAAACAGAAATAAAACTTTGAGTTTTCAAAAATCATGGTTTGAGCTTTATCCATGGTTACACTGGGACGGATCAAAAGTCGTTTGTTTTTATTGTCAGCACTACGTACACAGACTTGGTCACCATAGCGGGAAATCAGAAGATACTTTCACGACGAAAGGTTATAATAACTGGAAAAAAGCACTTCAGCGTTTCTTAAGTCATCAGAAAAGTGATCTGCACAGGACTGCTTGTATTGGATTCAAAGAGCGGGGTTCAGCATGCAAAATTATAGAAACACTGGAGATGCAATCGAAAGAAGACCAGACTTCCAGACGCAATGCTTTACGCGCAATCTTCTCTTCCATTCAATATCTTGCTCGTCAAGGCATTCCTCTTCGTGGAGCTGATGATAAGGACGGCAACTTAATTCAACTGCTGAAACTGAGAGCGGAGGACAACACAGATTTAAGGAGATGGTTGGAGAAATGGGAATCCAATGACAAATGTCGGCACTTACTCAGTCATGACATCCAAAATGAAATTTTACAGGATATGGGACATGAGGTTCTCAGAACGATATTAGAGAAAATCAAAGAATCAGAAATCTTCTCGGTTATGTGCGACGGTACGCAAGATGTCAGCGGAAAGGACCAACAGTGCATCACAATTCGGTATGTGGACGAAAATTTGGTTCCTTCAGAGGAGTTCATAGGACTATATGAAACGGAGGAAACTACAGGAAAAGCTATCTGCAACATACTGATGGACACTTTTCAGCGATGCAATCTGTCTCTTCAAAATCTACGAGGACAAGCGTATGATGGGGCAAGCAACATGAAGGGAGCTCATACTGGAGCACAAGCTTTGATTCATCAACGACAGCCCCTTGCACATTATACACACTGCGCTGCTCACTGCGTCAACCTAGTTGCCGCATCTGTTGCTGAACTGCCGGTAATACGCGATGCAGTATCTCTTGTAAATGATATAGGTGTGTTATTCTCCGGAACAATAAAGTTTAGAAATATTTTACATAATGTATCCTCATCAGAAAATCGACCGTCAAGCACTTTGCGTCCTTTGTGCCCTACTCGCTGGACTGTTCGATACAAAGGAATGAAGGAAATAGTGAATAATTACGAGGTTATCCTCAAAAGTATGAACGAATTCTCTACGTCATATAGTGCTTCAACCGAACAGAGATCAAAAGCATCCGGAATTCTAAGACAGCTACAGAAGGGTGACACGTACGTATCCATTGATATCTCTAAGTCAATTTTTCAAATATTAGAACAGCTGGTTAAGGTTTCTAGTACACGCGGAGCAAAGTTAGACGGAATTTTTTCAGCGGTGACAGCAACCATTGAAAAATTGGAATTGAGACGTGAGATGATTGGCAATGAGCTAAAAGAATATGAAGAAAGAATAGAAGAGCTTTGTCTGAAACCCCTTACCCTTCCTCGTCCACACAGAACTCCGAGGAAAATTTCCGGTGCAGCAAGTGACTTCAATGCCTTATCAGTCCACCAACACTACCGGTTAAAGTATTACGAAGCGTTTGATACAGCAATGCAGCAGCTAAGAAAAAGATTCGATGAAGGATCTCCAGGCTTGTCATCCTTCTTCAGACTTCTTTGCTGGCAGAATGATGACCTGTTCGATGAAGACAGTGAGGTGACGAGAGAGATTATGAGAATTCCGGGGATTAATATTTTTGAGTTGCGATCGGAGATGAAGGTGCTATCAAAAACAATAAATAAAAATTTTGATTTGGAAAGTGTAACATCAAAATTTCAAGAAATGCATACAACTACGCGTCAACTGTTCCCGAATTTTGAGACTCTCCTCCGAAATCTTCTCGTACGGCCGGCATCATCCGCCGAGTGTGAACGCTCATTTAGTGCTCTTCGTCGACTCAAGACATGGCTACGCTCAACAATGACTCAAAAACGTCTAAACAGTGTTGTGTTGTTGCACGTTCAGCGAGATACTTTGGAGAAAAATGACATGGAAAAACTAATTCATAACTTTGTTTCTCGCAACCCTTGGCGTTTGTCTCAATTTGGAAACTGAATACTTGACTTCTCTCTCTCAATTGAATCTCACCTCAATTGGTGTCAATAAATTCAGACGAATATGACTTGTTTTTAATTATTCAAGCAATTTAAAACGAAGGGGATCACTGACCGACACCTTTTAATCATATTTTCTTGTTTTCTGATATCGAAGCATCTAAGAAAAATAAATATAGATAAATGATCAATTAAATGATATTCTGATAATTAGGATGAATTATATCGGTGATCCCAGCCAAAAATTTTGTAGGCCAGACTTGCATATTGTGTCTATTAAAATTAACTGTTTACTTGTCTGTGTATTATATTCTTTAACAACTATTGACAGAACGATTACTATGTGTAAATGACCCTGTGACTTAGCATTTAACACTTGCAAAACGTGCCAAGCCAAAACTTAATAGCAATACATGGCAGTACACAATGATTTTATCGACTAGTAATCGACATATTCCATGTCAAAAGTAATTATATTCATATTTATTGTAGGGCCTGTATGGTTTTATCTTTATCTATCAAGATAAAATTTTAGTGAGAGAGTAGTGCCCCACCAAGTATGAAATTATATCATACAACACGGAAATAATGAGTCATCTGGAAAAATTCATCAGAAAATAAAAGAACCCTATAAAGGTAGACTTTTTGAAGATACCATACAGTAGGTAACAAGCAGCTGCTTAGTCGATAACGAAAGCACAGCGATAATTGAAAGATAAACCAACGTACAATAATTCATTCAATCGCACAATAATGCATGCAGTAGGTCTACAGCAGAATACAACATTCTACTGGACTTGTACATGCACATTGGACCCCCCAATCAAAAATTCGTTCCGCCGCCCTTATATGCATATAATATATAGCATACAAACAAATATGACATTGCATAACAAATAAGCAATATAATATATTGCATACATTGCAAACATTAATTGGACAATATCCAACACTGACAGCTCATCGCTATCAATGATATTTGATCCTGTAACTTCATCAAAATATCAAAATGTTTTGTTATTTAACACCTTTAGACGTACTATTGCTGTCAAACTTCGTCAAATGAGCTGTCATCAATCATTCTATCATCGAAGCGATTGAGTGGCACGTTTATAGAAACTGAATGGGAAGGGCAGTCGTTGAAATTTGACCGTTAATATTATGTAATCAAGACAAAGGAGCGACTTCTTGGGAAACGACCGAATGAGGTGCAGCCTTTTTTAGATACCAGAGTTGTACGATCTCAGGACAATAGCTTCCATACGGACTTTTATTCCAAAAATCTTCACAGCAATCATATAATGCCATGGGAGAGTTGGGTGCCATGGCAGAGAAAGATAAACCTGCTACGTACAGAGTGTCTGCGAGTACATCGCAATTGTTCCACCATGAGCAAGATCAAAGGTGGACTATATTTTATGAAAAAAAGATTTTTTGCAAACGGGTACCCTTTAGATGTTGTTCAACGATACATGAAACCTAAACCAATGAATGAAAGAAAAAGATGACATAGAAAAGAAACAAACCGAAAACAAATATATTTAAAGGGTACCGTTCATTAATGATTTCCAGGCAACTAAAATATGAAAAGAGTTAAAAAGTTTCCAGCGTCATTTGTTTGATTTGAAGCCAATATTTGTGACCCAGCCTAATTTGAAAAGAAGTGTTTCATTTAAAGAAAAATTATTTTGTACTAGTAATTGTTTGTGTAAGAATAACAATTTTTGTTACATGAAAAATGTTGTTTATCAGTTGACATGTAATTTGTGTGAAAGTTTTTATATCGGTGAGACTTTTCGTTCTTTTCGTCAACGTATGCATGAGCACCTTACAACTGATTCGAGTTTATTTTATAAACATTTTGTTAAAACTCATGGTATGTTACCTGACCTTTCATTTGTGACCCCTTTTATTTTAAAGCGAGGATTTGCTAATGCGATTGAGCGTAAGATATCTGAGAAGGATTTCATTTCTAAGATATCAATTTGATATCAATTGATATCAGACCAGATATCAATGATTATTCAGTATGAGAAGTAGGACCTCTGAGTTATTTGTGTTTGAATTTTGTACTATGTTAATTCAGTTGTTTGTAAGATAATTTGCCCACTGTCAGTGTGATTTCATACCCTTCAGAAAGAGACATTCGAAAATTTGGGAGTATTATATGATTTATTGACCTAAGACGTCTAATTTTTTTCATCACATCTACCATAATAACATAGGTCAATGGCGAATTACCAAAGTTACAAAGCAAATCAAGACCCTTGTTTAGGTAGGCAGGAGGATAGCAGCTTTTCCCCAACGTTCCTCCAGTACTTGCATGTCTACATATATGTACGTTTCCTCAAAATTTGAAGTATTTAATTTCTTTATCTTTTTCGCAGGCTATATTTACAAACCTGCAAAATACCAAAATAGTTCTTCGAAAAATAGATCTCTGTAAAAACCTAAGATGATTGCCAACATGTGAAATAAGTAAATATTATTGCCGTAGCATGATGATTTTACTACAGTTTTCAAAACGTGCATGTATAAAAATAATAAAGTGTTCCTTTACAAATTACTTGATTTAAAGTTGGTCATCGATTTTTCTTCAATAAAAAGGTGTTTCGACATCAACATAAGCTTCGGGGTGAGCATACATCAATGCAAGTAGTTCCTGACAATGTGTATAGGATTTTTTTCAATTTCTTTACTTTCAATTTTGTACAAAATTGACTTTGTCGAAAATTGCAAACGGTTCTATCTCAAGTCTCAATGGAAGTCGACGTTGATGGTCATGTAATTGCTTCAGGCACTTCAAACCAGATCCGGGTCCAATTTCCGAGAGGATTAGTCATCAATCATCGTATAACATGCCATGAACAATTCCCTGCATAAACAATCATTACAGTAATTGAGAAATCTGGACACGCTCATTGACAATTTCAAGGATCTTTCATTATTTCTACACCTGCCCCTTCCTCACTTGAAAAAAAGAATTACGGATCACAACATCAATTACATTACTTACAGATCTCATAGACATTACCAATCCCAGATTATCCCATAATTACAAGTCTAATTGAATGAAAAAAACTGAAATACAATTAGGCTATCCGATGGAGGTGGGATGTATCCCAACATCCCCTCTGGATCCACCACTACACACATCCTCCATCAGCTGCCACCACAGCGGGGCTTCGCCGCGCCATACCATCTTGATATATTTCGGCACTCAGGCGGCGTCTAATGACCTGATCGATTATCTGATAGAGTACTCGATCGAATCAATCGAATATAATGGACTTGTCCTCGTCATACCAGAGCTTGGGAAACTTGACTTGATGCGTATAGGACTACCTCTTAATATTTTATGTCCCCGTAAATGGGAAAGATAAATAAAACTATTGTTACAATCAGCATGGGAACCAGGCACAGTTAACCTGTAGAATATGACAAATATCAACTGTGACTGCATCTCAGTTCGTTTCCTATCTACGCTTTATCATTTTCATTTTTAACACATAATAATTTGTTTATTGAAATTGATAAATTATCGAAGACAAACTGTGACAATAATGAAGTTCAGGTGACCGAAATCAGTGCAGATTATGTCAAATGCATTTAGGACAGACAATTTATTTTGTGAATGTCACATCGGATAGTTCAATAGCAAACGCATCGGTTCATGATCTGAAATCAAGCATGCAAGGGTTAAATTCCACCACTTCAAGCACCTTCACAAAATCTCATCTCAATTTCTTCGAGGATCTGCACTTGGGATCGGCGTTCAATTAGCGGTTTGCAGTTTGAAAAAATTAAGACAGTGCACCAACAGGTACTTCGCCTACACAGCCACCATAGCTATGTGTGGAAAAGAATTCGATGAAAGCTGGTGTCCTCGTTCCTCACTTTGCCACTATATATCTTCCTCATCGCTGCCTCTTTGAATCTCTCTTTTTCCTTTCCATCTCTTTGACCTCTCAATTCATTTTCACATTACCGGAAATCCTGACAGAGGAAAAATCTTCATATTCGAACAGAAACTGTTGTGAGTTCAATGAGCATGACTGCGACAGCTGGGAAAATTATAATTTGATGATTATCAAACAAATCATATGATATAACAAATGATCTCAAATAAAGGCTTCGACATCAAATTTTTGATAAATGCTATTTAAATGAATCTAATGCGTTTAATGTAAAGGAACTTTTACTTACAAGAATACTTCAATTGAGAAAATTCATGTGAAATCACTTTTATCCATACTTAACTCAGGGGATCTGATAGACACATTACAATTAGATATAGGCCTATTTTAAATTCATTCATCACAAATGCGCATATACACGTATGTGAAACCAAAAACTGATGAGAGACTTTATTGCTAGACGTTTCAAACTACCTCTCCGTTCATTTTCAAGAGACAGGATGTTCTCTATCTCTTGATATTTAACGCAGAAGCCGTTTGAAATGTTGTGTTATAAAGTCTCTCATCAGCGATTGGGCTTTTTTGCTTTTATTAAATTGGAAAGACAATATTTCCCGATTATCATTGTGCATATATGCATGCATATAATGAAATCAAAACAAATTGATTCTTATGAAATCAATGTCTTCCACACGCGTTTCAGAGTATAACTCCTTTCTCAATTGATGCACACAAAATCGCACAACAGTGATTTTATATCAGTTGAATAATTTGATTTCAGTTTGAAAAGGACATGATGTGCAAATATATCAAAAAAATTAGTTGTCTTAGCAACGTAATTTAGACGTTGTGATGTGAAGAGAAGGATGAGTTAGCCACAAATTCAACAATAAAGGAATATATCTGTCTCTTTTATTTATTATATTTTCTGATGAATATAAGGAATGTACTTGCTGTAGACATATTGCAGACAGGAGGGGTACATCTCGATCTGCGCATCTTGGCGATCCACTCACCTTGCACGATGAAATTATGTCGAGAATGAGATAATGCATTTGCAGTACTAAAATGGATGTTGCGAATTCAGCTAGTGGTGAATTTCGAAGTAGAAATGTTGTGTATTTGAATAAAATCATAGAAAAATACAAACATTTGAATAAGCAATTTGAAAAGGATAGTGACTTAATACAATCTATGCTGTTTTTGAAAATGCACTGCCAGCTGTAAGTAAAACACGAATAGAATTACCTTTTTCATAGATCGATTTCCTTAATCGTTGCAAATAGTGATAATGACAGCAAAACAATGAATCGTACTACTGCACAGACAGACAACGTCACATTGCTTTGCACGAAAACAACTTAAAATTACTTTGAATATGATATTTATAGCTACATATAATATATCCATTTATTAAATAATATTCATTTGGTACTTTGCAGCGCACAATTTGCATAGTTTTATGCTCACATTTGTAATCCAGTTGCTTCATTATTTTAAGAAAATTTATTGTGGAGTGGACTAAACTTTATAGTGCAAAACCTCTATACATAGGCCTGTCGAGATGCTCGGCTTGCAGCAAATATGACTCACCTGATCAATTCGGTGAACTACATCTAAATTGCGATAAAGTGCACTTTAATTCACACAATTGATGATAACAAGCTCAATAATGTTCATTTAAAAAGTTAATAAAGGAGTTGAAAAATGTTGGAGTTATTGAATTGGAGTTGATTTGAGAGAATTGGAGTTATGACTCCATTCGCAAGTTATACAAAGAAAAAAACTTGACTTTTTCTATCTTAAATAACTTCAGAATGGAGTCAACTCAGAATTATTGTTTAAAAACTAATAAAATAAAGTAATTCTATCAAATATTTTATTAAATAATAAGCAGCAAGGCTTACAACATAATCCTAATCAACCTAAAACTCCATCAAAATACTGCCTAAGGAAAATTGCGTTTTATTAAATTCGCTTGTGTCCTATTGATCGGAATTGTCAAAAAACGAACAAATAACAAGATGGTCAATCAGGTCAACGAGCGACTTGATCTACACAAACTTCTTTTCTGTCGCGTTCTTCTTCGTTCCCATCCGTGTTTCGCTTTGCACCATAAATGATGCTTTTTTGAATATCTGTATATTCAAAAAATTCATCACTTTTTAGTTGAAAATTTATTCGCACAGGGAAGCATCGAAATCTCTGTCATCCAGCATCACAGACAAATGCGAATTAGGGAAACCAGACATTCAGTGAATGAAAATATGACGGAGTTCTCCATCATTCGCACATCGGATAAAGTATAATAGATACGTTAAGGATAATTTTATGACGGAGATCTCCGTCATTAGCAGCAAAAGGGTTAAGGGTAGCAACTCTCACACAAGACTGAGAGCTGGTGACAGACACTACTTAATAACAAGCTTATATACCGGCACTTATTTCGGGCAGAATAAAGTCGTGGAGTAAACAGCTTTATCTTTAATGCAATTAATGCTCTTTCATGTCTTCAGTAATGGCGGTGTTAATACGAGATGGAATGTGTATCGGTAAACAGGATATTTTAGTCTGAGTTCGTCTCCAACAAGCATTCGTATGTTGCTTTCTTCTCATATTTGATGTCCAATATGTGAAATCTGATTTCATCGCTCACAATTCCTTTTTAGATTGCACTGATAACGATAATTGGTGTTCGTGTCTATGTCTACGTACCTGTAAATTGGACATACGAAATGCTAGACCTACGTTGACGATTAAAACTATAATTTACTGCTGCTTTTTCTAAATCTGCCACATTTGTCAAAATTTTCATGTCTTCATTCTTAGTGAGCTTGGATTTTTCGTGTTAGATAGATGTGACTTCACATCTATCAACTCAGCTTAAAACATTTTGCATGCATAAGTGTGCGTCAGTTTATCCGTTTCCAGCTATTGCTATCTTTTCAGGATTTTCTACTGTTGTAATATGCAACTGTCTATCATCTATTATGAAAGTACATATCAATGTGCTCGTTTGGTCGTTAGTGAAAACCGAAACCCAAATGACGGTATGGTTTTGATGACGACGACATGCATATATTTGGATGAAACAGCTATAGCTGATTGTGATACATAAAGGGAAGTTTAAAATAGTTCATCAATACTGTAAACCGTGGACCGACAATTATCCTACAAAATTGCTGACAAAATCAACCGAAGATTGTCACCTCCAATATCCTGCGATATCCGATGAATTTGTAGGTTCACAACCGACATCGAAACCGATGCTTTGTATGCAAATTAACTAAACAAAAGCTGTTGAATATTGATTGATTTTTTCGATTAGTGATTGCTTGACTTTTGGGCAATCTGTGTGGCAAAACCATGATTTGTTTTGACAATTAAATTAATTATCAACATCTTTGATAAAATTCAAGCTATAATTCATTGCTATTCATTTTGTCGGTTTTTGTCAGATATTGTAGGTGTTCAGTGGCAATCATCCTACAAGAACTAACAATGACCGACAACATAGATTTTGTAGGATAACTGCCTGTCAATTGTCAGTCAACGGTTTACAGTGAAGGCACAAAAACAGAGCTGTTGAAGTTTGACGAAATGGATGGTAAAAGGGAATTCCTGCATCTGCATGTAACACGAAGGTATATTATACGAGTCTTTCTGTTATGTCTAGTTCTTCCATCAGGCGGATGATAAGCGTTTACAAGAACAATCGGAGAGTAATTTTGAGTCAACTGCTACAGACGCATTGAAAGTCATAGAAGTTCCACATCATTGTCATCGAAATCGTCAATTTGTGAAGCGGGAGTAGCACATAAGACATAAGATAGTACCCCGCCACCAGTTCTGTCAATGCTTCTTTTTTAGACATTTCTGATTTGACCTGACTATTTTCATAATTGTCAAATAAACATCAGCGTTTTAGTGAATCTTTTAGCCCCGTACATCCAAGATATCTGTTTTTCTGTAGTTGCTGTGGTGTGTATGCAATGCTTGCTGTTATAACAATTTCATCATAGATAGTCGTAGAACATGCCTACGAGCTTCTACAACACAAGTTGTAGAGCCACACAGCTATCCGACCTTCCACTACGGAGGCAGTTGATCGAGTGGTTTTCAGCCAGATCTGATATTTAAGAGTGTTGCGATTTCGGGCAGCACCCATCGATGCTTGCAGTGCGATTAATGCCTATAACACGAGCGCATATAGCAACGAATTCTGCCTTTCACACTTTTGAGTGATTATTCTGTAATACTAAATTCACATTTCGTTAAATATCAATAACTTTTTACTGTAAATTTCTTTTTAATACAAGTTTTTGAATTACATTCGAGTACAAACTTTTTCAATTGTAATGCCGTAATTAGTTTTAAGTTATCGGCTTATGCATTGTCTGGAATCAAAACCTAACTCTGGGTTCTGTTTCATAAATTTATGAGTCTTAATTGAGTCTTAATTCCTTTTGCATATTGATTTTTCCACGTCACGGTCTTTTCACTCTGAGAGATAAATACATACAATGAAAGTTATACTTCTAGAATTTAAATTGTCTCATATCATTTCCCAGTTCGTCATGCGCTGCAAAATATTGGTCAAAATAAGTCATCACTGAAATCCCCATCAGATCTACATGCAATTTGTTCGGTAACGACCGTTTAAAAAAGTAGCCCTTATTTGGATTTCCTATAACTTCAGAAATCGGAATTCCAACAAGGACGTTTCTTCAGAAACGTATATAATATTACGTTAATTGTAACGTTTATATAACGTTATTTAATTAATAAACGTAAATTAATATAGTCAAAGAATATAGTTATTTCATTTTTCGAAACAGTATTTTTGCACTTACAAAAATGTTGGATAATTGTCGCCTTTATAGAATTTTTCCATCTAATGTGAAATTTCATTACTATTCCATCTGAAAAATGCAACAAACATTTTTCATGGATAGCAGTGATACTCCTACTATTTCTTGTACATATTCCTGAGCACCCACAACCCACACGTAAATAGCGTCGGCATCTTTTACAATATATTGAAACTTCCATTTCTTTAAAAGTTTATGAATGTAGGAATTTTCACCTTGAAACTTCTCTAACTCTCATGTTAACTGTTATTCTTCGAAGAGAAGAAACTAACTTTGTTACACGTTCTTTAGAATTTTGAAGCACTCACTGGTGAAGGCGTTTCAGATCTTCATGAGCTTAGAAAAAAAATTCCGTATACCGGAACTGGAACTCTAACATTTTCCTGACTTATGAGTATTAGCGCATGTTCACAAGATGCTAAACGACGATTATCCAAACAGCATGAAAAGACCATTGCCAAAATTTCACCTATATGGATGATTTAAGGTCGGTAAAGTGTCTCAGATAATTTGAGATTGTATTCCCATATTACTTCGGAAAATAAAAATCACAATATCAAATCATCATTGGCGCAACTAATATATGAATGAATCAGATTAACAATCTTCGCTTCATAGAATGACACCGTTTTCTTAGCAGGTTGGCATACCCAAGAATATTATTCTTCATCGACTTCTAATTCAATAATTTCATTTTGATGCTTTTGCTAATGAATGTCGAAAACAAACATGAAAGAATACTGGGATAAAGTGAGCAGTATGCTATTTTAAGACAATTATTAGTGTAGGTTTTATGGAAAACTTTTTCTTTTCCAAAAGTTTTGGACTAACAACTAGTATTTACGTACATCATCTCAAATCTGAATTTCTTATTTTCTGAGCTCTGATAATAATTTTCTTATCTTCTGTTCTTCTTCAGCTGCAGTTTCAGAATTGAGAATTAAGAATTAAGAAAATTATGTACGCTTCTGTAGGAATGATTTATCGGTGACTTGAAAAGAAAATATTTATGTTTTCTGGAACACTGGAGAGGATCAAGCATATCCCTCAATCGTTCATCTCGTCACTGTCAAAATCCAGACAACTTGTGGGCGGATTTTAACCTCACGTCAACATTTGTTGTCGGTCATTTGTCAATAGATTGCGCAATCCGCTTTGATCTATCATCAATGTCAGCATCACGAGAAAATTGGGAATTCGTCTGTTTGGTTTAATATTTAGCTGATTCCAACGACATGTGAGATGGTGAAATCCCTATCCTCACACTTTTTCCACAAGTTGTTTAAATCTTTAGTAAGTATGCAGTTACAATTTATGAAACGTCGATGAAAAATCATGTAATAAGGCAAGCCAGTTGCAAATGACAGCAACTTTAATACGTGTACGTGCACATGCTATGACTACACAATTTGGCCTATCATTTTTTAATGGCCTTGAAGTATGTCGCTTGTTCATGATCGGATGGAAGAGAACAGGAGACAACTTTCAATATCCTACCTATCTAATTCAGACAACGAACATGCAGCTATTGTAGCTGCATGGTGAAACCAAATGACGCTGCAAATATCGGTGAATCAACACCTAAACTTAAGAGATTGAATCATCGATAGATCAAAGCGATGGATCTAAAAGGAAATCTATTGCATTTCCGAGGGAATGGGAACTGCTTCTCATTTTGTTTTGCCCTGTAGTCATATTGGTGGCAGTACGGTTCGCCTAGCGAATATCTTTAGTTCATGAGATTTCTTGTTTCGCCTAAAATACCGTTACCAGTGGCGCAGGGTGCCATTTTCAGACAGGTGTTCAAGGAAAACCTGAATATAGGGTAAACCACATACATTGTTTCAATCTAATCATATGCCAATGTCATTCATGCAAGACAAGTAACTATATAGTATACGGATATATACAAAACTTCGCTTAAATCAAATTATGCTCCGCATACATTTTGCATTCATAGTCGTGCATATCAAAAAAAGCTGCACATCAATAAATTGAAAAAATGAGATGCAAGTGCTTATGAAGAATCCCATAATTATAATTCAAACCTTGAACGCATAGATCATGGAAATTCATCAAAATCATAGAGAATTTGTTTTAATAAAATTTCAATAAACAATTTTTTTCAAGTACAGGTTCTTTCGAATCACTTCTCCAATGCAAATTCTAGTGTATGTTTTCAAGAACTCTCAGCAATCTGAAATTTCACTACAAAAGTTCTCAAAGTGTCTGAATCAACTGAAAGTTGTCCTATTTCAGCTGCACTATTCAAGTTCCATAGTTGAATAGTGGAAATGATGAAGCATCCTCAGCAGTTCGGCATTTGTCTCTGTTGCTGCATGTGATTCTATGATTACATGCATGATGGAAAATTAGCTCCTTCGAAATTGACCCGCATCCTCTATCCAAACAATGTTATTCAGCCGATCAAGCTGAATAGTAGTCTCATACTCGTAGATTTGAGGCAGACATGTAGTATAAGTGTCGACAAGGTGCCGATAATTAAGGAGTCTTGCGATAACGCACCTAATACATGTAGTTATTACTAAATGTTAGAGGAGACGTCCAAGAAGCAGCACATGGAAAAATCAGCGCTGATTGATGTCGTTATGAACCTATCATAAAGCTACTTTGGAATCAAGCAGAATTCCATATTTAAGTTATTGATTGAATAATAGAAATATCCGCTGTTTACTAATTATCACAAAACTAGATGGAATCAATTCACATCTTAGCACAGAAAATAAATATCTATTCATTGAATATTGTGAATACTATGCACGTTACGCCACTCACCGGTACATCAATAATTCACAGATATGACATGCATAATTGCATGGACATAATTCATTGGATAGATCGGTTATATTATTATCATTGATCAATTAAATAGAGCTCTCGGAGTCTGGTGGGTGTGTGAGTTGTTCTTGCACACCATTCTGGGTAATAGCACTGGCGTGACAACCTTCACGCTGGCAATTGCCGATTTATGGATAAGAGACAGCCATTTAATTTCAGGAGTTGACCACCTGTCTTAGATTTGATATACTCCGCCTCACTCACATCGATGCTCTCTCAATAATGAGTGACGAGTTTTATTCTAAAAATCATTCACAATCGACGAGCGATAATCGAGCCAACTGACAGTGGCGGACGCAGAAATTTCTGGTAGGGGGGATGATTGGTGTTGTACTCAAGCAGTCAAACAGGTGCCTCAATGCTCTAGTTGAATAGATCCGTAGATTCAAATTCAGGCACGGCATTATGTTTTACAATTCAACAGTCATAAGTTACATCTTCTTTTCAAATAAGCTTATTAGTTGAAAAGAATATGTTATAGCATTGATGGTCTTTTGTTATCAGCAATGATTTCAGCCTATTTTCCTAGAATCATTGAGAAGTCTCATTAAGGCAAGAAATTTGACTGTAATATTCATGGGGCCTACGGCTAAATTTGTAATTGTGTAGTCTTTATAAATCCATTCCTTTAAAATGCAATATAAGTTAGTGATAACGCAATAATGTTTTCATATGACGATTACTTGTGGCATTTTGAAGCAGCTATAGCTTACATGTATATACATACTATGTAATTTAATTTTTACTGATTTTTCTTAGGAATTTTATAAATCTGATGTGAAGAGCAAATTACTCGTCATTTTTTGTGTATTCTTGTGGAAAATCAACGCTGAACAAAATAGTTGAAAAAATTGGCTGTGAGACTTGCTGCTGTACGTGTAACCTCAGCGACTTCTCAAAAGTAACTGGAAATACAAGTTCAAATTTTACCCCTAACTTAACTACTTCCGAGATGAGACGCGCTACTGACTCATGACCGGAGCTGCTGGCGAATCGATCGCAATTTTAAACTTCCGTCTCCACTCTCAGGTCGGTCCTTCTCAGATGGCATCCGATCAGGGTACCTGCTAGCTTCTCAGACTGTCAAAGTTGTTGCTCTCGACACTACACCCAGACAGATCATCCGGACGAAGTAGGGGAGGAGTTCTAAACTTGCTATTAAAACATACAGTAAGTGGTGGCCAGCCGTCACTGGGGTCATCCTACTTCTCATGGCCAAGTCGGTGGTACACTAAGCCCTTGAGTTATTCTTCCTCCGGCGAAGCTTCGATAGCGGAACTCTTCCGCTTTGCCACCAAAGAGGAACACCCAAGCAGTTACCCGGGGCCGAGGTCCCTCACGCCGGAGTTAGTCGAATCTGCTGTCAGAAACGACGCAGCGACAGGGCTTCTGGTGCCGCTGAGGGGGTTACCCCATACTGTATTGTACCACCGACCTTGAATGTGATCATTTTCATCTTCAAAATTTGAATGCCTACTTCTTTACGTCAAAATAACCAATGATGAAGGACAGAAGGGATGAAAGTTTGTACGAAAAGTAGCAGCAGTAATTCAACTTGGCTCTCCTCTCAGTTGACATCGTTTATAAAGCTATCAAGAACGAATAGTGCGAGAATGTGCAAATCATGCGTTCTCATTGGAAATTCAGGAACAAGTGGATAGTTCACTCGCCACTCGCCGCTCGCGTAATTCGGTTGGTCGTCAGGTCCAGAATCACTTATTCAACCTTAACGAAATCTTGCCGGAGTTGATAGGAATAACATCTGCAAATTACATAATTCAAGTGGAACTTCTAAAATCGGCATTAAACAGGTCACCTGCGCCTTGTGCGTCAGAGATGCTACAGTCTAATGTAAGCAAACTTCTGCAGAGACCTCTTCATTCCTTGGTTAGAGGTTCTCGCCTTTCCTTAATTCATGTCTCCATGCTGATAAGAAATCCAAATATTTATTATATAATCACAAAAGAAATTGGGCCAAATATGTTCCAGACTACGATCATTACTTGTACTTTTAATGAACTAATTGCCAAAATGTATTGCTTACATTTACAACCCACAATCAAGTTTGAGCTGGTGGGGGGGGATGCATCCCGGCATCCCCCCCTTGGGTCCGCCACTGCCGACAGGATATCACAGAATTTCACAGTAGGTTCTGAGAAGCACTGCAAATAAAACATTGAATAACAGGACAAGTGAGACAACCGAGTCATTGCAATCATCACAGGCATCCTCCAACACTAAACTGATTTTAATGATTTAGTAAATTTGGTTGACTTAGGCGAAGCGATGCTCCTCAGTTAGGCGAGCTGAAACTTTTTATACTGCGGACCCCTATTGCGCAACCCAAATTTAGGACAAAGATTATGCGAAACGAAACGTAGGTAGCCGTCATATTTGGGAAATTCATCATATTAAGTCATTATTTGCTTGTGAAGACAAGCAAATAACCTCGACATCCATAGTTGGTGAAAATCAAAAATTATCGAAAAATGTACGAGACCTGAGACTTGGACGGACTGATTTGGCATGGTTACTCATCACTAACAGTTTTAAGAAAGCAAAGAAATTATAATTGATAAGTGCAGCAAGCCTATAGGGATCTGAAAATCCCAAATTTTGAGTCGAACCGAATCGGGTCGTGATTTGCGAATCAAATCGAATCATGGAAAGTTTACAAGGGTTATTTTACTTTACTTTTAAGTGCGATTTACTCAGCCAGCTATACCGCTAGACAATGAGATAACAGGCTTACCAAATAGGACCTAATAATCATGTAATTTACATGACTATTTAAAGATGCAGTGACACCTTGGCACTCATATAGAAATTGTCAGGCAACTTAAAGTACCTTTAGTTTTCTGGGATAATGAAAGTCTGCCCCCGATATAAAGCTACAAACCATTTCGAATGGCATATTAGCTAAATAATGAGCTAGAAATTGGATGTAGATTTTACCTCCTTCGCGCTCCTGCTCTAGTATTGCCCTAGTATGATTTACGAACACTAGGATTTTGATATTTGCATTTTTCATCCACACTACATGTCAATCTCGAACTTTTGCGGTAGATTAGCTAGAGACATCTGCAAATTAATATTCAATTTAATTTGGCAGAAGGGAGTGCAAGCACTTCCCTTAAGTCCTTCTATGGAATGGGTCGCGACTACTGCAATTATAAAATTAGAATTGCTCATTTTCTATATGTTCCATTTGTTGTTTTTCCTCAATTTTCAAATTATCCTTCTTTTATTTAGTGCTTCTGAATAATTCTGATTTTATCAGGTAAAAGAACTTTATTATAACCAGCAGTTCACTTGAGTAGAGTTTTGTTTGCTAAAATAAAATTAATTGTCTCGAGATTCTGCTGATTCATGCTGCACAAAGACGAGGTTTTGAGAGCTCAATTAACAGTATCATTGAAGGGTCTAGAAGCAGCAATTCTAGTCGCTTTTTATGACGAAGCATCTTCTCCAGTGAGGCAAAGCGAATTCCCAAAGTCGACTTCAAACAGCACCGCGATTGTATCAGATTTGGTGCTTAGCAGTGAGTAAAGACGTTATACACAAGGAATGAGATATACACTTATAGGAAACTTAAGATGTTGGCATTCTTCTGCAAACCGGGTATGACTTCAAAAATGATTGCATTACTCCCAAGACAATAAATTAAAATTTTAATGGAAATAATGAAATATCTTTGAAATTCTCTGAACCAATTGAATCAATCAATTAAATCTTCATATCCGAAATATGACTATAAATGTATGAAAAATGCAAAGAGTCTGTTCCGGTGCCCAGGACTGCAACTATATCTTACCCATTGATGGAGAAAATCAAGCGAACCGCTAATCTAAAAAGCTTTCCTTGGTATGCTCACATTATATTTGAGGAATTGCTATCGATCGTCCGTTTCGCACTCTTATGTCTTCGAAAGGGAAGCTACTCTTCGTTGCTTTCAGTCGACAGGGCTTGGAACCTCGTCCTTTTCTGTTGTGGCTGCAACCATTTGTAGCGACTTGCCTGACGAAATCCGATTCATTGAAGGCTTTCATGGAAGTTTTTCTAATTTTAATATTTACAACTTTTTAAATGAAGTAAACATGTTTTGACGCATATCTTCCACTTTCGTTTATATTTCAATATGTAGTCCCAGCCTAAATCTCCTCGAACTGTGAAATGCTGCTATGGCATGTCAAGTGGCACCTACTGATTTCATGACATACGCAATGATCTCCTTCAACTTCTGTAGGTCATTGCAGATCGATTGTAAACGGTGGCCTTCTGGCATCCACACACAGGCGGAGATAGGTCAGGACTCATAGAGGCTAGATAAAGTCAACTCTGTGGCTGATAACTTCTAACCAAACTCCTTTCGAAGAAGTTGCTTTGGTAAATTCGAGGCATCAGATGGGTTCAAAAATGGCCCTTACATAAACTTACCTTGATTTAAGATTAGAAAAACGTGGCTCTGTGTCATGTAGGAAAACTGTTGCTGGTTCACGCTGACATCAGAGTACATCAGAGATCATCAGAGTCCTCGAAAAATTGTGAAGTGAGAATATGAACGGCAAAATTATGTCTACACATTTCTCGGTTTGGCCGTACGGGAGTTTGGTCATTATTCGTAAAAGAAAAATGTTTGAATCGCTCTCTTTGTTCGACGTAAAGTTATATTTTAAGATTACCAAAATATTACCTAGAGCCTGTCTACACAATTATCTTTGGACAAGATGAGGGCTGCTCGTGGAATTCGTGTGGATGTTATCGGCTCTAAATGCGGTAATTATTCCGAAAAATGCTGGTAGACCTAATTCAAAAAGAGGGCATACTGCAGCGTCAATTACTTACTGCCTGTAGCATAACACCAGAAGAAACTTAGATCAATTCTGCACCGATGGCAGAGCACAATTATTAGTTCAAAAACTGGAAGGACATTCATCAATCGAATGATCCACACTGACTTTTCAAACTGACTTTACCTTTTCCTTGTTTCCTTGTTTCCTTAACCACAATCGTAAGCGACGACCGTCTGTCATTTTGCAAAAAAGTCTATCATTATTTTTAATGCTGAGGGTTTACTGCGCCATTCAAATGGAGATGTACCTCAGCTGTCAACAGGATATTCGATAAGAAGATGTCTTATAGAAGAGCTTCTCGCAGCGGCAAAGTGGATTCTAGGATGATCCAACAATTAAATTCTTTCGATGCTCTAGCTTACCACGAAATTCATCCTTGTCAGTGGTAGACAAACTCATTCCAGAGATCGAGTTTTGGATACACAACTCATCGAACTTCTGAATAGACGTGACGGAAAATAGAAAAAGCAAGATACCTTTGTTCATTTTTCAAACACTCATTTATTAATTTTTTCAAGCTTACTGGAATTTGCGTACTAAATTGAAGGTGAATTGATATTTGTGCCTAATGCATAAGGTGACACATAGTGTATAAATCTCGCATTAACTCACTATTTACTGGGTATGCTATGGCAGTCAAAAAGATAGGACTCCTCATCACTGCTTAAGATTCTCCAGATATCAGTCTTTGCGTTTCAGCAACATCACCATACTACTGAAAGCATCTGTTCCGGCACTATACTCGAAAGAGCTTTTACCGAAAGCGGTATTGTCTTAGAAATTGACTTTCGATTAGGCTAATCAAATGTCGTATTATGTTGTTTGAGCGAAAACGGTGATTCGTTTTTACAAAGTACATCGCATTATCGAAAATTCGGAAATTCCTTTTGCTAACACTACAAATATGACAAAATATGTAACCCTAATAAAATTTCAGCCTACATAAGTGTCAGTAGTAAGAAAACGGCGAACACTCGACCGGCGCCGTGAGGAGTTTTCACTTACAGAGGGCCTACAAAGAGGCTGCAGGTGGAATCATATAAGTATAAATATACATAGCCTAAGATGGCTTCATGTAAGCAGCAAGGATTAGATATCTGATTATAAACAGACACTAGTAGTAAGAAAACGGCGAACACTCGACCTGCGCCCCCCCCTCTGGAACGACAGAGGTTGTGGTCGGCCGCCGTGGTGCTTCGAGTCTGACTCCCCCCCCTCTGGAACGACAGAGGTCTGTCGTGGTGTGCCGGCCAAGTTGGTCCGAAAGGTTCGCTGACGTCCCCCCTCTGGAACGACAGAGTGTCGTGGTGGACTTGGGCGACCGCCAGGTTTTGACTTGAGGCTATAGTGTGTGATGTTTTTCGTGCAATCTGATGAATGTTGGGTTGAAAATGGGATGTTTCGAGTGGAAGCAGTGCTCGGATGTGAAAACTGAGGCCAGATTTGGATTCAGCGTGAAATTCTGCATCGGTATGGTGAATTTGAAAGCAATCGGAGAGAAAAATTTTCGCTGACGTCCCCCCCCCCTCGGCACCGACCTTCCAACTTTGCTTCTAGTGGACGGATTTTGTCGTGCAATAGCTCGTTTGAAAGCTAAGAGTGAGACAAATTCACTGAAAGAAACGGCTTGTTCATATCTGTCTTCGTTTAGATGTGAGACGCCATTTAAGATTTTGGGAGATTGTCGAAAAACGACAGAGTTAGAATTTTGGACGTTTTGGGCTGTAGCGCCAAAACGAAGCATCGGATGGGAAAACGGAGGCCAGATTCGGATTCAGCGTGAAATTCTGCATCTGTATGGTGAATTTGAAAGCAATCGGAGAGAAAAATTTTCGCTGACGTCCCCCCCCTCGGGAGAGCTAGCTTCGATCTTGGCTTCTAGTGGACGGATTTTGTCGTGCAATAGCTCGTTTGAAAGCTAAGAGTGAGACAAATTCAGTGAAAGAAACGCCTTGTTCATATCTGTGTTCGTTTAGGTGTGAGACGCCATTTAAGATTTTGGGAGATTGACGAAAAACGACAGAGTTAGAATTTCCCAAGAAACAGCTCCAGCGGGCGAATGAAGGCTCGGATTGGTAAACGGAGGCCAGATTTGGAATCAGCTTGATGTTATTGTCCAATGAGGATCGTCATCCAATGAGAATCAAGCATTTCTATATAAATAGCGAGCCTTCCACAGTGAGAATCATTCCATCATTGAATCACACGAGTGACGGACGCACATTTTCTCTCTCTCTAGTTCCCTATTCTATTATCCAACTAAAATGGTAAGTCGCTACTTCCCTCCCTCTCCTCCTTTGAACGTAAACTTAATACAATCTTTTTCATTTTCAGGCATCTACTCCATCTGCTGCACTAGTAGGACAAAATGGCGGTCAAACGTTACAAGGTTCGCTACGATCAGATCATCTACAACTGAGGCCAGTGGAAGAAACAACCAAGGTACATAATCCTACACCGCTACAGCGTAAATTTAAACAAGTCTTGCGTTATGACGATCATAGCGTAGTACTCCGAACGGGAATGCTCCCTTCCACGGATGTCAAGATAATGCGCAATCAGTATGGGGACTACATACTGATCCCCGTGAGTCCGTACATTCGCCACCAACTTGATATTATTGAGGAGTACGTGACATTAAATATGGACATTCCTACTCCTCTTGCTCAAGAGTGGAAGGCGAGAGATGACAAGGATACTCCCTATAGAAAGATTTGGGATGGTAATCACATTTGCCTACCGGTATCACATTGGTGTACTTACTATAAGAAGGAGGGAAATCAATCAATACCCATCAGATGTGATGAGCTCGGAGAATGTACTTGGGATATCCTTTTCAAAGTGAATGGACTATATTATGGTCGGCACAAGGATAATAAAATAGCCTCTCTCTCCATGCATATGGAATCCATCCTATATATTCCAAAACCACCCAACGTGGACGACATAATTGATCAAATCCTTAACAGCAGTGGTACGAAGCGCAAGTCGGAGAAGAATGCTGCCTCAAAACGCAAATCAAAGAAGGAGAATTACTAGTCCTTTCCTAACTCTACCCTATGACAATTCGCTTATGTGCTTTGAGTGTCGTAGACGTGGTCTTATTAGATACATTTTACTTCTTCGTTGCCATCATATCATTTGTGTATTTTGTCGTGAAAAGCATCGATGTAATTCTTCATTTTGTAATATGTTATAGAACGTCTCCTTAGATGTGTAAATTTCCGTTTTAGGCTTCTATCATCATTTTTATGGATTGTGAGGGTTAACCTGTACAGGAGCTCAGTGCTATTGCTATGAACAATTGGACATATCAGATTGTTAGTGTCTATCATCAACATGCCAACTGCGATCCCAATGTTGATCAATGGGCGAGAAAACACATTCATGGACTTAATCTGTAATATTTGCAAGACTATGGCTTTTCTTGTGAGAGTGCTCTTCTTATTGACTTTAAGCGAAGGTTAGCTGCTTTCAATGTTATACGCATCTTTTGTAATAATCCTGGTAAGGAGAGGAAAGTATTTCCCAATCTAATCATTGATGATATTTTGCTCCCGCCTTGGGATAGTAGAGTGAATCAACACTATCATGAAGTCACGAAACGTTTTAAGGATTTGTGTGTTCCTATTTTGTCTGTTCGTTGTAGTAGCTACGTTCATAACCAATGCTTCTTTCCTCCTTACCTCAACACTGCCAAAGTCCTGTATGGTTATCATTGCTCGCTGTATGATAGTTACCAGCTGTATCTATTTTATCTCTTTCAAACCATTGATTTATAATGCATGCTTGTTACCGTTATTCAATAAATGTTACTATGAGAAGAGTTGTTTTCATGCAATGGATGGGTTAGATAAAGGGCGATCATGTCTTTCTCAAACGACTGCGGAACATTACATTTTCATAGGCAAAGTTTAAAAGGAGCTGTTCAAGATTATGTGATAAATTTTCATAAAGATGAGACCGACATCGAAGCAGTGGTCGATGATGCTAGCACTCTATTTCTAGAGTTAATGAATACATTCTCTGATAGCATTATCATGGCGTGATTAGTTGCGAAAATTAAGTTTAGTCATTTTGGAAAGGAAGAGGTGGAAAGTCGCTCTTTCCATTTTGCTTCTTATTCAATGGAAGTGGTAGATCACCCCCAAGAATTTTTTAAAAGACATATGATAAAAATTGCTGAACGTCTTAACGCATTTAACCATCATGGTAGCAGTCTAGTGATTGAAGCGATTTCAGATATTCACATTCAACTTTCCATAAAGAAAAATTGAAAATGCAGTGGTACTTGATTGTAGCACAACTGGTTTTCGAGCTATGTCTGCTCACTCTCGAAGTATATTCCTTCTGTACATGCGTCTATTATTTAGAAAAGGCTAGCAAATTCATATCTTCAAAAAGACTTGCTATAGACATCAGTAACGGTGAAACTATGTGTTGTGATGTTTGTAAGCGAAAGGATGGAAATGAAAAGCGCATCTTCAAGAGATGTAAGCATGCTTTTTGTCAACGCTGTTTCATACGAAATTGCATTCAACTTTGCAAATGTAACCACTGTGATATTGCTCATTTCGAGTGTCACTTATGCCGCAATAGTTAGTACCTATGCAAATGTGGTAAAGATAGGTTTTAGCAAAGACTAACACGGAAAATGGCGAAACGTAAAATGACGAAACGTAAAAGTCAAAAGTTTTCTTCAGCCATTCAAGCTCTCCGACGAATGAAAGCAAATCATCGATACAATGCTATACGACATGCTAACGATAAAATCATTTGTGAAATTATTTCTCATGTCAGAAAGTTGAGGACGAAGAAATTAGCACCAAAACAACGAAAGTTACTTAAGCGATATGCTACGAAATTGCGTTTCATCTCCAATCCTAAAGTCATCCTTCAAAGAAAGAGGAAAACTCTAACACAAAAGGGCGGTTTCCTTTCAGCAATACTTCCGATGCTAGCTCCTGTCGTGGGTAACCTATTGGGTAATATCTTTGGCTCTAAGCGTTAATTGTGCAAATGTTGAATCTCAAAGTATTAAAATGGATAAAGGTAAAGGTCGATAAAGGTCTGACTGTATCAGGTCCATCTCATGCAGGTAAAACTATTTTCACGCTGATTTTATTGGATAAAAGAAGAGAGTTGTTTAAGGAACCTATCAATCGATTGATTTGGTGTTATGGTATTTATCAACCGTCGCTGTTTCAGGAATTGCAAAGTCGCAACTTTATTCGGCATGAAGGAATTATTCCAGTGGATAAACTTCAGTCTAATGATGTTGTTGTATTGGATGATCTATTAAAAGAAAGTAAGAATTCAAAAGATGTTACAGATATGTTCACTCGCGCAGCACATCATAAAAGGTGCTTTATCATCTATATCACACAAAATTTGTTTGCTGATGGAAAAGAAGCTCGTACACGAAACCTGAATACACACTATTATGCTATTTTCAAGAATCCGCGAGATAAAAGTCAATTTGAAATTTTAGCGCGACAAGTTGCACCCAGAGGATCAAAAGCTTTAATTGAAATTTTTCAAGCAGGTACTGAAAAACCATACGGTTACTTATTCATTGACTTTACGCAAGAGTGTCCGGAAGAATTAAGATTTCGAAGTGATATTTTGAAAACTCCCATGATTATCTACAAACTATGAGTTCTTATTCTCGCATGATTGTTATTCCTCAGGATGAATATGTACAATTGACTGCCATGCAGCAAGTAAAGCAACCTCTTGCAAATCAAATGTATAGGAAAGAAATAGATTATCAGCAAAATGTTCACATCAAAGATCCACATCGTGCTGTATTATTACAATCGGAAACTGTTGAGCAATTGAAAAGCTTGAAGAATAAGATGCGTGACTCTGTATCGACTGCTACACCTTTAGCATCTCGCGCACATGCCATATCTCTTTTCAATAGTATTGAACCCCATCTCAATGTAAATGATAGAGAAATCATTACAGATGAAAATAAAGTGATTGATGCTTCACGTTATCAAGACTTGATTCAGTATGCGACACGTAGAAAGCGCCGTCAGGGCTATGTTCCACCTGGTTGGTCATACTTTCTTAAACTATTGAAAAAGCATAATGTGCCAAAATTTGCTTTGAATAATGAGACATTGAAAGAACTTGATTCAACAGTGGCTACTGCTCCAATGCTTCAGACGATGAAAATGCCAACAAATTGGTTTAAGACGTCACCTGCTACATCCCCTCCCACACTCACTAAGCAAACAAGAGGAAAAACTCGACGTAGATCTACACCACCACTAAAACTAGTAAAAGGAAAACGTAAAACAGCTCCTCCCAGGAAATACATGTTCTCAGACTATTAATATGAAGCAGATGTGTTGCTTGTCATGTAATGAGCCGCCAGAGGTGAATGTCGTTGTCACTTGCACTTGCTGCGCCAGCTCTCATAATGAAACCCCTAAGCAATGTGAACACGATCGCAAAACCGCTAAAGCTAAATGCTACAGTTGTTGTAAATGTAGAAAGGCAAGAAAACAAAAAGATGAGAAAGAGGAAAAAGAGTCAGTCGTCATCGACTGAACGTTTGAAGTCAATCTATTATGTTGTAAAACATCCGGCAGGATTTGCATCTATCAAGAAATTATCAAAAGCGAGTGGTCTTCCACAATCACAAGTGAAACGATGGTTAAAGGGTCAGGCTACCTATACACTCCACAAACAAGCGAAAAAGAAGTACCGCACCCGCCATTATATTGTTCATGACATCGATGAACAGTGACAAGCAGATTTGTGTGATGTCGCCTCCATTTCAAAACATAACTCGGGCAATAATTTTATTTTAACCGTCATTGATATTTTCTCGCGTTATGCGTGGGCTCAACCTTTAAAAACTAAAGAAGGGAAAGGAGTAGCAAAAGCATTCCAAACAATTTTTCGAGAAGGTCGCATTCCAAAAAGAATTCAGAGTGATCAAGGAAAAGAGTTTGAAAATCAGCATGTGAGAAGATTATTTGAGAGGCATGACATTGAGTTGTTTAGTGTAAAGAGTGCTTATAAAGCTGCACTCGTTGAACGTTTTAATCGCACATTAAAAAATCGCTTGTGGCGACATTTTACTGCCAACTTGACACAAAATTGGACAAAGGTTCTACAAGATACACTCCATGCCTACAATCACTCTATCCATCGTTCTATTGGACTCAGACCAGTAGATGTAAATGCTGACAATGTAGATAAAGTGCGCGAATCATTCCAACGTAAACGCACTCATGTGAAAAGTGATGTGAAAATTGGTGATAAAGTTCGTATCTCAAAAGTGAAAAGTGTTTTTGCTAAAGGGTACCTTCCGAATTAGACAGAGGAGGTATTTACAGTATCAAGGATTAATCAAAAAGACTCTCCCACCACCTACAAGTTGAAAGATTACGATAATGAAGAAATTGAGGGTAGCTTTTACCGCGATGAGATTGAGGTAGTCACTGAAAGTGAAACATATTTGGTAGAGAAAATCATTCGATGTAAAAAACGGCAAGGTGATGAATGGTGTCTTGTTAAATGGACTGGTTATCCTTCAAGTATGAACTCTTGGATGCGTCGTGCCGACATCTTTCATCTAAGTGATCGACAGTGATTCATGCAAAGTTGTAACTAACAATGTTTAGGGTTTGAGCTATGAATCCAACTGCCTCATTTTATTCACGACCCTCCTATGTAAGTGGTGGAGGACAAATTTACACCGGCGCTCGCCGCCAACGTGGAGGTAGCATACTTGGTGCACTGAAATCTGTTGTAGCACCTCTCATATCCAATGTCGGTAGATCTTTAAAACGAAATGTTTTAAGTAATGCCGTTGGCTTTGCTGGTGATGTTGCTAGTGATCTTTCCAGAGGTAGAAGTTTTAAGAGCAGTTTGTTGAATCGTGGGAAGGAACGCGGTTTAAAAACATTAAAGCAGACTTTTGCTGGTGTTACTCAAGGAAAGAAATCACCTAAACGAATGAATAAAGGAAGGAGGAAACATCGCGGAGCTGGTAAGGTGCGATCTTCAGTCAAAAGGCATTCACGCAAACGTCGCAGAGGCTCTAATCATTCATCAGGCGCTAAACGACGACGCTGCTATAACTTCTAATCATGGAGTGTAAAACTTCCGGTTTTTGTTTGTTTGATCAACAAGCCATACAGACAGATATTCTTAGTTCAAGTATTGTAAATTATCATCCTCGAACAGCTGAGAATGCTGGCCCCATTGAATTTGTTATTCCTGGTGGTAGTGATGACTACATAGATTTGAGTTATGCGATGGTTGATTTGAGGTTTAGAATTCAGCAAGCAGATGGAACTGCTATTGACGATACACATAAAGTTGGACTGAACAATTTACCATTGACTACATTACTTCGTGATGTTTCTCTAACGATTGGAGAGCAGCAGGTGGAAGGTGGTCAAAGCGATTATCCCTATAAATCATATTTCAATCATGTATCACAGTTTCATCCAGCAGCACAAAAAAGTCATATGGAAGCCATGGGATGGTATAGAGATGAAGCAGGAAAATTTGATGTTGAAACAAACAGTAGCTTTGTAAAGCGATCTGCTATGATTAAAGATAGTAAAGTATGTCAGCCATATGGTCCGCTGAATTTAGACTTCTTTAGACAGTCAAAGTTTTTACTCTGTAATACCAGCATGCGACTCAAGCTGACATTGAATAAGCCTGAATTTGCGCTGAATGCATTTGCTAAAGTTGACAATTTTAGAATTCATGTGGAAGATATTGTACTTTACATTCGTCGAGTAGTACCGAATCCAAGTGTCATTAGAGGACATGCTGAAGGTCTTAACCGCCAAAATGCCATTTACCCCGTTCAGCATACAAAGCTTCTCACCTTTACAATTCCGAAAGATCAAAAGAGTTTCATGAAAGATGGCCTCTTTACATCGGAAGCACCGAAGCTCCTCATGGTGGCAATGGTTGAAAATGATGCATTTAATGGTAATATAAAGAAAAATCCTTTCAATTTTAAACACAATCAGTTAAGTGAAATTGCTTTACGTGTAAATGGTGTGAGTCATCCTGGTCCACTCTACAAGCCAGATTTTGCTGCGGATCAATTTATGCGCAGTTATGTTGATTTTATGGATGTTTTTGGCTTTTACAATACGGATGACACCAACGGACTTACTATGAAAGAGTTTAAGAGTGGATATACTATTTATGCATTTGATTTGACTGCTGACAGCGATATTAGTGCACCCTATCGTCAAGCGAACGTGCCTCATAATATTCGTTTGGATTTGACGTTCAAAAGAACACTACCTGAGACGATCAATGTATTAATTTATGCAGTCTTCGATTCAAATATTGAAATTACAAAGTATCGTGACGTGATTCTTCAGTATAATCGTTAATGAGTTGGTTGACTGCTGACGATATTAAGACTAAAGTGCAGCGTAATGCAGACGAAGCGACGTTGAAAGCTTTCGATAATGTCTATTCACTCGATGCCTTACCACCTGCAGTAAATCACTATCCCATCTTTATTGTGCTAAACACTCATTCGCAGAATTTAGGCGGTGAGCATTGGAAAGCGATCTTTATTGGAGAAGACCGACGTGGTGAACTATTTGACTCTCTTGCTCAACCTCCAAATATACCAACACAGCAGTGGTTGAGAAAACATACGCGTCAATATCAGCGAAATGAACGCATACTACAACATCCACTTTCATCAACGTGTGGTGCTTTTCTACTGTACTTCATCTTAAAACGTTTACATGTATCTCGATTTGTATCTGTTATTCAAAACTTTTCATGTAATCCATCCTCTAATGAAAAAATGATTTGTAAGTTCTATCATGATTTGAAATAAAAACATCATGTTGGAAAAATTGTTTTTTATTTTACAATCCGCTGGGTACGTACATACTCGATGAGATAGTCTAGGATCACATTTGCTTGTACATGAGATTTTAGTCCAGTAATGATCACTTTACTATTATGAAAGATTGCCACATCCACAGGTAACCAACAACTAATGAGATCTGCAGGAAAAAGTTCGGGTTCATAACACAAATTGTAACTGCTGGTACGAATCTTCAAAAATGATACACTTTCACTCAATTGAGTAGAGATCACCATATTGTCCACAGTCAGATTCGACATCACACACCTCTCCCTCTTCCATATCCGACGTAGTAGTCTTTGTAGCTCTAAGCGCATTGACTGCGCTGATGAATGAGAAAGGGCACCGAGAATCTGTACAGTTGCATTTGGGAAGAGTTGAAGATTCCGTGAATTGTTCATCTTCACCACTAACATTTGAGGTCGGCCCGGGTAATACTTGCTGTTTGGAAGGTGTTGGCGTAATGTTGTGAGATCGATTTTGGTGTAGAGTCTGAAGCGACGGAGAATGTTGACGATGGTGTAGCGATGGCGCTTCATGATGAAAGAATGAGTAAATTGAGCGATGTACCTTCCTTTTATACTTCTCCCAACTACCTTGATGAAATGTGAAGTTAGTATGAAGTTGGGAATGATAGAGTTGAATTCGCCGATTGTTGACGCGCAACCAGATGCGATTTCCAATACGTGAATGTCTTTTCATATAGAAGTATTTCAAATCCTTCATGATATGATGTAGAGATTGAAAATGACGATAAGATAAAGCAAACTCTCTTCTCACATTTCCAGTTGAATCTTTGAAATAGACGTTTCGATCATGACCCGTCTCAATACGTTGTAGGGAATCTAATTTCCAACTCATGGTGCGTGGTAGTCATGTCTGATTAAGATTTGCATAGTAGGGCGATGAACTCACGACGAATAAATGTCATGATGGAGCGATGTATGTATCTTCTATACTTCTCCCAATTGTATTTGCGAAATGAGAAACAGTTTGCGGAATGAGAATGCCAGATTTGAATTTCATTTCTGTAATGTTGAAGCCAAACTTGATCACCCAAGGAGATGAATCTTAATGTTTCAAAATATTCCAAATCCCTCATGATATCATTGAGGTTGACAAATTGTCGCCATGTTAATGTAATACCTCTTGATGTATGACCATGAGAATTTTTGAATGTACGTTTCCATCACGATCAACTCTGATATATTGTAGAGAGTCCAAAATCCAAGTCTTCATGATGTTATGCAAAGCCGCAGATCAGCAATATAAAAATGTCGTTTTATCATATTTTGCTTAGCAATGCAGCCGCAAATAGATTTGCTAGTAATCGAGCCGCACTCTTTTCTACTCCCATTGATCATACACAACAGCTAAATGGAAATTGGGAAGTGGGTGTCACTCAACTTGTTTATAGCAACTGTGTCTATACTTTTGATCATGAGGTGATGACTATTAATATGAGACGTACAGCTGCTTACCAATGTGAAAAGGGCTGCCGAGTATACATTCCACAGTGGCCAAAGAAAGATCTCTTATCATGTAAAAAGTTTATATATGATTTCCTGAATAAAGCGTGTAAACATATTGTCCAATTTACTCCGCACAATGATGATCATAATTATGTACATCATGTAGTTGAGAAAGATTGGATTGTTGGTTTAAGTCCAAGTTTAAGAAATGATTTAGGTTACCTCGCTAGCGCCTTAACAAGCTATGATAATTTTAACGTCAATTACCACATAAGTGGTTATAAACAGTTAATATATCGAGAGGAAGCTTGTTATGTAGATCTTATTCCAAGAAATGTGAAGACGTTGGTGAAGAAGATTGTGATTAAGCCAAGAAAGACAAACATGACTCCTGAAACATTATTGAAGAAATTTAATTATCTCCTTCGAGTTGATGGTAAACAAGTGGCAACATTGACCTATATCAAATCATCTAATCATATTACAATAAGTAAATTAAATGATGATAATATAGTATTAGTTTGTTCAAAAGATGTTCATCAGTTCTTACGACATCATTCTGCAGCTGTTCATGGAAAATCTGATATGCAACATTTACCATGTGAAAGGTCAAATCAATTTGATACAGAATGGTCCGTATCTTTATACAGAAAGTGTGTAGAGCCTTTAGGTGGTATCTTACATGAAACAAGAGTGTTGATGCCTCGCATTATTACTTCAGTTAAATTGGTTGTACGAGTAGATTATTGAAATGAAGTGATTAATGAGCAACATATTTCATTTTCTGAAAAAGAAGGTACTTTGTCTCTCACTATAAGTGGAAAAGGTATTGAACTAATTATGGATAAAACTCTAATGGACATTTTGGGTTTTGATCAAAATATCTTTAAAAGTGGTACTGTAACCAAAGCTAGTGCAGACATGTCGCTATCGCGTCGTATTAACTATTTTCAGATATATTCCAATATTGGTGAAGATGTACGTGTGGGAGATGTTGAAGCTCCATTGCTAGCAATGATACCATACCAGCCAAAAAGCTGCAGTATTTTATCTGAGCATACTTTCAAGAAAGTGCATTATACAGACTTGAAATCAAACTATATACCACAGATTGATATTGCCATATAATACGATGCTGGTGCGTTGATTCCTTTTCATAAAGATGCTGTGACAAGTATCACACTCCATTTCCGAATGAAGAGTTAATGCAAAAGTATGCTAATATATTTTTTCCAATGTGAATAATATGGAAAGTGAAAATAAGGACTCGTTTCTAATCTACTTACCAAGTAATGTTTCTATGAATAAATTTCCCAAAAATAAACCATCAGACTGTCGAGTAGAATTAAATCGCCCACTGCATTTAGAAGGTGAATGTGAGGTTGGCGTTTCCAGTATTTGCTGTGATAGCAATATTCAGAATGTGAATGATTTGGAAGAAATGATATTGACTCCTCGCACCCATGATGGAATAACGATGAATAATGCATTCCAGTTCCCATACAATTTAACATCAGATGGAAAGTGGAACTATGAATGGATTCAGATAAAATCAGATTATTATGGTCCATTTGGGAATGAGAAAATTATTAAGGCATTCAATAGTGGTAATACTTCCATCATGAAGAATAAAAATCTGAAAGTTTATGAGTTTACTACCTATCATTGGAGTGGGAGACAGTTCCTTCGCTTTCATTCTTTTACTAAAGGTCTTACACTGAGGTTGGATAATGAATTCTATCCGCATCTCGGTTTTGGCCATGGACTACATCTAACGTCAATTGCTACTGCAAATGTTAAAAAAGTTTATTCAAATCGAATCAACAAATTTCATTATAAATTTAAAATATTTGATGAAGATGTTGTAGAATGCGAAGAACGCATCATTTTGAAAAAGCGTGGTGTTCAACCTTTATCACTAATTGAGTTAGTAAAACGATGGAATGAGACTGTGGGTAAGAAGTATGGAGAGAAAATTATGGCGGACAAAAATAAGTTGGTTATTCAGAAATATAATGACAAACTTACAGTTTATTTCTCTCCAACCTTGCGTCATTTTGTAAGACATTATACACCTATTATTGGAAGCGGTGTGGTGTATGGTTCTCATGAATATCACACTAAAGCTGATTCAGTTAATGATGAATGGTGGGTGGACATCTATGGTGATCGCATCAAGAAAATTTACCAGTCTTATGAAGAATCTAAAGTTGCTATCAATATAATGCCGCGTCTATATCATACAGTTGAAAGCTTCATTCATGTAGTAAATCCTTATATACAACAGAAGTTGAAGCATGTGATGAAAAGTAAATATGATGTAAAGACACACCACATTTCGTTTTCAATTGAAAATCAACGCGTTGTTCTGAAACTGGGTGATGACATTCAATGTCAATTGAGTAAAAATTTGAAAAAACTCTTTGGTTTTTCAATGCTACAAACTGTGTTTACTGCTGCGCATCTTGTAAGACATTATACACCTATTATTGGAAGCGGTGTGGTGTATGGTTCTCATGAATATCACACTAAAGCTGATTCAGTTAATGATGAATGGTGGGTGGACATCTATGGTGATCGCATCAAGAAAATTTACCAGTCTTATGAAGAATCTAAAGTTGCTATCAATATAATTCCGCGTCTATATCATACAGTTGAAAGCTTCATTCATGTAGTAAATCCTTATATACAACAGAAGTTGAAGCATGTGATGAAAAGTAAATATGATGTAAAGACACACCACATTTCGTTTTCAATTGAAAATCAACGCGTTGTTCTGAAACTGGGTGATGACATTCAATGTCAATTGAGTAAAAATTTGAAAAAACTCTTTGGTTTTTCAATGCTACAAACTGTGTTTACTGCTGCGCATACGATTGGTATAGAAACGCCAATGACACTTGATAAACATGAACAGCACCTTTACATTCAAAGTGATTTGATTCTACCTATTTCTGTTGGTGAGAAAAAAGAATACATTTCACGTGATTTCATTCATGATAAAGACGCTTCATATGGAATAGTCGAGAAGATGTTTGAATCTATTGTCTATCATTCCGTCGTCAAACAAACTATACCCTCTATTACTATCAAAATTACCAATGGTTTACAAGAGTGCATCCATGTGAAAGATACTAAATCCCTCGTAACTTTAGTGTTTCGGAAAACAAAGTGAAGTCATTGTGATATGTTTATTGAAATAAAAATATGTGTATGAAAAAGTCTTTTCACAGATATAGGGGAATGGGCTGACTGTAGGAATATATTCACAACGAAGAAACGATCTCATGCGATACATAAAACAGCAATGTTTATCTACAGAAATCAACATCAAAATACTAAGACAAGGATGATTATGCTAAGACGTCTCCTGAATGTGGTAGTGTGAGTTTAATTCTTTTGGGTGGTGGTATGTTTGTGTCAGCATGTCCATGTGGAAGAGATGTGTTATGTCCTATCCAACACCTCTTATCCTCCCATGCTGAAAGCGCCCGTTTCCTAAAAGTATGAGTTTTGATCTCATGCGACTTAGATTTTAAGATTGTCATATTGACAAACGTTATATTTTTATTTCTATAGGCTTTCTGAAATTTTTATGTTTTATGTTAGAGACCAATGATCTTGATATGCCTTTAGCACGCTTAATACTATCGTCGCTATCCCTTAATTTCATACTGTACATTTTTGGTCGGAGGAGAATCATTTCATCTATTTCCTTCCCTTTTTTTAACTCTTTTTAAAATCATGCCCATTTCTAAATAAAATTTTAAGATGCTAAAGTGAACTAGATAGTTTTCCTTATCATACTGGGTGAGTAAAGGTTTGCGGCAAGGCTTATAGTCGGGTTGACCGCATGATTCTAAATCTTTATGAAATTGTTTCATAAAGTCGGAAAACATATCTTTGGTCACTTCACCTGATTCGGGTGCGAGTGGAAAATCTACGGTTTTATGTTTAATATTATTTGGATAGATTAGATCTATCTCAAAAAAATATCCCCAATCACCTTCATCTGGAATTGCTAGTATGTTAGAAGGGTTGGAGAGATGCTGAATTTCACTATCATCTAACCAGCTAAACTCAGAGTGAGGGAGTGGTTTGGATAGTGAACTACCATATAAATTATTTTGGTCATAATACTTAAGATGAGTCTGATCATCGCCTACTAATTTTGATTTTAACCTATGTTTATTTACAAATGTGAGACCACCGCGAATTCCTCGCTCAAATAAATTATACATCTCTGGATCTTGTAAGAGATGAATGGTCTCACCAGTCATTTTAAAAGCAGACTTAAATGACATGGCTGGCAGACTGACAAAGTGGACGGGATCTAACTTATCTTCTTCTAATGCCACTCGTCGAAACTCCTGAAATACATCAGCCAGCAAAAATACATCTAACTTAAGATAGGCAATCATATATTCGCCAAATGTATGGCAGTCAAATTTTATCCATGCATCTTGTGCATGATCATAATCTTCGGTCTTACATTCTGCGCCGGTCAAACCATTTTTAAATTTATCTATGGGCGGAAGAGAAGTCTCGCCGAGTTTACTAATCGCATCAAAATATGCATATGGAGAGACTCCTTTCCGTGTGATGACTTCATCGATTAGATTTGGATATTGTTTCTTAAGATTTTGTGTTAGTGGAAGAGACTTTAGATTTTGTACGAGAGAGGCCAGTGATACAGTCATAAATTGGTAGGAATCTAAAAATTTTATATCAAAATAGACCGTCTTATTTTCTTTAGTTTTATCGACAGGCACTTTTGCTGTCATGGCCATAAATTTCTCTCTCGTTTGTGCTATTACATCAAGCTTCCACTCTTTCATTTGACCTAAACCTCCTTTTATTATCATATGGCTGTCGTAGCCCTTGAAATTATGGAAAATGACGGGTAATGTACGCCGTTTCATCCTAAGTGAAAAATTGCATTTTGAACATAGTGCGTTTCTAAATTTACCAGTGATGTGATCATGGTCGCGCACTTTCTTAATCTTGTCATCATCAAATGTTTTCCTACATTTGAGGCAAACGTTGCAACTATCAAATTTTGCTTGATCATCTGCTGTCATATGCAATGATCTGCGATAGAGTTCACCATCATACTTTTGTTGAAATTTTACAGCCTGTTCGAGGAATTGTAGGAATTGGTAAATACAATCCTCACCTTGCCAGACGTGCATTTTATTTTTTCTATTTTGGAAATGGTCATGCCATACTTCATAGCAGGAAATGGCTGCTGCTCGATGGGTGTTATCATCGATATAGCATTCGATGTCAGCATAGATGACACGAAGAGGACTTAGTTCATCACCATTCTCTCTATATGAAAACTCCTTATCTTTGGGCATGCGCTCCATTTGTAGTTTACCTCGCTTACACCATTCGTAATGAGTTTCAAATTTGTTTTTACTCCTAAAGTTCCGAATGCATCTGTCACAGTAATAAATCTCTGATGAGCTAGAATTTCTTAGGTGGTGGTACAAGCGAGAAATTTTGGGAATACCGCAGTAGTGCCATTCCTCACTATCATCCTGTCTTACTAATAAAAGGTTGACAACGTGGTCATAACAACTCAAACGCGAGTTGTAGCGGACACCCTTCAATCCCTTTTCCCAAACATGGAGAACTATTTTGATGTTGTTCAATTTTTCAAATTTTTCTATATCTTTAATTTTCATATCTTCACTATTGCAGTCATCAAACTTTAATTCATTCTCCCACTGTTGATACTTACTCTTACGGTATCGGCTATTCTGTACATCATTATAGTGGAGAATGGAGAGGACGGCATACTTAAAACAGTGCGATTCGCAATCTATAGAAATGACTGCTGCTTTATTTCTTAAATGTTTCGGAAGTTTAAAGGAGCCTCGTCCAGAGTAGTTCTCTAATAAAGTGATTTTAATCATGGCGGTCTCAATACCATCAAAAACGAGTCCACTATCACGCTCGTTAAATTTATCTATGTTTAATTTTAACCCTTGGATATGAAAATTTATCCAAGACTCGCAGTCTACAACTTCGGTTGCAGGAGAGGAGGGTATGTGAAACTCCAACCTCTCTACTATTTGACCAGTATGGTGATCGATTTTTTACATATTTTATTTTGAGATAGATGAGCGCCCTCATTCTAAAATTGGCTAAATTGTTGAAGAGCGCACCAATCAAAGATGAATTTTGATGAAACCATTCTTCAAAGTCAGTAATGGTTTCTGAGGATTCCATCTGGTAGTTCCTCACTAAATTATTTATCGACACTTCAGAGAGTCGGATAGAGGGGGTGCTGTTAGTATAACTATCGTCACTGTGTGTATGTCGAAGTCTATGTGAAGATAGTTCAAAATGTGACTCAAAAGACTGAATGCATAAATCGCAAGAAAAGGAGACATCGTTAACAGAATCATCCCCACCTTCGGAGATTGATGCTGACTTAGGTCTACAAACACCTCGCTTGATGTGTCGGACGAGATCACGCTTCCTCGTGAAGATGTGCCCACAGTCAGCACATTCCCGATCGTTGCATTCCCGCGACAATGTTGACATGGACTCGCTCGAGATGGGACTGGTATCACCTGAAAGAGAAATCATTCTATCATCTCTGCTCAAGTCTCAGTGTATTGTTACAACCTACCTTGACTCGACAACTCTAAACTTTCCTCGAGAAGGGAGGGCGTTGGTGATGAAGTTGATGCCTGAAATTGAGGAAGATGCTATTAGCCACACGTTTGAGGGAGATGACTGATGAATTCCTTAACTTACCATTTCAACAAAATTATGTTTAAGGTTGATACTTCAACAAGATAGAGACTTCACTCAAATTTGAAATTCACGAGAGAGCAGTTCACTTGTACGCCTCAACTATAGAATTCGCTAGAGAACACTTTACTTACACGTCTCAAAGACAGAGTGAAATGAAACGGATGTCACTTTACATATATACTTTCATATTCATCATTCATTGGCTGTTGATTTTGATTGGTTGCTTGTTTATACTTAAGAATTAGGAAACATTTCAAAGTTATTATTCACAGTCAACATGACAAGCCCTCCAAAAACACCGAACACAAAATTCTCTTCTCCATGCTCATCACTAAGGGCGCTCGTTGCACCAAACGCTCCAACGAAGGGGAAGGTAGAGAAGGTGTACCGACTCGACAATATCAGAAAGTTGTCATTAGCAGCGGATGACGAAGAGGAGAGTGTATGTGAGAAGGAGTATCCCGACTTAACAGGCGTGAGGTGGAAGTATCTGCAGTACGATACTGATGATGTGATGGAGATCACCAGCACCAAATTCCTCCACCAATTATGGGAATGGTACACCCCTAACTCCCAGCCACGAACTATGGCGGAGTGGGATTATATCGACAAAGTGAGGCTCGCGGTAGAAGAACGATTGAAGCAAGCGAACTGTTTTTGTGATCTATGTGAAGCCAGACTCTGGGACGATATTGACGATGAAGACCTTTTGAAATACATGCCATAATAAATTTTTATTTCGTATTATCTTTGCTTTCATACTGACTTACTTGAATGGGGCTTCAGTGGATGATTTAACCATGTATACTTTTTCATTTGGAAATAGTAGCACACTTAGTTTAACTTGCAATTCTTATAACATTTCATATGGATGATAATGGTAGATGAAATAGTGTTTAATAAAATTAAGATAGCTTACACTTCTGATACAGGGATAGCAATCGACTGCGATCCATGTGTAAAGAGCTTGTTAGACTACGGAAGAGAGAAGTGTGTTATGTTGCGTGTGGCGCGTGAGTGTCCTCCCATTTCATTCCATTCATCAATTCATCTCATTGATAGAGGCAGGTAGAACTCATGGTTCTCATAACGTATGCAATGGATAGTTTATAAAGCAACCGTCGACAGCTGGCTAAATGTCGCCCTGGCGCGAATGCATACTACGTTGAGACAGAGGCAATCACTTGCAAACATGACGCAGAGAGGTTAAACAAGATTGACCATTGCCGAATGTCCCTTGCGGTATACATAGCTACGGGTTTCACCGCCGCCCATTTACAGGAACGCCCGTCGAAAGGAAGTATTACACCGAACTTCATTTGCAACGTTCAAGTTGACTGATAGCAGATTCAACTTAATGATAGTATTCGCCAGTCCGAAGACTGCCCAGGGCAAACCGCGTGGAGGTTCTATCATGTCTTGCCCCATGGTGGCCCCATAAGGACCGTTTGTGACGTTCTCGGGGTGTGGGATAGGGACTCAGGCTTGCCGTTTCGACTGCGGCTACGGCAACGGGGCGGGTGGTCGCTTCTCTTGGATGTCTGTAAAGGAAGAAGTAGTAAGTTATCATCTTACATTTTAATTTAGTCATTTTTACTTACAGATCTTCTCGGACGCTTCCTCATAAAGGAAATTCGAGATCGGATCACGATGATCGAAGGTGAAGTGTAGACACTCCACCCCTTTCTTCACCCGAGAGTAGCATTTCTCCCCTCTTCCACGCTCGTACAAGAGAGGAGTTTCTGCTACTCTCCCCTTTCTAATAGGGATGTGCAGACGGCTGGAACGCACCTTTCGATCGCGATCCACCAGCTGCGCCGAACGGTGCAGCTCGTGGTTCGTCTCGACCACCTTAGCCATCTGCACACGGAGTCTCTCCACTTCCTCCTTCAACCTTCGTATCTCCTTCTCCCTACTTTCTCTCTCTGCTAGCAAAGCCTCTTCTCTGGCTTTCCCCTCGAGAGTCTTGAGCCTCTCCTGCTCCAACTCGCCATCCCGCTCGCTTAATCTCTCCTTCACCTTCTTCATCTCTCCGGCCACGTTCTTTAGGTCCTCATACTTTGCCTTGTATGAGAAGGCCTCCTCCTTCATCTTCTCCACCTCTTTCTTTAGTTTATCCCGTTCGGCGATCACCGGCGGGCACTTGACAAAATTGCGACATTGTGCTGCAATTCCGCTCGCAGTCACGACTGTAGGGGTCTCGCGATCGAGGCCGACGTCCTCGATAGGTTGCGACTGTAGCTCTCCCTCCTCCTCCTCCTCCTCACTATCGCTGCTGGACAGCGAGTTCTCGCTACTAAGCGAGGATACAGCGGCAATCGCTTCAATGGCGGATTGTAGCTCAGTGGCCTCAGTGGTGAAGAGTGAACTCCGTTCTTGCTCGTTGGCGGATTGTAGCTCCAAAGAACGGAGCTCAGTGGCGAAGAGTGAGCTCCGTTCTTCTTCGCCTACTTCGCCTGTTTGACACTCGCTGTGTTGTGAGTGCCAATCCTCCAACCACTCACTTAAGCGACTGATTTTGTGGGCTCCGCAATAGTAGCGACCGACCCCTATCTGTTTCTTGCTAGTGCAAGCGTGCTTCTTGAAGGCGTCAGCTCAGAATACCTTCCGGCATTGACACAGTTTGAAACTGGTCTTGACATTATTGTATTTCGGCATTTCTGAAGCGAAAAACGGAAAACAATGATTTTTACACTTAGTGAGGTATGATAGATTTGAGTGTAGTGAGTGGCACTCGATCCCGTCGACAGCCCGAAGACCTTGTACTGATCACTAGGGAAGTGAGAGATCTTCCCCGATACCCGCTATTTACAGCTTAAGACATCATTGTCACTGCTCCGAAGTGGTAACAGCAACGCCGAGTCAAAGGTAGTGAACAGTAGCTGGGATCTAACCCCTCAAAGCTGCCTTAGACTTAGTTAAATTTGAAATCTGATAGCAGATTTGAACTCAGCATACTTGAAAACCTTGAGGAAACATCCCAAGTTATTCCTTTGAGCAGCTTGATAGCAAGCCGTAGAGAGCTTGATTCACCAGCGTTTTGCAATGGAGATGTTTAGAGGCCACCCATGACAAGATAGCTAAGACTCAACCGATTGGCGTTCAAAGTGCTACGTTGAGAACTGTGTCAAATGCCCAACATGAGACATGAGTTGTCCCAGCGGTTACGGTCTAAACTATGACACACTCCCTTGCCACACTTATCACTACGGCATCGTCCGCCGTCCCGAAGGAACACCCTGTCAGTGGAATATTACAGCAAAACTCTCCGTGTCTTGCTCGCTTTCAGTGAAAAGCCGCTTTTACCATAAAACGACTGGTTCAGACATCATTAAAAATGCTTTCATTGACTTCAGCAGGGTCGAAAACCCCAGAAAACCTCCAAAACTAGTGAATTTAAATTTTTCAACTTTTTAACACTACTTATGAAATTTTATAAGTAGTTTATTACTTAGGGCAGGTCAATAGCGACCGAACCTTTTTTGAATCAAGTCAAACGGACTTGCAGAAGCAAAGTTACAAGCCTTTAAAGTTTTGGAGTCTTTTATGGCCTGGAGACGAAGGCCATCTCCTGGCTAACCTCTAAGTCTGACGCCTTAGCTGATATCAGCAATGAAATTTTCTAAGTCGGTTTCCTGCAGAACCCCGGAATTTGGAATGTCCGAAGCTATCATCGGAGCTCAGAGAGACGACCTACCTTTGACAATCTCTCGTATTAATGACAAGTCTCTGTCGGTTCCCAGCTTATATAGTGTGTGGCGATCAGCTGATGACGTAATACCCATCATCCAAATCTTTAAATCCGCCTATCTCCGGTTCTAGTGCTCCGATTGAGCTGGAAATATATCATTTCCATGTAGAATTTGACGCTGAATCCGAATCTGGCCTCCGTTTTCCCATCCAATGCTTCGTTTTGGCGCTACAGCCCACAGCCATCGCAAAAAGTGAAGAAAAATTTTTTCTCGCCGATTGACTTGAAACTCACCATGTTGATAGAGAATTTCACGCTGAATCCGAATCTGGCCCCATCCGATTTTTTCCCATCCGATGCTTCGTTTTGGCGCTACAGCCCAAAACGTCCAAAATTCTAACTCTGTCGTTTTTCGACAATCTCCCAAAATCTTAAATGGCGTCTCACATCTAAACGAAGGCAGATATGAACAAGCCGTTTCTTTCAGTGAATTTGTCTCACTCTTAGCTTTCAAACGAGCTATTGCACGACAAAATCCGTCCACTAGAAGCAAAGTTGGAAGGTCGGTGCCGAGGGGGGGGGACGTCAGCGAAAATTTTTCTCTCTGATTGCTTTCAAATTCACCATACCGATGCAGAATTTCACGCTGAATCCAAATCTGGCCTCAGTTTTCACATCCGAGCACTGCTTCCACTCGAAACATCCCATTTTCAACCCAACATTCATCAGATTGCACGAAAAACATCACACACTATAGCCTCAAGTCAAAACCTGGCGGTCGCCCAAGTCCACCACGACACTCTGTCGTTCCAGAGGGGGGACGTCAGCGAACCTTTCGGACCAACTTGGCCGGCACACCACGACAGACCTCTGTCGTTCCAGAGGGGGGGGAGTCAGACTCGAAGCACCACGGCGGCCGACCACAACCTCTGTCGTTCCAGAGGGGGGGGGCGCAGGTCGAGTGTTCGCCGTTTTCTTACTACTAGTGTCTGTTTATAATCAGATATCTAATCCTTGCTGCTTACATGAAGCCATCTTAGGCTATGTATATTTATACTTATATGATTCCACCTGCAGCCTCTTTGTAGGCCCTCTGTAAGTGAAAACTCCTCACTTGTTAGAAACAACACAGCATGTTTCAGCATTACAATGCCATCCTCAGGTGTACACAAATGAAATTTAACAATACTTTTACTTGTGAAATCAAGCAACACGGAAAATGAACACAAGTCAAAAGTCAGTCAAAGTCAGAGGTCACAGAATGAAGTTACAAGGTTAGCACGTGAAAAATGAAAGATAGCTATTTACAATAAAACAGACATAGCTAGTTACAATAAAACTCGAAGAAGGCTATTTGCACAAATCTATCTGCAGATTTAGATACAAAAACGTGGAGCTTCATCGTTCATTCATCAAAGCTTCATTGTTCGACTTCTTTATTAACAAAGATTCCACAATTCTGGGATATTTACTGTTTTCTACAATTTTAAAACCATTTCTTTCCGGGTGGTGAATATGTATGTTTATTGACTTGGGTAACCCTTCAAATGTTCATTTATAGAGCTGCCGATATAGCACTTATCGCAGTGCTCACACGCATACTTGTATACAATATTGGATTTCAAATCAGGTGATACTTTTATCTTTATTGTGAAAGAAATTAGAGAGGTTTTCAGGGTTTGAAAACAGGACGAACCTTCACATTATCAGGGAGAAGTTTGTTTATATCTTTCATATGACTGCGCAAAATATTTTCACCCTCGGCAATGAACAGGAAGCTCGAGTTTATCAGCGATATATCTTTCTTTTCACCCATGTGATTGGACTGGAACTCGTGTCTCACTTCTACTTCATGGCGAGTTTTCGAAATAGCTTTTTCAGAAAAACCATTTTTCAAAAAAATGGACTCGATAAGGAGAACAGAATTTTGGTAATTTATCTCAGAAGAACTGATCTTAAGCGCACGACTGAACAGAGATTTCATGGCCGCAACACGATAGCGCGTTGGGGCATAAGCAATGATTGGGGTATAGATGCCAGTATTTATGTGCCACGAAGTATCGATAGTATTCTCAAACTTGCGAACAATGGTATCCAAGAATACCAGCTCGCCATTACTCTCTTCCTCAACAGACTTGAAAATTGTGAATATCATCCTTTTCATCAAAGATACAAAACACATCGTCAACATAGCGCTTATAGATCACAGGGGCAGTGCCAGTAAATTTTTGGATTTGAGATTCAAGTAGGTTCTTGGCGAAAGATGCCATGGTAGGAGCGAAACACGAGCCCATGGACATTCCGTCATGTTGTACATAGAGAATGTCATTAAAAGTGAACAAAATATTTGTACACGGGAGCTTCAGGAGTTCTCGCAGCGCCTGCTTTTTGATCGGAATCTGATCTTCAGTTATGATGCACAGGATGTGGTCAATAGCGTCTTCGACAGGTATATTCGTGAAAAGACTCTTCACGTCAAAGCTGACCATTTTGGTATTTTGAGAAGGTTGACTTTTCAAGAGGTTAACAAAATTAAACGTATCTCTCAAAGTGAACCTCTTCTGAAGAAGAGGTTTCAAAATGTCATCCAGCATTTGGCAAGCTTTGAGGGATACGTGTTGATCATGTTGAGGATTGGACGATATAGTGGATCATCCTCATCTTTGTGCACTTCCAGCAGACCGTAAAGTCTGGCAGGCTGAAACCCTTCAGGCTTTATCATTTTGAAAATCCGATCAGAAATCAGGCGCTTGTTTTTTTACAGCTGTTAGTCTTCGAGTGAAACGCTCCTCTTCGAGGATGAAAGGATTTTTCTTCGCACGTTTACAGACCGTATATAGAATGAATTTTTCACCGTCTTGTAAAATGTCAGTAATTTTAGAGATGTCATTTTCACGTTTGTCAATGGGAATGCCGTTACCTTCATCAAATTTGTTAACGTAAATATCCTTATGAGTAGCCACTTGACGAAGGGTTTTTAATTTGAACAGCCAGTTTTTGGATATTTTATTTGTTGGCTAAAGGTGGCCTCAGCTTCGGCTTTCTCATTATTCATCGATATCTTTTCTCTTGGCCAAGTCATGGAAAAGCGAAGATGAAGAATCTCTTAATTCCTCCTTGGAGAAAGAAATGTCAGTCAAATTAATGACAGAAAAATAGGAACATTTTCTATCATTGGAATCGCACACTTCAGGTGCAATCAGAACCTTGAGCTTTTTCTCATAAACATTTTATATAATTTTGTTTAATTCTATCAAATGGTGGTTCATGATAGCGGTGTAATATATCCGTTCCTCTTCGCTGAAAAATCACACTTGATCGTTCAACTCTCTATCTCTCTTTCTGAATAGTGACTTAGCACTAGGCAGATCTTTTTTCAGAGCCATCGTTTGTGTCTTTCTTAAGAGAAATTTACAGTTTTGGAGGTTCAGTGGAACTGCAGATCTTAGGGATTTTGGAATAGCCTTCGCATGATTGCAGGAACTCAATTCACATTGCTGTGCTTAATTTTTTCAAGTCTGATGACATCTTTCTGTTCATTGGTGATGAATTTGGCATCTTCTTCTGTAAAGTATGCTTTCTTTTATTTTTCGATCACTGCAGTTTCTCAGCACTGTTGCATTGTTGTTCTTAATGCACATTACTTCATATTCATTCATTTTATCTGTCCTTTTGTTATGACATCTACAGGTATTTGATCTCTCATGACCGATTTAGGCTCCATAAATCCTCGTGGAAGAGTTCCGGCGGCCCTAGATTATTCCATAATGACAATCAGCTGTATCTTCTTAACGTATTTATCTAAAACTATGGGGACATCATTTTCAGTAGTAGCATAACTTATGGATACTTCCCAGGGGAAAGGGAACGCGTGAAGACATAAGTTTCTAGTGGGATGCAAGGATTGCAACTCAGTGGGTTCCCTTTGCTTATGGATTATTCATGCTATACTGATGGAAGTTAGCAGCCGAGATTAACACAAGAAAAATATTTAGAATCGTGAATCACTTATCACATCGCAACAGTGAACACTTTTCCTCTCGTGACGAAACTTTGACGCATGATTTGAATATTCTGAAGAATTAACAAAAATATATTTATTGCTCTAAAATTCTAGCTATGATGATGTTGAGAAAAAAAAACAAATGCATCTGATAGAACTGGAAATTAAAAATGTAGCATTTTGTCCGTCTGCATTTCTTCAATTCAGCTGCTGCTTTAATTTATTTACCAAAATAAGTGTGCTCTAAGTCATCTTTTCATTCATAGCGAAATAATTAGGCTATAGGAATGTCTTGAAAGAACAATGACATGAGATTTTTCAAGAAAAAGCCAAATTCTATCATCAAATGAATTCACATTTGCAGATTCCATCGCCTCCTTTAAATGTGCGGCTATCAGCGAATTGTCATGGAAATCATGCGTACAGTCTATCAACAATCAGGTATCTCAGTGCACATCCTAGCGTTGAACTTTTAGATTTCTTCAGTTTCGTGGTTTTCTTCATTTATAATTTTGTTTAGCTCCTCGTTATACTTCATGTCGAGCTTTCATCTTTAGTTTATACAGTCGATGTAAAATAAAATTCATTATTAGTTTTGATTTACTTTCCCTTCTGCTTAAAAGTCGGGTCAGCTAGCATTTTTGTAAGCATTATGCATCCTAATCTGTAATGGATCTCTATGCTTTAGATACTAATTTGCATTTTTTCTAATTTGTTACACGACTTTCCACTATGGCACTTGTTCAAGTTTGCCACTTTTTAGTCCGGGAGCTAGCGTGAAGTTGTGCAGGGAACGAGGTAGTACATAAAACTTTCACATAGCATAGTATACCTCTAACCTACTGCAAAACTTCGCGTCTGCCGGATCAGATCATTTGCTTTTCAGAAATAGAGATGATAACAAAATCCTATGTATTTCCAATGGTAAAATTGTGACATTTAAGGTGTTGACTCCATTTTTTCGAATTTTTGCTCATAAAAGTTACACAAATTGGTATTTTGTTGAACTGGTTATTATAGAAATCATCTACAGATCATGATCTTTCAAATGAGCTATCATTCAGTGACAGAGGATGAAGTATAGTGTACAAACAGACACTTTTCGTTAAAGTACATCAACAATTTTCCTGAAATTTCTATGTTAAAATTTGCAGTTGCACCAACAAAAAGTGTCTGTTTGTACACTATACCTCATCCTCTGTCACTGAATGATAGCTCATTTGAAAGATCATGATCTGTAGATGATTTCTATAATAACCAGTTCAACAAAATACCAATTTGTGTAACTTTTATGAGCAAAAATTCGAAAAAATGGAGTCAACACCTTAAATGTCACAATTTTACCATTGGAAATACATAGGATTTTGTTATCATCTCTATTTCTGAAAAGCAAATGATCTGATCCGGCAGACGCGAAGTTTTGCAGTAGGTTAGAGGTATACTATGCTATGTGAAAGTTTTATGTACTACCTCGTTCCCTGCACAACTTCACGCTAGCTCCCGGACTATTTCCTGACTAATGCAATCTTGACGCTTTCAAAATGCGTGCAAACAGGTTTCTAATGGGGATAACTTAATGAGAATAATGTTATGATATTTTCTTTCATTCCCTATTAATGTTCATTTCCACTGTATATTCCCAACTTCTTTAATCACTATTTCGATGTGCTAAGAGTAAAACTGATGGACGAGCGCCGGAAGCTCAAAAAGAGGTCACTGGAGTACAAGCGGCTGGATCGAATAATCCGCAAGAAGTGTCAGGAAGAAAAAGACAAATTTTACAGTCAGCAATGTAGAGAAATTGAGTTCCTGGAACGTGACAACCCACAGCGGATGCATGCGAAAGTTCGGCAAGTAATATGGCGCCAGAAAAGTGGAACTTCCAGCTGTATCGAGGCGAAAAACGGTACCATCATTATGGAGAAAGATGAGAAGCGATGGCAAGAGTACATAGGAGAACTGTTTGCTGACGACAGAAGACCACAGCCTTAGGTTAAGAAGACTGGAGAGAGAGAGAGAAGAAGAATTTATTTCACTACATGAATACATGCATGTGACTACAGTAACAAACACACATATAGAAAAAGTGAATAAAATATCAATATTAGAAAAAGTCAAGGAACAAGTCAAGAAACATAAACTTGGTTAGACCATCCGACACTCAAAGACACACTATGTAATTCCGGAAGATTTTTTAATAAAATCTCTGATTGCCAGGATGGCGGATTCTGACTTGTGGCTGTAGACCCGCGTCTTGAGAGGAATTTTGTTCCAGAAACTGGTACCAAGGTAGCGCACGGAATTGTAGCCAAATGTGACAGTTCTGCATTTTGGTAGTTGAAAAACGCTCTTGTGAGATCTCTCGGAGGCTGGATGGAATAATCTCAAAGGAGGAATAGGGGCAAGACCAGAGTACTTCAAGCAGAACTTTGCAAAGTTACATGCTACAGTGCCTTCTTCTAGCTTAGAGGCATTTACCAGTACTTGTGACGTGTGGATCGATTTCATCAATCGGTACAAAGTCACATGCCAACTCTCCTGCAAGCTACGCACATTCAAAGTTTGGAGAATAGATGCCACCGTAGTCATATAGTCCATCATGGTGTGACGTAGGCATCTTTCATAAAGCAATTCCAATTTTCTTTTTGCACTTGACGACGCAAACATAAGAAGGGGTGATGCATATTCAAAATGTGGGATTATGTAAGTTTGAATCAAGCGCCATCGTGTCCCTCTCCCCACATGGCGCTTCAACCGGTTAATGCCATTCAACTTCCACGCTATTTTTCTTGTTATTAGCTTTGCATGTCCATCAAATTTGAAATTGATGTCAATCTTGACTCCTAGAAGTTGAATACTCTCCATTTTGTGCACTATCTTTCCATTCAGACAGAAGACGAGGTCTTCTGCATTTCTTCCCCAGGCAACACATTGACACTTTTCTTCATTTATCTTCAGAAAGTTTCCATCCAGCCATTCACAAGTTTTCTGAAGGAGATTATGGTTATTTGAACTTTAGCTGCAGTGTCATCAAGAATCCATAAAGTGATGTCATCTGCATAGACAGAAACATCAATGCCCATGGACTCGACAAGAACAATCATATCATTGACATAAATGTTCCAAAGCAGGGGACCTAATTGTGAACCTTGAGGTACACCTTTAGTCATTTTGAAGTACTTGTCAAATTTCCTGCCTTGAAGTCTTATGAAGTTCATTCTTCCCTTCAAATATGATCTGAGCAGAGTCACAGATGATTGTTTCAATCCATAACCCTCCAACTTCTTCAACAGCAAATCGTGGCCAATACTATCAAATGCATAAATCAAGACTGATGACAGCAACAACCTTCTTAGAATCAATCCCTTTCTTCCAAGATTCACACATGTACACCAACGCTGACTCGCTGTTATGATTTCGCTTGTATGCAAATTGGAAGGGGGACATGAGTGGTAGAACGTGATTCGTCAGTTGTGAAGATAGAACAGCCTCAAAAACCTTCGAAAATTGATTAAGTACCGTGATTGGCCTGTATCTTTTTACACTTGTTGCCTCTCCGCCCTTGAAGACAGGGCTCCATGCACCGCATTTGAAAAATGTTGGAAATTCTGAATTACGAATACAAGCATTCAATAAATTTGCCAATATGATGCATAAAACAGGGGCTGAGTCTTTGAGAGCACGCGGAGGAATTCTATCAATGCCAGTGGATTTCGAGCTTTTAACCTTAGATTTGATGACGTCCTTTATCATTGTTGGAGATACTGTTTCAAATTCAAATTTTGAACTGGGCATGTTGTCGCAAATGAACTTCACACTAACATGCTTAGTCAGATCGCAATTTGTTCCATTTTCTTCCATTTCCCCTTCATTGGAACACATTCTGTGGAAATGCTCTCCCAATGCATTAGCAACATCTTCATCTTTGATTGCTATTTCATCGCTTTTGTCGCCAATCAGCATTATTCTAGTCTTATCATTCTGCTTTTTCCCCTGTAGATACATTCCAAACGTTTTGTAGAAGTCCTGGACATTTTCAGTATCGCACTTTTCCTGAAAATACTTTCTGCCAGCGTCTTTACTTAATTTGCTCTCGATTCTCTGCCACGACATCTTCTGCTTCCAAGCATAAGATTCCTTGTCTCTTTTGCCTGATACACGTATCTTCGGTGTTCTATTCAGCCATATATGCTTCGGTCGCCTTGCGAAGGCGATGTCGGAATTAAACCATGGATGGCTATTAGATTTCATCTTCATCTGTTTCCACGGCGCATGAGGATCCAAAATATCCGTATACAGATTTTGAACAAATGATACAATGTCGTCAACTTCGTCAAACACGTTAGATACACCAAATACAGGTAAAGCCTCTGATAGTTCTCTCATAAATACTTCCGCATCGAAATTCTTAAGGCCGCCATACACGCTCAGTGAAATGCGCATGTCGCATGCGCAATGCTAAAATGCACAGTTACACAGTTCAACCCATACACGTCAACCAACAGATTTCATTTTTCCTTCCTAAGTTTGACGTGTCAACATGTCTCGCGTCTTCAGCAAAATGTCTTTAGTAGGTGTGACTGTGACTCTGTATGCCAAAATGAGAATGAAGAGGAGAAATCGACGAAAACGCTCACTTTGGACGAAGGAGTGACTACTCTCCAGAAGCAAATTTTCTCATGTGGTTCTTATTGACAAACTTCATAAGGTGCCGATAGACTTGTTGAATTATCTACGAATGGATAAAAATACTTATTCTGAACTTTTGAGTATGGTAGCCCCTATCATTCAAAAGGAGGATACTTGCATGCGTCAGGCCATTTCGCCTCATGAAAGGCTGAGTGCAACTCTACGATTTCTGGCAACAGGGAGATCTTATGAAGAATTGAAGTTTTCTGCTGCTGTCTCAGCCCAATCGCTAGGCAGAATAATTCCAGAAACTTGTAGAGCAATTTCGAAAGTTCTCCGGGTAGAGTATTTTAAGGTAAGCGAATTCGATATCAAATAATATGCATAATTAAAGCTCATGCATGACTCAAATGTGTAATTTATAATCTATTTATGATTATTTTTTATGTTTTGTATTTGTTATGATGGTCGAGAATTAAGCAATATTTTCATAAAAACTTTTACCGAATACGCAAATAGGCCTTGCGCATTGCGCAGCCGGATTTGTATAAGAAACTCTTTTAGGCTAATAAAATTGATGGAATGTAAACTAGTAAGCCTACATTTAAAAAAACATGTGTAAGCGCAAAATTACACAACATCATAAGCAACTCCATCATAAAAAACATATTAAAAACTTGGTTTTTTATCCATATTTAAAACCCATTTAAAACATATCTTAACTGCATATTCAAAATATCGCAGCCCTAATACATGATGATGATGCTAGAAATATTGTTCTATGATTAAAAAAGGCATGTTTGCAACTCCATAATTGTATATTCAATTTACATAGAGAACTAAATTCACTGAATTGAAGAATAGCTTTGATATTCATTAGAAGGCACAGGCACAGGAATGTATGAAAGAATCTGAGAATTAAAGTCAAGTTGATTTGTTTCTTTCAACAGATCATCATTTATCAATTTTTCAGCAATCACTCTAGTTTGATTATCCAAGCGTTTCAGTTTCTTTGCCACATTCTTTCCAACTATATCGAATTCATCTTCCTCGTGGTCCTTACTTATCCGTTCAGTTACCAAAGTCATCATTTTGCATAACTGTTCATCAGTGGACAAAGCTCCCTGTTTGGAAGAAATTCTTCTTCTTTTACGAGGAGGTTCGTTTTCCTTCAAGGAAGAAGTTGGGGTAGATTGAACCATAGTCATCATTGCTGCAGGAATGGATGCGCCAATATCTTCAGTAAATGATTGATACTCTCTTCCATCTTTTTCCACATCGTCATCATCATTGTTGTTGGGAGAGCCCTGGAAAAAAAACAATTTTTTAGTAATTTAAAAATGTATATCTTCTCCTGAAATATTTTTGACATTCAAAGCATTCAACAATAATTAGTTTGCTGTGTACGTAAGTTTTTATTCATAAAAAGTTTTATAAAAAAATATGTAAGTTTTTTATTATTATTCTAAATGAGACAATTTTTCTCCTTCAGTTTCCAAGCAATGAGGGCGACTGGGAACGAATTGCTAATGACTTTGAAGAAAAATGGAATTTTCCTAATTGTTTAGGTAGTGTTGATGGTAAACATGCCTTGATTGTTCCACCTCCATCTTCTGGATCTTACTTTTACAATTACAAAGGTCATCATTCCATGGTGTTGATGGCTATCGTGAATGCTGACTATGAATTCATCATGTGTGATTTTGGCATCAATGGTCGCATCTCAGATGGTGGTGTTTTAAGACACACTAAATTTTTCGAAAAGCTGGATGAGGGCAAGTTGAATTTGCCGTCACCTCGCAAACCTGAGAGCTCAGCAACTAAGTTGAAGTATGTTTTCATAGGAGATGAAGCTTTCGCCCTCCGTGAGGATTTTTTGAAACCATTCCCCAGGAATGATCTCAACGATGGCGATGAATCAAAAATCCCATTCAAAATTTTTATTATCGCTTATCACGGGCCAGAAGGATAGTGGAAAATGCGTTTGGCATAATGGCGTACGTCACGCTTTCGAATTTTTCGAGCTCCGATACATATGAAATTGAAAAATATCGATGCTGTTGTTATGGCATGTTGCGTGCTGCATAACTATCTTCATAGGAAGCGACGAGCCAGTCAAGTATCTTTAGATAAAAGACAGAGCATCATATGTGAGAATGATGAAGCAGTCCCAACTGATTTTCTGGACAATTTAGAGAAGACGAAGAGGAGTCGCCAAACCACCGCTACTGCGAAGAAAGTCCAGCAAGACTTTTGTGACTACTTTTCAGGTCCAGGTGCTCTCTCGTGGCAGACAAACTACATTTAATGGCATTCATTCCATGCTTCTTCACTTTTGTAACATAATTTCCTTTGAGAGACTTGTGATGCTCTCACTTCTTTTGTAATGCAATATACGTAATTACATGTGTGTGAGCACTTTTTAGTTGCGCTTTCAATATAGCATTGTTGCAAACTGCAAGTTTAATTAATTTTTGAAATGAATAAAAATAGACTTATGAACAATAGGCTATACGTGTGAACATTTGAATATAAATTAAATATCAATTAATTGTAATATTCTCTCGAAATATTACGTACCGAGAATATCAGATTTTCGTGCAATATGCCGAAGTTCGAGTCCTCTTTCAGATCATCACATTTACGAAGGCTCACGGAATTTTTGAATCTACATGTATGGGCATTGTGAACATGTTCAGGATGCAAAGCGTCGACACAACGCATTTTTTTATTTTTTATGGAATGCAACACTATGCAAAATCAATCTAAATGGTCTACGGACATCATATTTAAAGAATAAAATCTGTGTTGAGATAAAATATTGTTCTTTAATTTACAGAAATGCGTGTACCGTACAAAAGTGCATGCTTGCTCACATTGTTGCCATTTGGCAACACCTGATAACTTTTATTAATGAATAATTATTATAAATTATTAATTATAAATAACTATATAAATTATTCAGTCTACTCACCATCATATTGCTCACCGATAGTCTTTGGGGTTCACTGTCCAGGAGGAATGATAAATCACTGTAATACCACAGTGAAGGTCGATAAATATCATCCGCTGCTGCTCCAGATTTCGATGATTCCATCACTTTCTTATGTTCTTTTCGAAAGGACGATCGGAATGTGTTTATTTTCCTCACTACACTATCCCTCGTAGCTTCAGGTATCTTCTCCTTCATTTTTCTTGTCAGGACGTTGTAGGCCGAAGCTTTTTTTATCTCGGTCCGAATATTCCCGAGATTTCGTGTTCCAAAGGCACTGAAATCCTTTATAAATTTCGAGAAATTCTCTCCAAAATATGCGGTCTTCAATGTTTTCGGATGACATATTTGCCGAGTAGGAGGTGTAGCGCGCAGGAGGAGAGTGAACAGAAATGAACAAATGATTCATTTCTCCCCATACACGCACAAACTTCCCACGCGCAGTCCTATTACTGCGCGTGGAACTTCCATCCCAACCTGAAGTTGCACAGTTCCCGAATTTGGCATGCGCATTTACACAAACTCCTACCATACACGCTCAAACTGGCATGCGCAAATCGCTCACCAAGAACTGTGCATGCCAACTGAGCGTGTATGGCGGCCTTTAAAGGATCTGCAAACGAATGTGCGCTTGATGGGAGGTGGACGATTGCAGTTGACGGCTGATAACACCATACAATGGTCGGATAAGTCAGGATCATGTACCCTGACATCTGCAATGAATTCTTTCGATCCTAGAGTGAGATCAATACATGAGCCACTTACAGGTCTTGTTATTTCATTTACATGACATTTCAAGTCGAACTGGTCGAGTAAATCTTCAGGCAAATCAGAATTGCTCTTGCAGTGAGATCCAAGGGCGTACAAATTCAAATCGCCAATAACCATAATTTCTCACTCAATAGCGTTTGCAATACTTAGTACCTTGAACATCTCAGTACGTGCCAGAGTTATGGATTTACTTGGTCTGCGATAAATGGAAGTCAAAACGAATTGGGTGTTTGTTGAAATGATATGAAGAGCAATCGATTCGATGGCGGAAAAGGAGTAGTTTTTGCTTATAGGGATCTCAGTTGCAGGGATAGTGTCACGAATGTGAATAAGTGTTCCACCATGTTTCTTGCGTCCAGATTTGAACATTCTATAACCATGCACATCTTAGATTCTTGAATACATAGTATATCGAGTCCCATTCGTTCCAAATAGTCATGTTTCAAAGTAAGAAGGGGCCGATCAGTATCTTTCCGTAAAGAGTTAACGTTTATCTGACCAATAAACAATTTGTCTTTGTGTAATTTCCTTAGCTACTTTCTGAATTTCATCAAAGTTCAGTGGCATAACTTGAAGTGCAAGAAAAACAATAATGATCAAAAGATAATTCACTGTCATCCTCACGAAAGGGTCTCGATCTCAGAACCTTGCACCTCCCATATCAAATGCATTTGTCACTGAGCCATACCAACAAGTGTCAACGAGGTGAATTTGTCACAGATATCACAGAAGGGGCTGTAGCAGACTGCCTTCCAGTAAACCAGATATCTATGCACTTTACAAATACAAGTGTCACAGACGCACTGACAAACGTCAAGCAATGAGGCATGCAACGAAGCCATGGCAAAGTGAGCACCACTCGGCGACCAGAGACACAACGACGACGGATCACAGAATCACAGGGCAGCAAACACGAGACGACGAAAACGGCGAGGACCACGACACACAGGAAAACGAGAGGAATCCACAGAACCAAAAATCATCCAAATCCGACCACGAACGCGCAGGCAGCACCCCGAAAAGTAGCCAGAGACAGAGAGCAGCAGAGACACGACCGCACCGCAGCAGAACAATGGAAGACGTCTGGAGGAAGTCTGATACTTAAAGATGAAGTCCAACGAGCCATACAGAGTCTTTTGAGAGGGAAAGCAACCGGCCCAGACGGGATCGCAATAGAAATGATCGAAGCTCTTGGCGATTTTGGAGTCGAGACGATAACAAAGCTAGCGAATCGTATCTTCGATGAAAGTCATTTCCTAGCGGAGGTGTGCAAATCTGCTTTCATCACATTACAGAAAAAGCCGGGTGCAACAAAGTGTGACGAACATTACGACTGGCAGAACGACTGGAGAAGTCAGCGAAGAGCAGTACGGGTTCACTCCGGATAAGAGTGCGCGGACCGGCATCTTCGTTTTGAGGATGCTAACGGAGCGACCAATTGAAATGCAGCGTGACATCTATGCCTGTTTCATCGATTATGTGAAGGCGTTTGATAAAGTCAGGCATGAACCGTTGATCGAAATGACAGAGACACTGGATATGGACAGGAAGGACATCGAATTGATCAAGAATCTCTACTGGGACCAACACACAGTAGTGAGGATAGACGGTGCACCGAGTGAGTATGTGAACATCGAACGTGGAGTGAGGCAAGGGTGTATCATGTCACCAGATCTATTCTCCTTTTACACGGAAATGATAATGCGCCACATTAAAGATCTGAAAGGCTTCATCATTGGCGGGGTGAACACCAATAACCTGAGATACGCCGATGACACTGTTCTCATCGCCGACACAGAAGAGAAGCTGCATAACGTGATGAACAAGACGGTTGAGGAAATTGAAATGAAAGGGCTCACCATCAACAGCAGAAAATCTTTCGTTATGGTTTTCTCCAAGAAGCCTGTCACGCCGCCCTGCAAAATCAAAGTAAAGGGAGATGCGCTGGAACAGGTCGGCCAATTCCAGTATTTTGGCAGCATGTTAACATCGGTAGGAAAGTGTGACATAGACATCCGCAGGAGCATTGGAACCGCAAAGACGGTCTACAATAAGATGAAAAGCGTTCTGACCTCTCGCTCGATCAGCACTGCAACAAAATTATGAATTATACAAATTATTATTAATTGAATTATGAATGATACCAAATTTCTACCAGTAGAGTTGATAGTTGAGAGCAAGAGTTGAAATCAATGCTATCGATAATTGTTTATGCGATTGTTGTCTGAAATCTCCATGATCGATTTCAATTTATTCTCATTTCAAGTTTTAATTTGTTGATGCCATGTGGTTGATAATGCGGTTGTTAACATTCCTGAGGAAGAGTAGGAGCTCAATTTTTGACTTCCACTCGAAACGGGTCGAATTATATTCATACTGCCCGATTTCAGCGACGTTTTCTTTTATAAATACTCCATGATAATGCGGTTGTGTCAGTCTTTGTGGTGGATTCCTCTCTACCTGAGAAATTGTTTATTTTTGAAATTGTCTTGAAATACATTAACTTTGTGGCAATTTTCAATGCTTTGTCATGATTTACATGTTGATTTTCAAAGTTTGTATTGAAGTGATTCATGGTTTAATTTCATATTTAGACTTTGTTTTCTAACAACACTATTTAGTTATTTTCATGGTAATTCAGCAGCCGAGCATCTAATGACTTTCAAAGTTTTAAGTTCTTCATGATACAAATTCGTTCATATTTTCAAAGCCACGTCTCTGTTGCTTCTTGAATGATCCACATGACAATACGAATGCATTGTCAATTATTTGACGTACCTTTTGTAGGTAATAGACACCTTCATTCTATGAATTATATATCATTCCATAAATGTGGCAGTCTCAAAAATTATTTTTCCTAGGCGCATAGGCCCTATATCATAGACGGATAAGCATTTCAAAATGAAAAGGTTACAAAGGGAAATATTGCAATAAATTTATCAATATATGAGTGGTTACTAAATAACATCCTTTCAAGCTGAACCGTGAATGAGGAAAAGGGAAAAAGGGAAATTGCTGTAAAAATATCACTCAAATTACATTTATGGCCCGACAGAATTATAAGTTTATTTTTCTGCGGTTAATCAAATCTATTATCCTAATTGACAGATATGAATAACAAGCTTTTGAGAGGAAATTTGTAATTTCATTTGTAATTTCATCGAAAAAGCATTGCTACATTTTGCAATTTGATGCTTTTCATTCACAAGTATAGTGGAACTAGGACAGTAACTGAAATTAGAACTTTAATTTCATTGAAATCCACTGATATTGAAATATTGCAGGTGTTAGCAATAATTTGAAGCAGACTGCTTATTTTTTGTCCATTCAAAGAATCATAAAATCTCTTTTAAATCTTTTTTAAATTGCTTTTATCCAGAATTTTTCAGAAGTCATTTGAAACTGCAACTATATCTGATGCCTGGAGAACAGTTTTAATTACTCCCATTCATAAATCTGGATCAAAGCCTTTGATTTCTGAATACAGACCTACTATATATCTATATCTATCATGATTTATCGTGTTGTAAGGCAGTCTATCATAAAATTTTGTCAAGATAATGATATCATTTCTTCATCGCAGCATGGATTTATACCAAGAAAATCTACAGAAACTGCAGGTTTATGTTTTTATGAATTCCTTACGCAAACAGTTGATCAAAGGGGATATGTAGATGTTCTATTCTTGGACTGCAGTAAATCTTTTGAAAAAATATCCCACAATAATTTGATAAGAATTTAAGTAGTTTAAAAATTTCACATAGCCCAAAAACATCAGAAGACTGTATTCAAAATATTAGAAGATTGTATTCAAAATATTTATTAAAAAATGGAAGAAACTTCGAAAATATATCCTTCGTTATCACAATTGAAAAGAAGTGAAATGGATAAAGAAAAACACAAAGATAGAGTTAGGTATATGAATGATAAGGAAACGCAACACAAGGAATTGGAATTGTTCGTGATGAGATCTCTTTTTCTTCTTACTCATCGACATAACTGACAATCGCACTTGACAGTTGTTCTCGTGATGCGGCTAATTGACTGAGTGATCTGATGTCTATTCATTGCCTTTGTTGATCCGTATTATATGATATGTATATCATGCCATGACATTGCTCGGTTGGACAACTCAATTAAAACTTTTACGGAGCAGCGTGACTTCTTTCTCTCTCTCTCGATCCTGTCTGTTACAGGAATATGGTATTCACAATGACATGCATTCTTTAAAACAATTGTTTGTCTTCAATGAGAATAATTCCCGCATGCTTTTAATAGATTGACTTTGAACGCTAATTGAAATTTACACCAAAACTGTTCTGGGAGCCAGAAAAAGTGTCAGGAAATGTGTCAGGAAGTTTGTCGACATGGCTGTCGATAAAATGGCCGACATGGTTCGACAGTCGGTGTATTTTTCCATTCAAAATAATGTCGAATGAATTATTGTTATGGAAACCAAAATGAAGAGAAATGTTCATTCATTCATTCATTCATTTATCCTCTCTCTCATATGTCTATTGTGTTTAGATTGTATTTGTTCTTTTGTTCTTATAGTGTGAATGTAATTTCACAACCCGCATTATGCGCTATTGACTGTGATTTGCCTCACCCCTATCAGCTGTCACAATTTTAGCAGCTGCTACACGCCAATTCTTTTGAGAATTTTTTTTTATTATAAAATGTCTAGCATAACCGTGTTCTTCAAATTATACGGCAAACAGACCACGGCAAATTTCGACCTAAGAAAAATTGCTGATCAATTAGGAATAGAAAATTTTCACTTGTTAATGAGAGATGAATTGCAATTGATGAAAGACGTACCTGAAGTGAACTTCATAACAAATCTCCACACATCAGAACAAAAAGGAGTACATTGGTCAGCAGGTCAAAGAAACAAAAACGGTTCCGATTTTTATTTTGACTCATACGGACTTCCCCCTACAAATGAAGTCAAAGAATTACTTGGTAATGGAACATACAATACATTTCGAATTCAAAAACCAGGAACAACTTACTGTGGGCAATTATGTATTTACGTTTTATACCAATTGCAAAAAGGAGTACCATTTCTTGATATTATGTTAGAGCTAAAGGATACTTGTAATTAAAGTTCAGTCTTCTGTAATTCATTTTCATAAAATCTACCTTTGATTTCATCATTATCTAAATCTTTAATTTCATAAGTAATCGGATAAGTTTGATTTATTTTACATACTTCAAATATTTCTTTAGTCCAATAACCAACAAAACCTTTTTCAAATTTATTTTTATATTCAAATATTCTATCTCTATCTCCAATCTTAAATTTCGATTTACGCTTTTGTAAATTAACATTACTTTCATTCTCATAATTATTTTCAAATATCTTCTTTCTTATTAAATCTGGATCATTAGCAGCATTCTTTCGAGTTTCTTCAATACTTGAATGAATTTTATTGTTATATTCTCCTACAATTCATAATATTTTTGACCATATCTGATTATCTTGTTCTGTAAATTTCTTAAATAATTTACATTTAAACGTTCTATTAAACTTTATTTTGACTCCAGCATTTTCAGTGGAATAAACAGTTTCAAATAATGGCTTAACATTTCTGTTATAAAACTCAGAGCCTTTGTCAACAAACAATTTCTTTGGCTTTCTATTATTTTCTTTGAATACTTCTTCAAATGCATATTTAACTGATAAACCATTTTTATTTTTTAATGGCTTCACCCAAGCGTACCTAGTATATATATCTATAACGGTCAATGCGCATTTAGAATCAGACTCATTCGGCATATGAATAAGATCAGCACTCCAAATATCATCCTTATTAAATACTTTTACCTTCAATAGATATTTCGGCTTTCTATATTCTTTATGAATTTCAGACGCGTAAGTTTCAGTGTTATGAGTGTTGTCTAAACCCTGACCGAACAGTATTTTTGCTTGTAATGCTTTCTTTACGAACATTTTTTCAATTCTTTCTCTAAAGGAAGGATTTTGAATATTATCCAATTCTACTATCATTTACCTATCAGCTTCATGATGAGATTTTAGGTCATGATTTTGATAAGCTAAATCGTGTCTATAAGCTGCTGCTTCAACTCTGTTTATTGGTTCTTCACCTGGTTTTGGATTATTATTCTCATCTAGTCTTATATCTAATCGAGTTCCTGGACCGGTATATGAATGACCATAAGATGCTTTTCTTTTGAATATTTACTCAAAATAAATCCAGGAAAGGTTTCTAATGTTTTTTGTATGTCACCTCCGCTGTGCAGCCGATGGCCAGAATGTACGTTTAATAGATAATTCAATAAATCTAAATTAGCAATTTTTAATTTAATTAAATTTTTGGAATTTATGCAACTTGTAGAATTTGTAGAATACATTTTAAAGATAAAAAAATATTGATAACTCTATAACAATATATTTATGACAATATATTTATTTAATCATACTAGGGCTTAGATATATTCCAGAACCATCTTTAGTTTCTTTTATTTCTATCAAATCATCAACATTATGTAGAATGTTTTTGAGAACTTTTTTCCCTTCATCAACTAAATTGAAATTTACTGATAAAATTATCTACTTCTCCCTCACCCCTAGCAACTTTCTCCAACTCTCTATTACGACGTTTTTGTTCTTCTAATGCTGCCTTCTCTGATTTATTTACTACTTGGACAATACCAGCTGTCCCACCTGCTACACTTCCTACTGCTGCTATACCTCCTATTATTAGAGGAATTAATGGAAGAATTCCACCATTCTTTTCTTCTTGTAATTTAATATTCTCTGTCATTGGTTTACTTATGTAATATTTATTTTTGTTAATCGTAATAGTTTTAGGTGTATTTCTGTCAACAATGTTACGTAGTTTTAATTCAACAGTTTCATTATTACTTTTCGCTTGCGACATTTTTAATAAAAAAATTTAAGTTAAGAACAAACTTTTAGTTACCAAAAATTTCAATTAACTTATCGACGAAGTCTTGGGCTTTAGCCGATCCTAACCATCCTTCCATTAAGAATTTCAATAGAATATTTTACATTTTCTAGCAGTAAACCATAAGCCATTAATGAAGTTGTGGAATCTTTCTTTTCAATATTAATTGTTACATCGCAACCATTTTTAACAATATCATCAGATTGTGCACTTAAATCGAAACAGAAAACAGGATATAAATGTCTCCAATCTCCAGGAGTTAATTGTGGTTCAACTCCAAATTCTATGCAGAGATTTCTATAAGCATCATATCCTTCCATAAATTGATTATTGGTATCATCGAATCTTAATGGATCAATTGGATATCGGGTTTGATGTAATGAAACTTGTAAACTTCGAACTGTGTTAATATGGAAAAGATTGTTGTTCTTATCAAAACTTGGAGAATTATTTTTTGAAAAGTTAGTAATAAATATCTTTGAGTATTCGAAGTTCTAGTAAAATGCCAATTAAATCTTTGTTCAGAAAAAGTTACAGAACTAGCAGTACGCTTTAGAAAATTTACTGGAATTGGTTTGTTAGTGTTTAATCTTTTTTCAATTGTTGATTCAACCTCTAAACTAGGCACCCCGGTCCAGAAAAAAAATTTAGTTCGAAAAAAATGCAATTCATTTCCGTTTGCACCATCGTGTAGAGCAGGTCGCGAGGACTTGAAAAAATATAGCATACGAAATAATCCATCGAGCTAATCAAAAGTTATTGATACTTATTGATTTTTTCTAATTTTTGCGAAATAAAACTGATTTGCTGCATTGTTAAAAAATGCAATCAAACTTTTTTATATTAGCTTGTTTAGGACGCCAAGGACAACGCGGAAATCAAGTTTGCTGAAAAATTGATCGAGCTAATCAAAAGTTAATTACATTAATGATTTTTTTGAATTTTTTAAGCATTTTTTTATGTAAGTTGTTAAAGTTAAATGCAATCCAATTTTATTCATGTTGTCAAGTTTTGAGTATCAGCAGGAAAGAAGTCAGTGTAGGAATGTATTTGACGAGCTGATGTTATTGACAACTATTACAAATTTCTTTCTTATAACTTTTAGAAAATGTTTGATTTAATGCAGCCATATTGGGAACAATAGTATTAAGTCGATGATATCTAGCAATACATGCCCGTTTTTTTCAAGTGAGGCGTATTTACATGAAATATTCTTTAATATTCAACCGTTTATTATGAATCATTCGATCAAAAATTGCTCCTTGAATAATATAGCCTATTTATTCATCTCACAGAAATTTTTGATGTCATGAACCAAATCGAATTTGTCGTATTTACACTGAAACCTTTGAATCGTTAACCAGTGACTATATAGTCAAAGAAATGTAGAACACTCATCTGCATATCAAAAATGTTTGAGGAAATGTCAATTAAGAAATCAGTTTTTAAAGCGAATTGCAATATCTGAACAATGTTAACGGAAAGATTCAAATATGATTCCTGTTAAACTCAACCACCGATTTCAATAAGGAGTCAGAATATGTAGGATTGTCAATGTTTTTGCAAGTCGCCTAGCCCAGAAATTCTGGAAAACTGCGTGCACACTCTCGGAAGCTTGTTCCGAATAAGGGCCCAAGCCAGAGTTCACTTGCTCACAAAAATCACCTACATGTGCAGTTACTATATGCACTTTTGGAGTAACACTGATGCCGAGGTCACGATAGCTGGTTGTGAACCTAGCCAGATGCTCACGAAAATTGGGATGTAGCTTCATGCCGAAGCAAGACACAACAACTTGATGAAAATTGCTAAGGGATTCCACGAAGGGTACAATCGGCAGTGGGCACATGCTGGCCAACATATCCGCGTTGCGTAAAAGTTTCATACAGTCACCACCAATGAAATTCCCACCGTGGTAGCCAGTTTTATTCAAGTGCAGACTGGTTGGCCACCTGTCCGCATCACTCCATACCTGCAAATAAATAGACATGATTATCAAGTTTTCAGTTCTATAATAATTAGACGTACCTGGTGCATTTGTCTGTAAACATGATTGACTACTCCCATTAATAGATGGAGCTCCGGAGGTGGTACTCTCTCCAAGACTTTAGTGTCGTCACTGCAATTAATGAGTGGCTCATGTTGCACATTCTTGAAAAAACGAGGGTCTGATGGTCCGACTCCTCCCTTCTCCATAGCATTTCTGCGAGATTCCAGCTCCCGAATTCTCCTGAAGGTGCGCAATGGAGCTGTGATCCACTGGTCCCTTGGAAAGCTTTCGCAATAACAACATGGGTATGTTGAGCTATGTGCCCCGATCCCAACGATCAAGTTTGCCAACTTGAGATCGGTGCACAGGAAGGTGTGGTTGAATGGGATGTTGATGTCCTCAAATACGGTCGCCACATTAGCATAGGTATCACTTATGTTAGGAATCATCGCGAGAATTATCAGACCCTTTACACCACCAGCCACAGCTCCATACTGTGTTTCTGCCTCTCCCGTGGAATCACATCGAAAGACAAATCTTAAAAAGCCCTGACCCCCATCGACTCCAATTTTTATCAAGCAGTCTGATGGATCTATCTCTCTTGCCGCAAGAATTTTATCAATAACATCATTGCAGTCTTTTGCTATGACAATTGGTCGTTCGATTATTTTGACCATACTAGAGCCGGTTGACTCAAAAAAATACTCCATCTATTACATGGAAATGGTCCTCCATTTGTCTACCCATTTTCGCCAGTTTCTCACGCGATTATGACTCAACAGACTTGCGTCCAAATCTTCTGCGTATTGTCGAAGCGATGGCGCTAACTAGATTTCCTGAAATGAAAAGTGAAAATATGTCTGTTTTGCTTTACTTTGACTTATTACTTTGCTTCTTTATTTTTTTTCATTGAAAATGAATTTATCTGTTACATATGAAATCTGTAACCGAGAGAAACTTACCTGATAGGTTTGCGCCAACTTGAAGTCTGCATAATTCTTCGGAGGACATGACTTCTTCATCTGACCACGGCTCACGGAACAGAGACACCTCAAGATTCTTGCCACTTGTTGTTGCCAAGGGAATTCGGTGCAGTGACCCTTCTTGCCTGCTGCGATCCTTGAGGATTGTACTACATAACTTTTCCTTTGATTTTGGGGAATAGCTTGTCAGCTTGTTTTCCAATTTCGATGTGCGGGAACATCTGTGAGCAATTCCTTTGGCTTGAGGCCCGAAGCAAGATGGGCACACCTTGGTTGGAATGTAATCTTCTTTTGTTGGTGGTCTACCTCTCCTATTTGATGTTGTAGAGCCACTTTTCCCAACGGGATTGGTCCTCGCAGTAGAGCAGATGATGGAGCTCTTAGTGTCGCAGGAACCTCTCGTCCAGTGCGCAGAACTCGAGTAGTATTTGTTGAGGTCCTGGAGCTCGCATTTCCTATCAGTGCTCTCACGTCTCATCTCATAGAGAGCTTTCTGATGAGTGGAGCAAACAGCACTGGGTAGAAAGGGATCGGAAGGATCATATCGAGGAAGGAGCTTTTCTCTAATGGTTTCTATTAGACCAGGAGAAATTTTAGCTGATCCCTTTTCTCCACAGATCAGGCATAGTAAATATTGTGCCTCTTCGTGAGTTGGAGCAGAGACCCTGTGACTCATCGTTTAACTGGAAAAATTATAGTTACTCTAGCAAGAGGTAAGCAGATTATTATCAAAAGTTCAGAGATTTCGCCCTTGATTGTAACATAGACTGCACTTGCAAATTGTTTACAATGAACACTGTTTACAATGTTTATTCGTCCGTGATTACGCAACAATTACGATCATCCGTTATTACATAACAACAAAGAAAGTTTGCTGTCGTCAGTTAAGGACTGCGAGTTTCGCTTGTTGATGAGCGCCGCATACGAGAATATTGTATTCGATATTGTTGAAGATCACACACACAATGATACAGAGATCTGTTTTTAAGATATGCGACTTCATGCTAATCAGGTGGCATCGTAGCACGAGTAAAGTTGATGATAGCAAAAACAATGGAAATGATAAGGGGATACATTCATCAACTTCACGAACGGTTCACCCATGGGGGAATGGCTGCCAATAAAACAAGTTACTGCATTCTGAATAGTAAACTAGATAATAAAATAGCTCAAAAATCGATGAAAAAATATCAATAAATGTAAATATCTTTTGATTAGCTCGATCAATTTTTCAGCAAACTTGATTTCCGCGTTGTCCTTGGCGTCCTAAACAAGCTAATATAAAAAAGTTTGATTGCATTTTTTAACAATGCAGCAAATCAGTTTTATTTCGCAAAAATTAGAAAAAATCAATAAGTATCAATAACTTTTGATTAGCTCGATGGATTATTTCGTATGCTATATTTTTTCAAGTCCTCGCGACCTGCTCTACACGATGGTGCAAACGGAAATGAATTGCATTTTTTTCGAACTAAATTTTTTTCCGGACCGGGGTGGTTTTATCCACCATTCAAGTCTATCAATTTTTAAATATGCTTTTTTTCCAGTCTTACCAAAAAAGATTAATTCATTATTTGCTGTACGATGAATTATTAATTTAAATTTTAATTGATATGATATTTTGTCATAATCTAAATATCCGAATAATGGAGACAATGACCAATTTACTGTCTGTTTACTTTTCTTGTTAAATTCACGTCTCTCTTTATATGCAGTATTATTTGTTTTATTTAAATGATTTCAATATTTTTTACATCTTCTGCAATTCCTGCTGCATCTGTTCCAGCGTGAGTTAAATCATCAACAATTATACCATCATTATTATCTGGAAAACAACCTTCGATTTCATGCTTTTTATTATTTTCACCAATTGTTACAAATCTAAGCATTGTATCAATTACACCTGGAGAATCACTTATTGTTTCTATATTTTGAGTTGCAACATCTAAACGCATTTGTGTAAATAATCTTGAAAGAAATTATTCTCTAATGCAATATTACCGGTATCTGGTAATGGTGTTATAAGATTGGCATCACTATATAAAGAATATTCACAGTGTAAAAAGGAATCAGGTAAATATAAATAACTTTGCTGATTGTCAACTTCAAAGATTAAATCTCCTCCAGTATTTACTCTACTAGAAGATCCGGGATTCATAGCAATTCTTATATAGTCATTCTTTTTGTGATTGTAACTGACGAATGGAGGATCTTCTCATCTAAATTTACTTTCAATCAGGGAAGACATTTTTATAAAAAATAATTTGACTTCTTTTTTTCTATGGATACTATTTAGAATGTATTTTTGAATTTTGTAAACCATTACCTCTTATTTCTTCAACTGATTTCTTAACTTGTTTATTTTCCTCATGTTCACTATCACCTGCTATGTTAGCAACTTTGTTTTTTGTTTCCTCTGAGAGTTTTCTTAATTTGTTTAGTTCTTCATAATCATTCTTAAGTTTACGAATAGTTTCTAGTTGTTTTAATTCGTTTTGAGACTTAACAGCATTTGATATTGCACTAGCTGTACTACCTATAGCAGCTGCTCCTTTTGCAGCAGATGTAATTAAATCTTTATTATTTTTAATGACATTAACGATACTTCCTATATTATCACTGATGCCAGAAAATATACCAGCTCCGCGGTTTACACCATCTCCTTCTTTTTGAATAGTTTCTACATTGGTATAATGGTAAACAGATTTCATAGATGGTTCATGTGCAATTTTTTGATTTGAAGCAAAATATTTAAGATTGTGTTTATAAATTATAGGCATTTTTAGGATTAAATTTGACTTTTGGGGGAAATTATTCACGTGTATGATTAAGATTTATATCTAAAAATTATTTATGGATTCTTTTCTACACCAAAAGAATCATGCAATGTTTTTGTTAAAATTTCACAATTGGAAAAATCATCAGTCTGGAGCACAAATACAGAAGTATAGAAATCCTCTATCTCACTTTTACGCAAAACTTGAATATACGGTTGCTCGAATGCATAATGAACAGAATATGCAGAGGGTTTATCTTTTATTTGAGTTGGTGCAACATCCGGAATATTGGGTTTAGGTTTTTCAGACATTCTTAAATTTTATAGTTTTATTAAACTTTAAATTTTGAATTTTATACTTTTTATATTTTAAACTTTATATTAACTTATTTATATTTTTTTAAATCTCTATTTTCTTTTGGTTGATACTAAAATTAAATCCTTATTGATATTTAACATAATCTTATTATTTAAATTATATCCTTCTGTTTTAACTGTTTTTATATTGTTTTAATGATAGATAGGTTTTATAGATGGTTCATGTGCAATTCTTTGAATTGATGAAAAATCTTTAAGATTGTGTTTATAAATTACAGGCATGTTAAATGTTTTATACTTTTATATTTCTAATATTATTAGATCTTTTATATTATTTAATTTATATTGAATTTTTATATTTTCATGTCTCTTGTTTTTTAGTAGGAAACAAAGTTTTGTTTTTTAATACCACGTGAATTACTCTACCAACTTGAGTTTGTACTTTACTCAATGCATCAAGTAGAGTATGATGAGTTTTAATTTCTTTTTATTCACTTCTAATTTTTTCTCATTTTTCTTTAATTCTGTTTTTAAAGCATTGAATTTAATTTTAAGAACATTTAACTGCTTTTTAACAGCATCTAATTGTCCTGTATTTTCTTTAGATTTTCTTGCAAATTTTTCTTTATTTCGTTTTCTAAATTAATTTTCATATTTTTTATTTGTTCGACTTTTTGTTTAATTGCTTTTACTTCATTTATCAAATGATTTATTTTTTTAATTTGTTGAGTAATTTTAGAACTTAATTCATTCACGGTTTTTTGGAATGTAGTTTGTAACTGATTTAATTTTTTTTAATTCTTTCAGGAAGTTTTTTCTATTTCATCTTCTAATTGTTCTTTCAATAATTTTATCTGATGTTTATTTTTAATAACTGCAGATTTTAACTTTATAGAAAGTAATATTAAAATTTTTCATTGTTCTGAAATTTTTTTAAAACGTTTTACTATATTTACTTCTAGCTCTTTATCCTTTCTATCAAGTTTTAATAATTTTTCGTTTAATGATTTGTCATTAAGTTTTAGCAACTTTAATTCATTCATTAGTGGAACCAAAACATCGTTTATATATTTTTCTTTTAAGTCATTACTTTGTGTATCAGCATATTGTTTATTCGTTAACTCTGTATTTTGTTGTGGAAGAATAGAAAGATGTAATGGACCAGATAAAACGTCCCCAGTTTTCATGATATAATTTTCTATTTCTATTTCTGATTCACGATTATTCGGGATATATGCACCTCCACCAACATTTGGTAACAACATTTTTAACAGTAAAAAAGTAATTTTATTTCTAATCAAAATACAATCAAAAAATAATTTCATTTCTAATAAGAATACAATTAAAAAATAATTTGTTTTTCTAATAAGAATACAAATAAAAAAGTAATTTTTTTCTAATAAAAATAGAAAATGGAAATGAGACAAATTTGTAAAAATTGTAAAATGCATTTTATGGATCAAGCGTTATTATATGTTCATCTGAAGCAACACCATGCGGTCAACAAAATATGCAACCTAAACAAAAGATACAAACTAAACAAAATATTCAACCTAAACAAAATATTGAACCTAATCAAAATATGCAACAATTACGACATTTGTTTATATCTCAACAAGGGCAAAATCTTTATACAGCTAGGAAAAATAATTTAGTACAAAATAATCATGTGGTTCCAAATAATCATGTAGTACAGAATAATCATGTGGTTCCAAATAATCATGTAGGCCAAAATAATCATGTAGACCAAAATCAAGAAGTTCATGTGCCACAAAATAATAAAATTCTTCAAGTCAACCAATCTATGGATGCACGTCAATCTATGCAATGTAATACGAAAAACATATGTTCTGGTTGTAGTAAAAATATAACGTCTAAAAATTTTGCACGTCATTTAAAATTATGTGAGCAACCAGAGGAGACTAAAAAAGATAAAATGAAAGATCAGCTATGTCGTAACTGTAATAAATATTTTACAAGTCAAGGGATTACTAAACATTATAATTCTTCTATCATATCTACAAGACAATGTACAAATTGTCAAATTATGAGACCTAAGTCAGAGTTCTATGAAAGTGAATATCAGTGAAAGGATTGTTTAAAAGAAAAAGTAAAGTGTAGAGGCTGCCAAAAAATTATATTGAAGAAAAATTTTCCAAGGCATGTGACACTTTGTCCAAAATTTAAATATGAATAATAATTTTTAAATATGAATAATAATTTTTAGATCTGAATAATAATTTTTAGATATGACTACTAATTTTTAGATATAAAATAATTTTTATTATGTATACTAAGTTAATATTTATTTATTTAGTTATACTAACATCAGTTTTATTTAGTTATACTAAGATAATATTTATTTAGTTCTACGAAGATAATTTTATTTATTTATACTAACATAATTTTTGTTTATATTCAAATAATGAATTTATACCCTAAATAGTCTTAAGTATTCCGGAAGAGAGGAGAGTCTCGGAAATACTTCTTTTGAGTATAGGAACACAAATTCCGTCATGTTCCGGAGGTCCTAAAGAGGTGAAATACACTCAAGAGAGTGTAAGAGTAAGAGTATGAGTCCGGACTACAAATTTATATTGTCATAATTTTTCATAAAAAAAGAAAAGATGAAAAAAGCAAATTTAGAAAAATTATATACGACCATGACACCTAATGAACCCGATAATTTGTCAGATAATAATAATAGTTATAGTATTCGTAGTAATGAAAGTGTTCGTAGTAATGAAAGTATGCGTAGTAATAATAGAAGTATTCGTAGCAATAATAGAAGTTGGCGTAATTGTCTGCATGCAATAAATAATATTCTAGATTATGTGGGTACTGATGATTTTCACGGTATAAATATACCTCAAGTTAGAGAGGATCTAACATATTTAGAAATACTTAATGAGAATAGAAATAATTATCCAACAATGAATAATAAAAAAAATTGACTATGCCTCAAAAAAAATATTTCATACCTCCGAAAAAATGTGTACCAAAAATTGCACCACAACCACCTCCATCAGATCCTACATGTCTTTGGAATTTTATAAAATTTCATTGTATAAAAATTTTAGGTATAGTTCTTCTTATATAATTTTTTATTGGATTATAAACAAAGTAGGTTTCTTACAAACGGAAGCACAACAGAGACGAACTTTTTATAAACAGCAAATGAAAAATTTTAAAGGATGGAAAGGATTAACTGATTCAGCAAATGATCAAACAACAACCAATAATGCAGCAGTTACAAATAATGTACAACCAAAAAATAAATTGATGAAAGAAAATTTGCATTTTGTTGTTTACGGTAAAACAGGAAGTGGCAAGAATACATTTATTAAAAAATACATAAAAGAACATTTCAAGGATGAAACAAAAGTACATATTTTCTGTATGCATACTTCTGAGTGGAATAATTATTCTTATTTTCATGGTGAAAAAGAATTAGATATGTTAAAAAAAATGGGGAGTTTTGCGGGCACATATGAACAGAACTCTTTATTAATTTTAGATGATGTTATAAGTATAGTAAGCAAAAAAAAGTGACGTATCAGAAATATTTACAAAAGGTCGTCATCATCATATACGTATAGTTGTATTAGCACATAAAGCTTGTGACGCAGATAATAAGATACGAGAAAATATTGAACTCTTTTATACAACTACAGCAAAGAATGCAGCATTCTTTGAGGATACCAAGAAGACTTATAAAATAAATATGCCTTTAGGTGAATATAGATATCTTCAATATGGTATAATACGTGTTGATACTATTATGAATGAAATGCAAGTATATGATAATAATTTAAATATACTAAGAGATACTGAACACGAAATATATAATAACTCTCCAGATTTTTATATAAGCATGTATGCCAAAGTAAAAGATTTAACACCTAAAGCCGTAGAAGACATAATTATCTGTTTAGAAAATGAAGCAATTGAACCACTTACGATCGTACCAGAAACATTTTATTTTTATTTTGATCATTATTTAAATGCAAAATTTAAAATACCAATACCTAAGAGATACACAAATAATGATACTTTAAAAAGTTTACAAACTTCAATGGAAAATGTTAGAAATGCATTTAAAAAAGTACAACCAATAATATCTTAAGTCAAATCTACATACGCTGAAGCACAAAATACAATGCATACTTTAAAACCACTACTAGACAGTGTACGTGATATGCCACAAAATAATGTAAAATAATTAATTTTCATATTATCAGGAGCTTCTAAATATATTTTTAAATAACCAACAAAATTATTTAGATATCTATTCAAAGTATGAAGCAATTTATCATCATCAGATTTATCTAGATATCTAAGTAAAAAATCTTCTTCTTGTTGTATTTTTATTTCAATAGAAGGATATGCATCTATTAAATGATCAAGGTTTAGATTATAAAATCTTTTATATATGATTAAAGGACTGATTATAGTTCTGAAGCAATGACAAAACAAAACACATTACACGAATTTGCAAGAATTTAAGCTAGTAGGAAAAACAATTATTTATTTAAAAACCTTTAGGAGGTATGACATACCGTTGTAATCTGCAGTGTGATTGATCTTAGGTTGATACTCTTTTATCATTAAAGATTCTACAACATTTATATGATAATTACTGTTACCTTTATACCTTTTGCGAAATTGATTACTTATATCATACGTACAATGATTACATGTATTGATATGTTTGTAAACTGTATGTATCTGTACTTCTATGCTCTTCGATCCTTTGTTGGAGTCTTCGTTTGGTTTTGCCAATATATTGACTGCTTGGATCACCCAAGCATGTGAATTCATAGACCACACAAGACTTCAGAAAAGGTCCCGATTTGCATTTCAAAGAGAAATATGATTTTACTTTCGTAGTGTTGAATACAATCTTAGAGTTGATACCGTATCTTTTGTATATTTTCATCAAATTATTCCGTAATGTAAGCGATGGTTGACCAATATACGGTAGTACTGTATAGTTTACATGAACATCTGCTGTACTCGTACATGTATCATTGTGCCCGTTGGAAATCACTGTATTCTTTTTGTTAAGAAAGCTACGCACGATTTTTTCTACTGTACTCATTGGGTAGCCGTTTTTCTGAAAAATACTAGTCATGTTTTTTACTTCGTTATGAAACATTTCCCAGCAGTTTGATACTGTATATGCTCGATGTAACATCCCATTAATAAGTCCAACTTTCCATTGCCTAGGGCAAACGGAATTGTAATTTAATAAGAGGCCAGTATACGTATCTTAACGGTAAATGGAAGTTTTTAAAGTATCTTCGGTGTTAATGAATACATCTAGGAAAGGTAACTTGTTGTTGCCCACTTCAGTGGTGAATTTTAGGTTAGGATGTTGTATGTTTAGGTACTCATGGAATTTGTGGATTTTGTCTACGTTATCAAATACGCTTATGCAGTCATCTACATATCTTGAGTAGAACAGGGGCGAAAATTGTTCTCCCATCCAACCTTGTTCTAATTCTGCTAGGAAGAGATTGGCAAGCGTTGGTGCCAACGGTGAACCCATCGAAACTCCATCTGTTTGAGTATACATATTATGATTGTACACAAAGCTACCTTGTGTAGCGAATTTACATAGTTTTATGAAAACATCTTTACCGTATCGCGGTTTGTTGTTTGAATTACTACTGTATACTAGGTTAGCTACTATGTCAATAACTTCATCTACAGGTATATTGGTAAACAGTGATTCCACGTCAAAACTCACTAAGACATTATTCTTATTAAATACCGACTGTTTTTCTTAAATTCTGTCAATAAATTCAGCTGTTGAACTCAGCAAGTACGTTTTATTGATGTGTTGTTGCTGAGTTCTCATCATATCCAGCAGCATCTAATTTATTGAAGAGTACATTAGAAATGTATATACTATCGGTATCTGTGTAATATATGTATTTTTCTGTGCAACCATTAATTTCTAAAATATAATTATTCATGATTCTTCTAGAGTGAGAAAGAATAAAAGAACCTAAATGTGATGGCATGAATGATGTCGTAGCGCAGCTGCTCAGGCCTTTGGCCGTAGATTCATTTTGAATATTAGCTTTAAGAAATTCATCATTTTCCATTTCTACTTTCGTTAAGAATTGTTCATCATTTACTTTTTCAAAATCCTTTACTTCTTGAGTAAATTTCTTCTTCAATGTACTTTCATTCCATAAATGATATTTAGTGGTTATATCTTTGGTACAGTTTTGCCATATAGCGAATTCATTAATAATTTAATTAACTCATCGCCTACAGTGTTTCCTTCTGTTTTATATTTTTTTCTCAAATTAAAAAGTTTTTCAATATATTTTCGAAATGGTGAAACTTGATAATTTTCTTCATAGATTAGACCATCTGTAATAGATAAGATTTTTCCGCCACATCTAACAATTTCTTTTATGTCTACAGAAGTTAATACCTCATCACATATACTATTCCTAAACCTGATTACTTTTTCATAAGAATTATTATTTTGATTTTTAACTTTATCTTTTGTGGGAACTGGTTGGAAAAACATATCATTCGGATATTGAAACACAACTGAGAATATTCCAGTTTTAGGTCTAAATGTTTGAGTATTAAATTGATGTAATATTTCTCGTTCTTCTTCATCTTGTCTAAATTTTCTAGCTGATTCAGCTTTAGGGTATTCTGAATTTTCATCATACATAGCTGATGGATATAAAGATGTTGCATCAAAAGCCATTATAAGAATTCATTTTGTTGTTCGAGGAGTTTATGTTCAATTTCTTTACAAAGATCATTCTTGTCTTTTAACTGATTATACTCTTTCATTAAATCTATTAAATTATTTCCATGTAAATATTGCTGTAATATTGGTATCACGATGTTACAAAATGGAGATATGTAATGTCTTATATTTCCTGAAACTCTTCCGCCTTTAACAGATTTTCTAATATAATTTCTAGCCCATAAATCAGTATGAGAATGTATTTTTTTCTGTATTATTATTATTATTATTATTATTGCTATTATTATTATTATTATTTTGTACACTCTTCATCCAACCATTGAAGGTCAAAGCAGAAGATGTTAAATCAGCAGTTATATCTTCTCCAACTAAATCTTGCATAACATTATTATATTTGAAGATACAAAATGCTAAGGAAAGAACATCATTAAATAAATAATAATTTTGTAATGAAGCAGCTAATATTCCTCTTGAAGTGTTAAGTGGTGCTTTAGTTAATTTAAAATTAGATTTTATCGGAAAATAGGAATCAAAGCCTGATGAATTGTGAGCTACTAAAGTTACTTTCGAATAATTAAATTCTCCAAGAGTTTTAAAAAATTGGTGTATTGGACATTCATCTTGTTTCCTAATAAAGATTTTAACACAACGTTGAAGTTTGCTAAGTTCTTGTTCAGTTAAGTTATTGTATTCACTTATCTGTTTCTTGAGTTCTTTAATTTCATTTTCATCTTTTGATTTTTTTAATTTTAATCATATCACTTAACAAACGTGTGTCTAATTCTTTCAATCTTTGCTTTGGTAAACAACATATAAATTTATTGAAATTGATAGCACCTAAAGCATAAGGAATAGGATGCGCTGTTGAACAGCTAGGATTTGGATAAGTTTCGAGATCCCATATATATGTTGAACTATAGTCAATTGATTTCTTTGTTATAGTTTTACACGTAAGTGTTGTTAAATTTTCATCATTAACTGTTTTATATATTGGTTTGAAATTATTTTCAATTTCTCTAATAGTTGCGGGTTTATGATTCTTGTCTATCAAACAATAGTGACCTATTGCTGAACCTTGGTGAGAATAATTGTAATAAACATATTTATGAGTAGTTGTAACACCTCTAGGATTTAAATGTCGATTGGCAGGACTATAATATTGTACACATTCTCCAAAATATTTATTGAATTGAGAAAATTTACAGTTTGACATTACTCCCGTTCTAGATGTGGCTTTCTCTTTATATAAAAAATTATCAAACATTTCTCTCATAATTTTGTCTTGTTCTTTACTGAAACCAGGTAAAAAATTATAACATTTTATAAAGCAGAAATCTTCAGAGGGAATATAACAATATTGTCCGATATATTCTTTGATTCTATATTTCATATTAACACCAGCACCTCTATGTTATCTTTGAACTAACTTCATTCCAAAATGTTCGTATTTGATACTTCCTGTAAAAGCCATTCATCACTATCTGATCTCTCATCCAGATTAGAAATCCATCTTTCAAATGATTTTTTATTATAGAAGGTTACGTAAAAGTTTTGAATTATATTTTCACTATCTTTAATAACTGTTCCAAGTAAATAAATAACTTTTTCATTTGTTAAAAGTTTACGTATATCATTTACTACATTCGTAAAAAGTTTATTTTCATATTTAATTTCATTTGGATTAAAAAGATCTACTAAATCCCTGCCCACTTCATCTTTAATTCTCTCATCTGAAAAACTATCAGTAAAAGGAGTTTCTTTTTTATTTTCAGCTAAACGTTCACGTTTTCTATCACGTTTTTTTTCTAAAATTTATATTTTATTACTTCTTCTAATATTACTCCCTTTTCTAATATTACTCGCATTTCTAATAAACTCCTTTTATACATTTATGCCCGAATTAAACTCTAAATCAAATTCACTCATTTGCTTTTAAGCAAATCAAATTCTGTCATTTGTTGTTTTATTAACTCGTCCATCATAAGTTCCGAACTTTCATCCATCTTACGATTCAAATTTCTTAAAGAATATTATGATTTCTATGAAAAAGAAAATTATGATTTTTTATTAAAAGAAAATCATGGATTTTTTTATTAAAAGAAAATTATGATTTTATTTTAAAGTCTGAAATAAATAAAGGTATATTCATTTGTCGTAATGTTTTTACATCATAAACTGTGAAATGTTCTTTTTGAATTAACCACCATAAATTATTAAAAGCTAAAAATACTCTAAAACTTCTTAAACACAGTGGAAAGTCATTTGTTCTCTCATAACTTTTTATACAATTTTTTATTTTATAATTTTTGACGAATTGCATATATTTTCGATGGTAATGAAATTTAACGTCTTTCTTCGAATTTATAGGATTTGTAGGATGCCTATAATCTTTGAAAACTGGTACATGTTCTATCTTGTTCTCATTCCATATCTTGTATTTTTTAATAAAAAAAAATTCCAATACAGAAAAATTATTCATTCACTCCGCGAAAATATTTTCTATAACTCTATCATGTAGCTATTTATCAATATTGATGGTAATAAATCCATAATCTTTTAACCAAGCATTATTACACGAATGTTTAAATTCATCTTTACCTCCTATACATAAATCTCTTAACAAATCACATAAATTTCTTGAATTAATTTCAAATAGTATAAATATATTTGCATTCTTTCTAATAACACTTCCATCTAATGAATACATACTTTGTGTTAAATGAAAAACACTACAGTTATTATGTCTACCTCTTGTGAAATAATTTCTCTGAACTGACTGATTTCTATCATTAACACAATCATCAAAAATTACACAATGTTTCATTCTTTTATCTATAGTTTACTAGGATCTTGAATATTACCACTATCATCTATTAGTTGTATCTTTATGTGTTTATTTACATTGGGTTCTACTAATTGTTTATTTTTCGCTGCTTCTTTACACCACGAACTTATTTCCTCTTCATATTCAGATTTTTCATATTCTTCAAAAAAGGAAGCAATCGCTGTTTTTAAGATTTTCAAATCCATATTTTAAAAATTGATAAACAGGTTGTTCTGCTGGTGTTGTATAAATTATAAGATTGTTATAATCCAAAAAATTTGAAGTCGTGAGAATTTCAAATCATAGATATGTTTTTCCACATCCTGATCTTCCACAAATAACAGATAAAGCTTTATTAGATAAATTTGGATGATGATTGAATTTAAGTTTTTTATTTAATGGAGTCACTTCACTCATTCTTAATAAAAAAATTTTTATTTTATTTTTTTCTATTTTTTCTTAAGAAGAAGAAAATTAGATTTCTCTAATCAAAAGATCTATCATAATCTCTTCACCTCCAAAATTTATTTCCTTTCCTTTCTCATCAGTGATTCTAATGTTAATGCTGTTAATAGTTTTTCTTGTAATAGGGAAATATATTAATGTTTGTGGAATTACATTTAATCTATAACCAATGGGTACAGTAAAAGCTGGAAAACTGAATATTAAATCTGACAATCTACCATTTATACATCCTCCTTCAATAATGTCACAATGTACAACAATTGAATTTATTTCAGTTATTTTAGGAATCTTCTCACCTAAATGATAACCTTGACTATAGATTTGTTTATTAAATCCTAATAGTTTTGATAATGATCTATCATGATTAAAATCAACTTGATGATTTTCGTCTAAAGTAAGAGAAAATTTATTAACTGCTGGTTCAACTGCGAAATGTAATTGTTTCTTATCTTTAAATGGTATACCTAAATGTCTCTTAATTTCATTTGATATTGATTCAACTTCGTAAGAACCAGGAAGAAAAATTAGTATTTTCCATGTTTTACCTTTATCAGTAGAATATCTAAATTGATCATTCACATCTTTGATAACGTTTTGAATAGTGTGTTAAATGTGGAAAAACTAGTTAATGCAATTTGATAATTTTTATTTTGTTCCAAATGTAGAATGGGTTCTAAATTACAAGTGTGTGATGAAGTAGTTGTTATAATTTTTAACGTCGTACTAAATTTTGATGAACCCAAAATCTCTGTTAGATTTTCTAAATGATAATTAATTGTTTCTAAATCTGCTGAACACATTTTTTAGATAAAAATGTGTTAAAAAAGTGTGCTAAAAAATTTTTTAGCCTTTTCTGAGTGTTGTTCAAATTCTGATGTAGAACTGACCATGATATGCAGGGTGAGGGGCGCTCGGAAAAGGCGCTCGCTGGAGACTATGTACATTCGTCGTCACAGCGGGGCATTCATGAATGGATGTCAAGGCTTGCACATTGACTTCGAGGTTTGAGAACACTTCTCTCCTACTTTTCGTGAACTCATATCTTGCTCTGTATACAAATGCTTCATCTCTGCTTTTATTTTGTAACCTTGAGAAAGCCGTAAGGCGAAATATTGGTTAATGGTAAACTTATTCATTAATACAATTTGTATCCGCTGAAATCAATTACTTTTGATTTATACCTTATTTCCGGATACGTGGATCTTATCGGGTTTTTTGAAATTTTTCTATTAAATATTTTTTTTATAAAAAAGTTAAAAACAACAACATATTTCAGCTATACTTATATAATCCTCTTCATTTAGGATCTTCTTTTCTAATAGTCTTTTTAATATAGCATGAACTTCATTGAAACTAGAATTATGTCCTTCTTTTATTGCAGATTTTAAAATCTCTAATCTATTTAATAATTCTTGTGGATCATCTGGTAAAAATATTGTTGTTTCTGTTTTAAAACCTTTCATTACTTTAGGTACCGTTGGTAATAAAGTTTCTAATTGTTTATAACGCATAAGAGATTTTACTGTACCAACTCTATCTAACATGGCTTTATATTTTATAAGATCATCTACGGCATATTTTTTTAAATCTCCTCCTCTTAAAAGATCAACAAAATTTCTATCTAAACTAAAAGGAGATTTATCTGGTGAAAAAATTAAACCACGTAAAGGTTGTGGAAGTATTTCTTTTCCGCCTAGATAAAATCTTTCAAAGAATTTTTTATCTAAAAAGAAGGTAGAATGTTCAAACAACATAGATTTTGGTAATTTTTTTTCTAAATTTGCTTCTAACAATCCATAATCATCTAATAATGTTTTAAGTATTGGGTCTGTTATATTTACTCGGTTATCCTGATTAGCAAGTTCTTTTTCAAGAGTTTTAATTGGTTCAATAGTTTTTTCAAAATCAGTTTTTACTTGGTCAGTTAGGTACACTATTTCAAACATATCCAATTGCATACCAGCTTTTTGCCATTCTATGCTAGTAGTATAAGGTATGACATCCGGCGCGTCGCTTCGCTCACACCGGATGTCATACTCTGACGGAATTTTTCAAAAATTTACGTAGTCTATAAATTTCAAAAATTTAGGTAGTCTCCAAATTTCGAAAATTTATGCAGTCGAAAAATATCTCGTGGACGAAAATTTAAGTTGTCACAAAATATCACGTAATCTAAAAAAATCACGTGGTCGAAAAATATCACGTAGTCTCAATATACCAGAAGATTGTATTCAAAATATTTCTTTAAAATTGGAAACCTCAACGGGGGCGAAAATGGAAGAAACGTCAACGGGGGCGAAAATGGAAGAAACCTCAACGGGGACGAAAATGGAAGAAACCTCGACGGGGGCGGCGACGACGAAAAAATGGAAGGAACTTCAAAAGTGGAAGAAACCGCAAGACTATATCCTTCGTTATCTCAATTAAAAGCAAGTGAAATGGATCTCAATTATTATTAAGATTAGAGCATTATGATAAATTAAGAAGACGCAATTATTATTTAGACATTCTTCGTTATTGTACTCTCACCATTATTTAAAGTACTAATTGTGTGAACTAGAAGATCATTGTAACTCATAAACACAAAATTATTCAATGAACCCGTACACTGGCTGATGAATGAAGAGAGACAGAGATTGAAGACAGAAAGAGAGATTGAAGAGAGAGAGATTTATTGTTCTAGCAACGGAAAACATCTAACAGCTTTCCCCTAAAATTATCATGGAATCTCTTGTCATTTCAATTTACGCATCGGTCATTTTTTGACCGTTGAATTTACGCGTCGGTAAAAATTTGATAGTTCAATTTACCCCTACGTAAATTATTTTCAGAATCAGTTTTCAAAATCTGTTTTCAAAGTCAGTTTTAGAAATCCATTCACAAAATTCATTTAGCGTTTTCTCTTTCCACATGAATATGTTAAAACACATAAGGGAGGCAATAAAAGTACTTCCCATTGTGAAGTCATGAATAGGTGAAGCACATAAGAGGGCAGTGACAATTAAGCACTTCTTCTTCTAAATTTAGAACGCATAAACGCCGATATGCGGGATAGTTGTTATAGCAATTTTAAACAATCACTTTAACGATGAAATACATTAACAAATGAAGTTCATGAAGAAAATGGAAATCTGTAAAACAATGTAGATTAGAATAATTATAATATAATCATTTCAAATCGAATAAGTAGTAAGGTAAGTCATCATTATGAGACAGTTTTAAATCAATCCCCCCTTTCTGATTTCTCTTCTTTGAGAGGGGACACTATCAGAAATTTTTTTATTATAAAATGTCTAGCATTACCGAGTTCCTAAAACAATACGGTAAACAAACAACTACGAATTTCGGTTTAAATAAGATCGCAAATCAATTAGGAATAGAGAATTTTCATGTCCTAATGAGAGACGAATCACAATTCCTAAAAAATAAGGCATCTATAAGTTTCGCAACAAATCTCCACACGTCAGATCAAAAAGGAGTACATTGGTCTGCAGGCGTTAAAAATCATCAACAGAATTTATATTTTGACTCATATGGATTACCTCCAACATATGAAGTCAAAGAATTACTTGGAAATGGAACATACAATACTTTTCAAATTCAAAAACCAGGAACTACTTATTGTGGACAATTATGTCTATATGTTTTGTACAAATTACAAAAGGAGTACCATTTCTTGATATTATGTTAGAATTGAATAAGGGAAGTTAATTCCCGAAACCTTAGTTCCAATGATAATGATAATTAAAAATCACTTCTTTGTAGTTTCGTTTTCATAAAATCTGCCAGTGATATCCTGATCATCTAAATCTTTAATTTCATAAGTAATCGGATAAGTTTGGTTTATTTTACAAACTTCAAATATCTCTTTGGTCCATTAGCCTACGAAACCTATTTCAAATTTATTTTAATACTTAAATATCCTTACACTATCTCCAATTTTAAATTTCGGCTTACGTTTCTGTAAATTCGGATTACCCTCATGCGAATAATTATTTTCGAATATTTTCTTTCGTATCAAATCAGGATCGTCAGAAGCCTTCTTTGGAGTTTCTTCAATACCTGAGTGAACTTTATTATTGTACTGATCTACAATTCCTGGTAATATTTTTAGCCATTTCTGATTACCTTGCTCAGTAAATTTCTTGAAAATTTTATTTTTTAACGTTCTATTGAACCTCTCTATTACTACAGCTTTTCCTGCATTTTCTATGGAATAAACTAAATCGAATAGTGGCTTAACATTTCTGTTATAAAACTAGCCCCTTTGTCAACAAACAATTTCTTTGGTGTTCTATTACTTTCTTTAAAGATTTCTTCAAACGCATATTTCACTGACAGACCACTTTTGTTTTTTAAAGGCTTTACCCAAGCGTATCGTGTATATAAATCTATAACGGTCAATGCGTATTTATAATCTTTTTCATTAGGCATATTGATTAGATCAGCACTCCAAATATCATCTTTATTAAATACTTTTACTTTCAATAGATATTTAGGCCTTCTATATTCCTTGTGAATTTCAGACGCGTAGGTTTCAGAGTTATGAGTTTAGTCTAAACCCTGTTCGGACAATATTTTAGCTTGTAAAGCTTTCTTAACAAACATTCTTTCAATTTTTTCTCTAAATGTAGGATTTTCAATACTATCTAATTCTTGAATCATCTTCTTATCAGCTACATGTCTAGAAGTTATATCATCATGTTCTCTGTATGCTAAATCGTGTCTATAAGCTGCTTCTTCAACTCTGTTTATTGGTTCTTCACCTGGCTTTGGATTATTATTCTCATCTAGTCTTATATCTAACCGAGTACCTGGACCGGTATATGAATGACCAGGAAGATGTTTTTCTTTTCAATATTTACTCCAAATAAATCCAGGAAAATTTTCTAATGTTTTTTGTATGTCACCTCCGGAATGCTGACATTTTGGGGTTTTTTGTACTTTTAAGAGATAATTCAATAAATCTAAATTAGAAATTTCTAATTTAATTAATTTTCGGCATTTGTAGAATACATTTTTAAAGATAAAATAAAATAAAATAAATGTTTTACCGAATCGGACCAAGGGTCCTGAGGTTATTACCTAATCATACTAGACCTTAGATTTATTCCAGAACCATCTTTAGTTTCTTTAATTTCAATTCAATCATCAACATTATGTAGAATATTTTTAAGAACTCGTTTTCCTTCATCAACTAATTTTAATTTACTAATTAAATTATCTACTATTCCTTCTCCCCTAGCAACTTTCTCTAACTCTCTATTATGACGTTTTTGTTCTTCTAATGCTGCCGTCTCTGATTTATTTTTATTTACTGCTTGGACAATACCAGCTGTTCCACCTGCAACACTTCCTGCAGCTGCTATACCTCCGATTATTAGAGGAATGAATGGTAGAATTCCTCCATTCTTTTCTTCTTGTAATTTGATATTCTCTATCATTGGTTTACTTATGTAATATTTCTTTTTGTTAATCGTAATAGTTTTAGGTGTATTTTTGTCAACAATGTTACGTAATTTTAATTCAACTGTTTTATTATTATTATTACTTTTCACTTGCGACATTTTTAATAAAAAAATTTTAAGTTATAAAAGAATTTTAATCTATTGTAGCTATGAAAAAATTTTAATTTATGAATTTTTTTAATCTATTGAAGTTATGAAAAAATTTTAAGTCAAGAATTTTTTTAGTCTATTGTAGTTATGAAAAAATTTTAAGTTACTAAAAAATTTTAATTAACCTATCGACGAAGTCTTGGGTTTTAACCAATAGAACTTTGTTCAGAGGCTTTAGCCGATCCTAGCTATCTTTCCATTAAGAATTTCAATAGAATATTTTACATCTTCTAACAATGAACCATAAGCCATCAATGAAGTTGTGGAATCTTTCTTTTCAATATTAATTGTTACATCACAACCAGTCTTGATAATATCTTCAGATTGTGCACTTAAATCGAAACAGAAAACAGGATATAAATGTCTCCAATCTCCAGGAGTTAATTGTGGTTCAACTCCAAATTCTATACAAGGATTTGTATGAGCATCATATCCTTCCATAAATTGATTATTGGTATCATTGAATCTTAATGGATCAATTGGATATCGGGTTTGATTTAATGAAACTTGTAAACTTCGAATTGTATTAATATGAAAAAGATTGTTGTTCTTATAAAAACTTGGAGAATCATTTCTTTGAAAAGTTAGTAATAAATATCTTGGAATATTCGAGGTTCTAGTAAAATGCCAATTAAATCTTTGTTCAGAAAAAGTTACAGAACTAGCAGTACGCATTAGAAAATTTACTGGAATTGGTTTGTTAGTATTCAATCTTTTTGCAATAGCTAATTCAACCTCTAAACCGGGAGTAATATGCTTAATCCACCATTCAAGTCTATCAATTTTTAAATATGCTTTTTTTCCAGTCTTACCAAAAAAGATTAATTCATTATTTGCTGTACGATGAATTATTAATTTTAATTTTAATTGATATGATATTTCATCATAATCTAAATATCCGAATAATGGAGACAATGACCAATTTACTGTCTGTTTACTTTTCTTGTTAAATTCACGTCTTTCTTTATATGCACTATTGTTTGTTTTATTTAAATGATTTGCAATATTTTCTACATCTTTCGCAATTCCGGCTGCATCTGTTCCAGCGTGAGTTAAATCATCAACAATTATACCATCATTAGTATCAGGAAAACAACCTTCGATTTCATGCTTTTTATTATTTTCTCCAATTGTTACAAATCTAAGCATTGTATCAATTACACCTGGAGAATCACTTATTGTTTCTATATTTTGAGTTGCAACATCTAAACGCATTTGTGTAAATAATCTTGGAAAGAAATTATTCTCTAATGCAATATTACCGGTATCTGGTAATGGTGCTGTAAAATTGGCATCACTATATAAAGAATATTCACAGTGTAAAAAGGAATCAGGTAAATATAAATAACTTTGCTGATTGTCAACTTCAAAGATTAAATCTCCTCCAGTATTTACTCTACTAGAAGATCCAGGATTCATAGCAGTTCTTATATAGTCATTCTTTTTGTGATTGTAACTGACGAACGGAGGATCGTCTAATCTGAATTTATTTTCGATAAGAGAAGACATTTTTATAAAAAAATAATTTGACTTTTTTGTTTTTCTCACACATAGAAAAAAATTTTACTAAAAACATTTTACTAAAAAAATTTACTAAAATATATTTTTAGAAAATTTGCTAAACCAGCTCCTCTGTTCACACCATTTCCTCTTATTTCTTCAATTGAACGAACCGTAGGTTCTATGGCTATGCCTGATTTCTTCTCATGTTTACTCTCAGACCCTGCAGCTATGTTAGCAATTTTGTTTTTTGTTTCCTCTGAAAGTTTTTTTAATTTTTTTGGTTCTTCAGAATCATTCTTAAGTTTACGAATAGTTTCTAGTTGTTTAAATTCGCTTTGAGACTTAACAGCATTTGATGTGGCACTAGCTGTACTACCTATAGCAGCTGCTCCTTTAGCAGCAGATGTAATCAAATCTTTATTATTTTTAATTAAGTTAACGATACTTCCTATGCCAGAAAAGATGCCAGCTCCACCGTTTACACTATCTCTCTCTTTTTGAATTGTTTCTACATTGTTATAATGGTAAACAGATTTCATAGATGGTTTATGTGCTATTTTTTGATTTGAAGCAAAATGTTTAAGATTGTATTTATAAATTATAGGCATTTTTTAGGAATAAATTTGTCTTTTGGAAAAAATATTTCGTTAAGATGTACGTTGGTCATCAAGATTTACGTGTGTGAATGGACAACAACCGCGTGATAACTTTATTAATTTTCGGTTGCACTTTATCTATTGCGTCAAGCGGCGTGTGATGTATTTCAATTTCTTTTCTATTAACTTGCATTTTCTGCTGATTAATCTTCAACGCCGTTTCAAGAGCATTCAATTGAACTTTAAGAACATATAACTGATTTTTAACAGCATCTAACTGTTCTTTATTTCCTTTAGAGTTTTCTTGTAAATTTTTCTTTAATTCATTTTCTAAATTGATTTTAAGAGTTTTCATTTTATCAACTTTTTCATTAAGTGAGTTTACTTCATTTATTATTCTATTCATCTTTTTCATTTGTTGAGTAATTTTAGAACTTAATTCATCAACACTTTTTTCGAATGTAGTTTGTAACTGCTTTAAATTTTTTTTATTCTTTCAGGAAGTTTTTCTATTTCATCTTCTAATTGTTCTTTTAACATTTGTATCTGATATTTATTTTTAATGACTGCAGATTTTAACTTTGTAGAAAGTAATATTAAAATTTTTGATTGTTCTGAAATCTTTTTAAAAAGTTTTGCTATATCTGCTTCTAGCTCTCTATCCTTTTTATCAAGTTTTAATAATTTTTCGTTTATTGATTTGTCATTAAGTTTTAGCAACTTTAATTCATTCATCAGTGGAACCAAAACATCGTTTATATATTTTTCTTTTAAGTCATTGATTTGTGTATCAACATATTGTTTATTTGTTAACTCTGTATTTTGTTGCGGAAGAATAGAAAGATGCAATGGACCAGATAAAACGTCTCCAGTTTTCATGATATAATCTTCTATTTCTATTTCTGATTCACGATTATTCGGGATATATGCACCTCCACCAACATTTGGTAACATCATTTTTTAACAATAAAAAAAGTAATTTTTCTCAAATAAAAATAAAAAATGGAAAAAACAAATTTAGAAAAATTATATTCGCCCTTATCATCCTGTTCTTTTTATTCGACGAGATTATCGGGATTTGAAAATAAATGTTTTGATAATATTAGTAATCCATGTATAGATGTAAATCTTTTGTTTGAATTACGAGCTGAAACATTCAAAGAACAGACTAAAGGTTTATCTTCTATTGAAACAAATTATTGCATATTTCCAGGTGATCCATTTATAAAATTTATGGGTATTGTAAGTAAGTATAATGATGTGGCCTATGTTGAATTAAATAAAGAAAATATGGTTATCATAGGACATAATAATGTTTATGGATTTATTAGAGTAGTTTTATCAATTAGTAATACTGATTGGATAGAAAATAAAATAATTAATCTTATTAATGTTACTGAATTAGTAAAAAAATTAAAATCTTTCTCAAAAGAAAAAATTAGATTATTTGCAGATGAATTAAATCAATTCAATATTCATATAGAGAGCAAAAAACATAATGAAGAATTATTATGTCAAGTTTATTACAGAGATACAATTTATAAAAAGAAACATCAGAAATGCCCCAAAGATATGATAATGATACTTATATAGGATTATATTCTAATATAAATATTAATTTATTTAAATCTTATATAAATAGTTTAGCACAACAAGAAAAAATTTATATGTGGACTACACCTTATACTATTAACAATGACCATAATCATAATATATTTAAAGAATCTTATAATGATAATGATGATAATATGGATGATGATTCTGAAACATCTGAAAAAGGTGTAAATGGTAAAAGAGATTATAAAAATATTAGTAATTATAAAAATTTAAGTGAAGAAAAATTTATAACTCAACATGATATTAATACTACATATAATCATAATTTATCTAAATTTCATTTTCTTACAATTGAAATAATAATGATGGAATAGTTGAAGATACTATCAAACAATTATGTGTTGGGTCTACAAAATTCAAATTAGGATTTACATCTAATCAATTTAAAATTTTATCATCTTTAATAAAAACTAAAAATGATTTAGATTATGGTGGTGTTATTAAATTTTCCAAAAGAGATCAAAGACCAATATTTTTCTCTATTATATTATTATCAAATGATAAATGTAATTTGGAATTGGATATTCCTATTAGGGAATGCCATCCTATACCAAAAAGTGTAATTTATGATGTTGATGAAGAATCAATAGTTAGTGAAAATAAATTTAAATTATCTTTTAATAAGACTTTATATGATATATTCTAATAATAAAAACTTAATAGAAAATACCAAAATATTCTATAAATATATTTTCATATGTAATAAAATTTTTAGATGTAATAAAATTTTTAGATGTAATAAGTTTTTAGATGTAATAAAAAATTATTATTCCCACGTGTCATCATCATCACTTAAATTACTCTCACAGACGATTGTTTGAAATATTTCAGCTTGAATATCTTCTCCGTTATAAGGTAGCATAATTTCATTTTCATCAGGTGCTTGACGTTTAAGAATATTTATTTGACCAGAAAATTTTTTTTCTTCAGTATTATTATTTTTATCAGGAATGCTAATTCCAGTTTCTAAAGATCTTTTCCATGGTTTATTAACTGTAGTCGATAGTGTTTTCCCCGAATATAATTTTAGAAAATCTTCTACTTTTACTTTATCTTGTGAATATCCTTTGAATGTTTTCTTTTCACTAAGTCTCCCTTGTTCATCTACAGTAATACAATATTTTATCTTAGGAGCAATAAACATAGCAAAAATAATTCCACCATTTCCATAATTATTTTTTCCTTGACACAATTCTCCCCCAACATATCCAGCAGCATCTAATTTATTGAAGAGTTCATTAGAAATGTATATTGAATCAGTGTTTTTTACAATTAATGGAAAAACCACAATTAAATGCCCCATCTTCTGTTTCAATATCATAAACATATTGCTTTTTATTATTTAAATGTCTTACAGTGGTGACATCTTTGGTAATATTATTTTTAACTTGACACGCAGTAAAACACAATGGTTTATCTTGCCTTTCGCTTACTAGCAAATTAATACCTAGAGATAATGCCAAATTGTATAAACCATTAAAGGTTTCTTTATTTTTCTGTGTAAAACAAATAGTTGCATATTTCCTTGTAAAAAAAGATTTCTTGTCCCCATCTGCTGCATAAAATCCAACAAAGAACCAATATCTAATATTATATTCAGCATTTAGAACATACCAAGGAACACGTTTTTCTCTAAACTGATTATAATAATTTTTACTAAAGTATATAGCATATTGTCTTGGATTTTGAAAATTAAGTTTGTATACTCTAGATGATCTCATTGTATCATATATTTTACAATCATTGTTATAAACTTCACTAATATATGTTTGTAATTCAATTAAGAGGTCAAGGTTTTGGTTATTTAAAGTACAACAATATCTGACTCCTGATTCATAATTATAGATTCCAGCAGAGCCATCTCCTAAAAAGAACCCTTCTATAAATGCTTGCTTACATCTTAAATTAGGTGGATCATTAACATAAATATCACTTACAATTTGTTTCAATATGATTGTATTGTCGTGCAAAAATAATTTATTATGTAGTAAATTTGTTCCTTTATCTAATTCTTGTGGCTTTATTTCATTACCTGTTTCATCTAACAATGAATGATCTTCAGTAACATCTACTATTCCCATTTTTGTTCTTATTCGATAAATACTTTTATTTGTACGATGTCTAATAATTTTTTTTACTTTACTCCATCCATTATGAGTATAAATTTCTAAATTGTCAACTAATGAAATTTCTTTCATATCACCATTAATTTCATACGGATTAATTTTATAGTTGTTTACAATACTATCTATGTTAGAAATGAAAATTGAATCATTATTTCTCAATATTACAGGCGTGTCAGCTGTTACTGAATCTGTATAATGAATGTATTTTTCGTTGAAACCATTAATTTCTAAAATATAATTATTCATGATTCTTCTAGAGTGAGAAAGAATAAAAGAACCTAAGTGTGGTGGCATGAATGGCGTCTTTCCATCTTTTACAATATTAGCTTTAAGAAAGTCATCATCTTCCATTTCTACTTTTGCTAAATAATGTTCATCATTTAATTTTTCATAATCTTTTACTTCTTGAGTGAAATTTTTTCTCAATGTATTCTCATTCCATAAATGATATTGAGTGGTTATATCTTTTTGCACACTTTTTCCATATAGCGAATTCATCAATAATTTAATTAACTCATCGCCTACAGTGTTTCCTTCTGTTTTATATTTTTTCTCAAATTGAAAAGTTTTTCAATATATTTTCGAAATGGTGAAACTTGATAATTTTCTTCATAAATTATACCATCAGTAATATGTAAGATTTTTCCACCACATCTAACAATTTCTTGTATGTCTGCAGAAGTTAATACATCATAACATCTACCATTTCTAAACCTGATTACTTTTACATGAGAATTATTATTTTGATTTTTAACTTTATCTTTAATAGGAACTGGTTGGAAAAACATATCATTCGGATATTGAAACACAACTGTAAATATTCCAGTTTTAGGTCTAAATGTTTGAGTATTAAATTTAGATATTATTTCTCGTTCTTCTTCTTGACGAAATTTTCTACCTGATTCAGCTTTAGGGTATTCTGAATTTTCATCATACATAGCTGATGGATATAAAGATGTTGCATCAAAAGCCATTGGAAATTCATTTTTTTGTTCAAGTGGCTGATTTGAAATTTTCTTGCAAATTTCAGTTTTATCTCCTAAAAGTCGATACTGTTTCATTAAATCTATTAAATTACTTCCAGGGACAAAGTCCCCCCAGCGTAGCGACCAGGTAAATACTGTTTTAATATTGGTAACAAGATGTTACAAAATGGAGATATGTATTTTCTTATATTTGCTGAAACTCTTCCACCTTTAACAGATTTTCTAATATAATTTCCAGCCCATAAATCTATATGAGAATGAATATTTATATTGTCATTTTGTACGCTTTTCATCCAACCGTTAAATGTTAAAGCGGAGGATGTTAAATTAGCAGTTATATCTTCACCAACTAAATCTCGCATAACATTATTATATTTGTAGATACAAAAAGCTAAAGAAAGAATATCGTTAACTAAATATAGGCTCCATTCATTTTCTTTTTCTTTATAATTTTCATGTGTTATGTCTCCAATTTCATAATTTGATTTACACACATTCGTAGGAATTTTAAAATCCTCACACCATTTAGAAAGACTTGTTTTTACATGTTGATAACTACATTTCATTATAATAGTTTGAAGTGCTAATTTACCTGAAGGTGAATTTTTTTTCATATTGTTTTTAAATCTAAAAGATTTTTGAATATATCTGCTAACACATTCAGTTGTATAAGGATTTTGTAATGAAGCAGTTAATATTCCTCTTGAAGTTTTAAGAGGCGGTTTAGATAATTTAAAATTAGCTTTTATCGGAAAATAAGAATCAAAACCTGATGAATTGTGAGCTATTAAAGTTACTCTCGAATAATTAGATTTTCCAAGTTTTAAAAAATTGATGGATCGGACATGCGTCCTCTGGGTTTCCCCGATTGGACATTCATCAACCTCAGTTCTCGTAAATATTTTCACACAATGTTGAAGTTTATTAAATTCTAATTCAGTTAAATTACTATACTCATTAATTTGTTTTTTAAGTTTTTTAATTTCATCTTCATCTTTTGATCGTTTAATTTTTATCATATCACTTAACAAACGTGGCTCTAATTCTTTCAATCTTTGTTTCGGTAAGCAACATATAAATTTATTAAAATTAATAGCTCCTACAGCATAAGGAATAGGATGAGCTGTTGAACAGTTAGGATCAGGAAAAGGTTCGAGATCCCAAATATATGTTGAACTATAGTCAATTTTTTTCTTTGTTATGATTTTATATGGACGCGTTGTTAGATTTTCATCAGTAACTGTTTTATATATTGGTTTGAAATTATTTTCAATTTCTCTAATAGCTTTTAATTTATGAGATTTATTAATTAAACAATAGTGTCCAATTGTTGAACCTGCGTCAAAATAATTGTAATAAACATAATTATGAAACGTTTCAATTCCTCTAGGATTTAAATGACGATTGGCAGGACTATAATATTGAACACATTCCCCAAAATATTTATTGAATTGAGAAAATTTGCAGTTTGACATTACTCCTGTTCTAGATGTGGCTTTCTCTTTATATAAAAAATTATTAAACATTTCTTTCATCATTTCTCCTTGTTCTTCATTAAAACCTCGTAAAACATTATAACATTTAATAAAACAAAAATCTTCAGAAGGAATATAACAATATTCACCGAAATATTCTTTGATTCTATATTTCATATTAATCCCTGCCCCTATATGCGATCTTTGTACTAACTTCATTCCAAAATCTTCATATTTAATATTACCTGTAAAAATCCATTCGTTAGCATCGGATTTCTCATCCAGATTCGAAAACCATCTTTCAAATGATTTTTTATTATAGAAGGTTGCGCAAAAATTTTGAATTATATTTTCCTGATCTTTAATAACTTTTCCAAGTAAATTAATAATTTTACCATTTGCTAAAAGTTTCCGTATATCATTTACTACATTAATATAAGATACATTTTCATATTTAATTTCATTTGGATTAAATGAATTACATAAATCATCACCAAGTTCATCCTTAATTCTATCATCAAAAAATATCAGTAATAGGAGTCTCTAATATTTCTTTTGTTCCACGTTTCTGTTTTTTAATACTACGTTTAATATTACGTTTAATATTACGTTTCTGTTTTTTAATGCGTTTACTACGTTTACTACGTTTACTATGTTTAATTTGTGCATCAAACTCCGCAATTTGTTTCTTGTTTAATTCATCAATCCTAGACGTTAGTCCGAGAGACATTTCACTATTCACATTTTTTAAAAGAAAAAATGTATTTTTACATATATACAGGACTATGTAATTGATGTAATGTTTCTAATTCATGTGTTGTTAAATGTTCTTTCTTAACCAACCACCATAAATTATTATACGCTAAAAATACTCTGAAACTTCGTAGACAAATTGGAAAGTCTTTTGTTTTAACACACGGTTTAATACCATGTTTTATTTTATAATCTTTAACAAATTGCATATATCTGTGATGGTAATAAAATTTAACTTCTTTCTTCGAATTCACAGGATTTGTAGGATGACGATAATTTATCAAATCTCAACACATGTAACCACCACGAGACATGTTTCGGCCTGTTGGGCCTCATCAGTCGTGGATAGGTTTGAACCAGCGACGTTGGAGCTAGAGGACGTGCAAGCATACCCTCTAACCACAAGGCCACCGGACCACGTGCCTGCGTTAAAGCAGTGCCTTCCTGGCTAATTCACGCTCTCAACAGATGGTCCGCTGACATGTAATGAGTAGCGCCTGCGTGAAGCGCCTCAATCTCGGATGCGGTATTAAGTGATTGCAGAAAGCAGTCCGCCCTCCACGTGCCTGCGTTAAAGCAGTGCCTTCCTGGCTAATTCACGCTATCAACAGATGGTCCGGTGGCCTTGTGGTTAGAGGGTATGCTTGCACGTTCTCTAGCTCCAACGTCGCTGGTTCAAACCTACCCACGACTGATGAGGCCAACAGGCCGAAACATGTCTCGTGGTTGTTACATGTGTTGAGATTTGATAAATTTATCAATTGCCAGGTTACTTGTCTAAAGATGACGATAATCTTTTAAAACTGGTACATGTTCTATCTTGTAAGCATTCAACATATTTTTTTTTATTTTTATTAATAAAAAATTTATAAGAAAAAATTATTCGATCACTCCGCGAAAATATTTTCTATCGACTTTCAGTCGGGGTGAAGCCTAGTCAGAGAACAATTGTTCGATAACTCTGTCATGAATTTTTTCATCAATATTAATTGTAATGAAGCCATAATCTTTTCACCAAGCATTATTACACGATTGTTTAAATTCATCTTTATTTCTTACACATAAATCTCTTAACAAATCACATAAATTTCTTGAATTAATTTCAAATAGTATAAATATATTTGCATTCTTTCTAATAACACTTCCATCTAATGAATACATACTTTGTGTTAAATAAAAAACACTGCAGTTATTATGTCTACCTCTTGTGAAATAATTTCTCTGAACTGACTGATTTCTATCATTAACACAATCATCAAAAATTACACAATGTTTCATTCTTTTATCTATAGTTTACTAGGATCTTGCATATTACCACTATCATCTATTAATTGTATCTTTATATGCTTATTTTTATTGGATTCAACTAACTGATTATTTTTTGCTGCATCTTTACACCACGAACTTATTTCTTCTTCATCTTCAGATTTTTCATATTCTTTGAATAATGAAGCAATTGCTGTTTTTAAGATTATTTTCAAATCCATATTTTAAAAATTGATAAACAGGTTGTTCTGCTGGTGTTGTATAAATTATAAAATTGTTATAATCCAAAAAATTTGAGGTCGTGAGAATTTTAAATCATAGATATGTTTTTCCACATCCTGATCTTCCACAAATAACAGATAAAGCTTTATTAGATAAATTTGGATGATGATTGAATTTAAGTTTTTTATTTAATGGAGTCACTTCACTCATTCTTAATAAAAAAATTTTTATTTTTTTTCTATTTTTTCTTAAGAAGAAGAAAATTAGATTTCTCTAATCAAAAGATCTATCATAATCTCTTCACCTCCAAAATTTATTTCCTTTCCTTTCTCATCAGTGATTCTAATGTTAATGCTGTTAATAGTTTTTCTTGTAATAGGGAAATATATTAATGTTTGTGGAATTACATTTAATCTATAACCAATGGGTACAGTAAAAGCTGGAAAACTGAATATTAAATCTGACAATCTACCATTTATACATCCTCCTTCAATAATGTCACAATGTACAACAATTGAATTTATTTCAGTTATTTTAGGAATCTTCTCACCTAAATGATAACCTTGACTATAGATTTGTTTATTAAATCCTAATAGCTTTGACAATGATCTATCATGATTAAAATCAACTTGATGATTTTCGTCTAAAGTAAGAGAAAATTTATTAACTGCCGGTTCAACTGCAAAATGTAATTGTCTCTTATCTTTAAATGGTACACCTAAATGTCTCTTAATTTCATTTGATATTGATTCAACTTCGTAAGAACCAGGAAGAAAAATTAGTATTTTCCATGTTTTACCTTTATCAGTAGAATATCTAAATTGATCATTCGCATCTTTGATAACGTTTTGAATAGTGTTAAATGTGGAAAAACTAGTTAATGTAATTTGATAATTTTTATTTTGTTCCAAATGTAGAATGGGTTCTAAATTACAAGTGTGTGATGAAGTAGTTGTTATAATTTTTAACGTCGTACTAAATTTTGATGAACCCAAAATCTCTGTTAGATTTTCTAAATGATAATTAATTGTTTCTAAATCTGCTGAACACATTTTTTAGTTAAAATTTTGAATAAATATTTTTTTTTTGTAAAAAAATTAAAAACAACATATTTCAGCTATACTTTTATAATCCTCTTCATTTAGAATCTTAAATTCATATAGCATGAATTCTTCTTATAGCAATATTCTCTTTAGATTATCAGCTTTAATTTTATCCATTTTTAAAATATAATATTTGAATTTTGTGGTAACATTGGAATACAACAAAAACATTTTACTGAACAAATTATTTTTTTATTGCTTTGTCGTCTGACATCTTTTCGTCTAAAGTTTTGTTTAGTAAAGTTTTTAGTTCTTCTAAAAGAAATTTTATCATTTTCTTCATTAGAATTTTTTCCATCACTAGAAATTTTACCATCACTAGAAATTTTTTCATCCTGTTTATTATTATCATTGTCTTGTGTCTGTAGTCGAAATGATATTTGATTTACTTCATTAGCTATTTGATCAAATTTTTCAATCTCATCTAACGTAATAACATTATCATCACATACTCTTTGAAAATAGTGATGTAATCTGTCATAAACTTCTTTGAGTTGTGAATGTTTAATTTTTAATGATTTTCGTTTCTTTGATATTAAAGATTTATCTAACATTGTAACAAGTGAAGTTGCAAAAACACCAGTACCTGTCAAAGCAGTAGCAACTACTGGAATTACTAAAACACCTGAAGTTATTATAATTGTGAATACCCCTCAGCTTACTGTTATAAAGATTCCAATTCCTTGTGTTACATTCTTAACTTTAGACCATCTTTTTCTTAATTTTTTATAATGATCTAATCTTAATAATAATTGTGATTGTTACAAGATGATATAAATTAGGTGGAAAAGTGGAATTTGGCAAATGGTATGACTCTCATTTTTGACAAATGTGCTCTTATGAATTTTGATAGAGGGCATGAATTACCGTATACACTATCTCCTCAGTTATTTATCATCAGGGTTGGCCGGTAAAAACTACCCTGGTTTTTACCACCTGGTAAAAACCGGTAAAAACCTGGTAAAAACCACCAAGTATTGACACCATTTTTCGGCTAAAACTGGCAAAAACTGGCTAAAACTATTTTTCCAGCATTACTACTTAAGTTTTTTGGGTACATACAATGTAAGGGATCATCGTCACTCCTTACTTTATTGATGAAAGTTGGTCGCAATAAGTTCACTTTACTTTTTCATCATTCGATAAACATTAGGCTTGTGTTTTCACAATTCAAACCTATCAATGAAGTATTTCAACCAAGCATATGTTCCAAGCATAGGTGTAAGAATATGAATTATTATAAAAGATATTGTTATAAAGCTGTTGTTCATTATTCTTCTAAGTGTGCACGCATTTTGTTACTTTACGAAATTCATTCATTGTAAGATGCAATAGACGTCCATGCTGGAAAGAAATCACTTGGTTCTATTTCAAAGATCAAAAACAGGCATTCCATAAAGCTAGAAGGGTAGGAAAATGTAGAAATCTGACCTCGGATTTCTACGATTATCCTCCCTGCTGATCTCATAGAATAGCTTGTCTTCTAAATCTGTGGCAAATGTCCCATACCCATTGTGATTACAAGAATATTACTATGAAATTTATCCTGCACTACCAGAAGGACTAGATTAAAAATTTTGCCCTTCAACATTTTTCATGTCATGGTAATTTACCCTCACATATTTAGAGGATAAGTTTATGTTAAATGAATTTAAAACCGGAAGCAAAGTTTTGATTTGAGCTCAAAATATGGCAATTTCAAGAACTTTAAACAAACTTGTATATCACAATAATGTCAAAATTGTTTGTCGCTCTCAGATTCTGTTAACAAGATCAATTTTACAGCTTACTGGACATGTTCTTTTGTTGAGATTATAACTGAAGGTGTTCAGACATGCACTATACCTCACTTTATCAAGATTGCTGGTGCGAACTATGTTATTTAATTATTATTTGTTCTTACAAATCATGATTTCCTGCTGCAGTCACAAGCATTAGTACATTTAGTAATATATTTCTAAAAAAAGTAGAAATGCATTCTAAGTGACTGTTACACATTGCTTGATTTGGGAGGTGAGATTTTCCGGTGCTGAGACTTTTTGATAGAGTGTTTTCTCTGTGTTCATGAGACCTGGGTTCGAATCTAGATCTAATGAAACTTAAGCTCTATTAAAATAAACTCTAGATTCTTGCTGAACACTCAACACAGAAGAATGACAGTGGGATTATTGAAGCTCGTACAAATGAAGAAAGTGGTTTGCTTACTTTAGTTCTATGTATAAACCAGTTACTATATTCATATATATTTTTTCATTTTTTCATTCATTTGATGATAAGTCTGCGAGTATCTTACAACTTCTGTTACATGAGCCAAAGAGCCAAATGGTACTGAAGTCTACATTTGTTCTTTAATCACAATAAAAGGGCAGAGCAACCGTAAAGAAAGACAACATCGTTTGCGTTCGTTATAAAAACACATCATGTGGTTTCATCACAGGATGAAAGTCATGTTTTGGAAGATAAGAGTTGCAAACTGCAAACCCGCATGCACCGTAATACTTAAACCCCAACTTGCTGTCGATCATTTCGTGAAGAAATAGACTGATTTTTCGGAATTTTAGTTTTAGCCGGTTTTTACCAGTTTTTGCCAGTTTTTGCCGGTTTTTTACCTGGTTTTTACCACTTAGTGGCAAAAACCAGTTTTAGCCGGCAAAAAGCCAATCCTGTTTATCATACTCATCAATATAGAGATCTCTGATTAATTATCAATCATAATCTATCATTCGATGATCACATTGCTACAATTGTGAGCCGTGCACGCAAACAACTGGGATTAATACAACGTACATTCCACTACATCGATTCAAAAGCAATTATGCATCTTTGTAAGACCAATGTTCGAAGTGTATTGGAATACGGTAATATCTGATGGAACCCATATAAAAAGAAAAACATTAAACTAATAGAGGTGCTCAAAGCAGAATAACAAATTTTATTCCTCATGTTCGCCACTTATCATGCCGACAACGACTCCGTTCTCTCAATCTACTGTCACTTGAAGCGCGCAGACTTCGTTGTCATCTCATATTTTTGTATGAAAATATGCTATCATCTCGAGGAAATCATCTTCGTCTCTATCCTAAGTAGTGTAATCATAAGTACAGACATGTACTGTACAATATCTATTACGTTTGCCCTCAAATTGGGCTAGGTATTTTCATAATTACAGGTATTATTATTATCATTATCATATGTATCATGTAACTTGACTTGACTTACTTGACTTGCGGACACAGACGATGATCGCCCATTGCTCCCACCTTTCTGCTCTCTTTGCTCCAACCTGCTCAGTCTCTCGGTCGACGCTTTGCCGCAAATAAAGGTAGACCTGTGTCCAACTTAATTTGGTCGGTCCAACGCTTCTTGGGTCTCCCCCGCATCCTCCGATTTCATAAATCGTGGTATGCTTTGTACACGTCGTTTTCAGCTGGTCTTCTTGCTACGTGTCCAAACCAGCGCAGCCTTTTCTTCGGAATTTCCGACGAAATGGAGGTGATCACAGAGAGACATTTTCTTATTTCCACATTTCTCATGCTATCACGTATTCTGACTCCTAGGATAGAGCGCCGGCATCCCAATTCAAGGACTTCTAGACGTCTCACATCTTCAGCCTTTAGCGTCCATGTTTCGGATGCATAGATGGCGATTGGCAAAATCAGGGCCTTATATAATCTGATCTCAACCCTCGGACTACCGGACCTTTCATACTCCTAGAACTCCACATCGGTCAATTGACCGGCAATGTAAAATCAATGCGAATTCTCTGGAATTGTCTTCCTTTGTTCTGCTTATTAATCGTTTCTGCATTAATACAGAGCAAAGAGAAATAGTAATGCAGGTTTGGGGGCAAAATGATATATGTCTTCTCTTCTCTCTCTCCTCTCTTTGCCTGAGTATAGGTATGCGTATGTCTCTTTATTCCTCTTTTCTTCTGTCAGTGTCTCTTTTTCCATTACTTATGCCTACTCTCACTTTGTTCATTTTTTGTATCTTTGTACCTTCTCTTTTATTCTTTCTTTCATGCTTTTCATTATTTACTCCATCCACAAGTTCAAAAGGTAGCAATTCATTGTTGCCTAGATTTTATAGTTTTACTGTTGACCAAAGCACCATACTGTGCACATGAAATTGCCTGCAATTTATCTCTTCCTTCAGCCTGATTGTTGAAGTTATTACTTGTGATCGATTTCATCATTCCTCGTGACTCGGTCTTAAAACGAGCTTTTCGATTCATTCTATTATTGCATGCCTGGCTATTTTTCAGTCCGGAGCTGAGCTTCTCGTGCTATGTGCGTCATTGATTTTCAAGCGCTGACGTGAAAGGCACTGCGCTAGTCAGACTTCTGTCTGTCCGCATGTAGTGCAGACCTACGGCTGCCGTGATTGGTCGACATTTGATGTTTCCCCATGCGGAGTGAAAGCTTTGTTCTCGCAAGGACGAAAATTCATTTTTATCTCCAATGGCACGGTATATTCGACGAATCTCTGCCGAAGAGGCTCTTCGCCGCCTTACTGAAGATGTTGATAGCGAGGAAGAAGATTTTGAAGAGTTAGCCGTTATGCTTTACATCAGTGACAATAATGATGTCGATGAAGAAGAGGAAGACGAAGAGCCTGGTCCTTCAATTACAAATTACGAAAGTTCTGATGGCACTTCGTGGACTGATTCATGCCCAAGACCCAGAGCAAGGAGAGAAACGTCGTTCGTCAGAGAGGAGGATCGAAATAGTTTATTCAAGCTCGTGCTGATTCAGTGCTTGACATCTTTTTTTGAACTTTTCGGTCAAGACTCAGTTGAAAATATTCATAAGCATACTTTGGAATGAGCTAGACGTCAAGGTGATGAAAGCCTTATACTCATTCAAGACGAGATTCGCGCCTTTTTAGGACTTTGTATCATTCGAGGTGTATTCAAAGGAAGAGCGGAGCGACTCCCGTTTCTTTTTCATAGAAGACGATGGAGTTTTGATGCTGTCCTACAAAGCTAAGGCCAAGAAAGCTGTGTACCTGCTCTCCTCTATGCACGATTCAAAAGCTGTGAGGCAGGATGATGCCGAGAAGCGACCCAAGGCAATCCTCTACTACAATTCTACCAAAGCAGGAGTTGACAACGCGGATGAAATGCTGCACAGATACAGCACCAAGGCTGCCACGAGAAGATGGCCGTTAGCAGCTTTCTTCAATTTTCTTGACATTGTTTTCCTCGACGCTTTTGTCATAGCACACGATTTGGGCATGGTTCAAGGGAACCGGCGCAATTTCCTCTTTTAACTTGGAGAAGCACTATGCCCACCAGAACGACAAAGACGAGCTTCACCTCAGCCATCTTTGAGACTCACTCGAGTTGAGGCTCAAAATCTGAAGTTACTGTGAACAAGAGAACTGTTCTGTCGAAGTTGCCATAAGAACAAAATCCGGAATCAGTGCCACAATTGCAACAAGTACCTGCTCTGTAAATGTCTGCAAAGGCTGCCTACAGTGATTTGATAAGGTGCTCAAATTGAAATTCAGTGTTACTGAAGCCGGCGGCTGTTATAACTCTTGATGCATGGACTTTTTCAGGTTTCATTCATTTATTTAAGGGTTTTAAGCCAAGCTGCTAAAATCAAATGTGGCAAAGTAATCATTCACTACAAATTTTCACCGTTAAGACGGCTTTATCAAGCAGATGCAATTTTGAAAAGGAAGAATTCAAAAATCAGTGATTGATATTCCGTGCCTTCCTCCCTGTTGTCTAATGTAGGACATAGTCTTTTGATTAGCACAGATTCTCGAAGGCGTAAGTTGATGGCATTGATATCTCTGTCAATTACTGTTACATCAATATCGGATTTACACCATTGTTTACACAAGGATTGTTCAGTCTGTCACCTTTTTGTGTTTAGGAGTGACTAGTATACGCGACCAGTATTTGGAGGTTGTTTCAGTAATCCAGATCAAGTTGAAAACTTTGAAGAGCAAATTTAACATTGGCCTATCCCCAGCTTTAAGTAGTACTTCAGCTGTGATGTCATCAATGCCTGGAGCTTAAAGTCCCTTCAAACTGCTTATTGCAGACTGAATCTCCTCGTCTTTAGATATGGATGGTGATTCTTCTGTGTCAAGTGCATCGTGATATGTTGGTTGTGGTACGTGTTCCAAAGCGTCCGGAACATGGGGAAATTCTGTAGTGGAGAATAAAGTGACTTTCCCAACAAGAAAGGACCTCGTCCTGGACCGTAAGAATTTTACCCCTTACTAGGCTTTCTCTCAAGTTCACGAACCGTCCTGAAAAGATCATGGCTTCTATTTCTCTTGAAACGTTCTTTCATTTCATCGATACGTGTCTCCAGTTCATTTTTCATTGTTCTTCTGAGCCTGTACTGCTGCACCTGATTACATTCTCTCTTTTCAACAGTGTTTGAGGGGTCGTCTAACAACTCTCTTCTGGCAGCTCTTCGTAGTTCACACTTAGCCTCAACATCTTTTGACAGCTTCCTCTTGCGGTACCCAATCACATACTGAGACGCTTTCTTAGTCTTATCCAAAGTACTTATCTTTAAAGGCCGAGTATAGATCTTCTACATCATTGATCTCTAGTTCCAGGAGTGGGCCGAATAGTCCGTACATTTTGCCTCGAAATCGTCTGCGAGATCCTTGAAACCCAACTTCTCTACATTGAAGCGTTAAGGCAAGTAGTAACCCCGTGGCAATTTCAAGCGCAAAATGCGAAACGATGAGTCATCAGGCTGACTCAGCCCCCCCTCTGGCAGGAGGGGAGAGCGCCAAGGATGTGTGGGGAGGAATGGGTCCGTGAGGAGGCAGCAGGTCCCTACCGCCCCCCCCCCAACGACTCAAGCGACCAAATTGGTTGAAAAGACCAAAGTTGTTCAGAATCATGTGAAACAGACCTCTATCAAGGTGTCAGGTTGAAATTCGCACAAAAATTTTTTTTGAAAATTTTTCACTACGGTGGTCTCGACACTTTTTCAAGTCCAAATGTGAAATGTTGCTTTTTTTAGCCAACTTTGACGATGAATAGCGGAGGATTGGAAGTGAATGAAGAGCTCGAGTTTCTTTTAGGGTCAAGACCGCGCTTTGTTCTCTAGGATCCACTCTTTTCAGATGCGTGGCAGGCTCCGTTTCCAAATGAGAGCTTGTTAAAAATCGAGTTTTTGCGCATTTTCCAAGATTTTGGAGCTTTTTGAAAAAACGACCGAGTGTCTTAACTTGGCTTCTGGTCATCATAGAGGGTCGAGGGATGTCTTAAATGAAAGGGGAGAGCGAGAAAACGTGACACTCAAAATTTGGAGTCAATCGGAGCACTAGAACCGGAGATAGACGGGTTTAAAGTTTTTGAATGATGGGTATTACGTCATCAACTGATCGCCACACACTATATAAGCGGGAACCGACAGAGACTTGTCATTCAGACGAGAGATTGCCAACGGTAAGTCGTCTCTCTGAGCTCCGATGATAGCTTCGGACATTCCAAATTCCGGGTTTCTGTAAGAAACCGACTTAGAAAATTTCATCGCTGATATCAGCTAAGGCGTCAGACTTAGAGGTTAGCCAGGAGATGGCCTTCGTCTCCAGGCCATAAAAGACTCCAAAACTTTAAAGGCTTGTAACTTTGCTTCTACAAGTCCGTTTGACTTGATTCAAAAAGGTTCGGTCGCTATTGACCTGCCCTAAGTGATAGACTACTTATAAAATTTCATAAGTAGTGCTAAAAAGTTGAAAAATTTAAATTCACTAGTTTTGGAGGTTTTCTGGGGTTTTCGACCCTGCTGAAGTCAACTAAACATTTACAAAGTTGCCAGAGGCGAGCTTCGGCTCGAGACTTGTTTCCTGATGTAAATAACTCCACCGATTTTCATGTCAAAATCGGGGCCCGGATACCAACACAGTGACATGACGCACGCTCTGTCCGCCCGAGGTTGAATTTGTGGGTCGAGGTCTTGGAGCTGGGATAAGATCCCCTCTGAGAAATGCCTGTGACGGATTCATCAGCTTAACTTGTCTTTCCTCAAAGCGAAGTTGTCTTTGTGATAGCACTGGGCGACTATCGATTCTGTCTTTGTATAACATGGGCCTTGACGACTGAAAGCCCGGTAACTGTCGATGTAATGTCCAAATTTGGTAAAAGCGTCGTTATCAAGTCAAAAGCATGACTAAATTTAGAAAGACCAAGGCAAGGCTTTGTGTCACGAGGGTATATAAGCCACTGCTTCTCTCTAGGCTTCACTCCTGTTTCAAGTTGTAAGACGAACGGTGAGTGCTCTGTCGAAGTTTGCTATCAAACTTTGAAATATTTAGAACTTAGGATTATTCTGTCTTAATGCAGATACAGTAGTAGCTTCATATGAACGTTTTTATTAAGCTGTGACTTTAGATGAGATCCTTTAACGATCTCCTCTTATGAGCACTAAAATGTGTCTCAATTTAACACATTATTTCTTCTCTTTTCAGTTTGAAAATGACGAAGGAATGCAACAAAAAACTACAAATCTTTAAGTGCAGTTGTGGCATGCCCTTTCGCGGTGACCGTTTCAGGCGCCACGTCTTGGCGAGAGTGACGAAGGGTGAGATGAAGCATGATGATGTGTTGATGGTGATGCATTGTGTGTGGTGTGATGTTCGTTGTAGTGCGTATGATGTCGAGTTTGTGAAGGCTCATGCCAATTGTCCTCTGCGTGTGATTGGGAAGGAAATGATGAGTCAAGTGTTGAGTGGTGAGCGGATGAGTGCATTTGTTCAAGGTGAACCAGTACGTTCCCCAGTCGTGAATCTGGATTTGGATGATGATGAAGTGGTGAGAAAAGTAAAGATGAAGTTGATTGTCGAGAGTGATGATGATGAGGATGAGGCTATGGAGAGCGTTGTAACGAAGAAGGGGTGTGTTGAGAGGTTGAGTGATGATGTTGAGCTTGAGCGAGCTGTCGCGTCGATTGAGCCACTGGCAAAGCCACGGGCTCAATCGTCGCCGAGAGATGAGCGTGTGATGCCTAATTGTGTTGTGAGAGTGAGTCAGTCGAGTGTGCCGAGTAAAGTGGTGCTGACGAAGAATGATGCGATGGCGTATGGAAATGTGAGGATTGAGAATGACAGGTTGCAGGGAAAGTTGAATGCTGCAAAGTGTACGTTGAAAGAAGTGACTGTGGAAAGGGATCGTTTGAAGAGAGAGTCGGAGGACTTTGCGAGTGTGAAGAGAGAGTTGTTTGAGGCGAGGCAGAAATTGGTGAATGAGAGAAAGTTGAAGGAGACGCTTGAGTCGAAGTTGGAGAGTTGTGAGAAGTCGGTCTGTCGAGAGCGTGAGTTGAAGGAAGAGGCGATGGAACGAGTGAGAGTGTTGGAGCGTCAGTTGAGTGTGCAGTCGGAACTGTCGCCTGAAACGGTCACCGCCCTTCAAATTCCTGTGGTGGGCTATGTCCCGGAGCGGCCATTAATTTATTGAGATGTGACTCCAGATACAACTCAAGAATGTTTTAACTGCACGGATGTCCGATGTTATCACATCAAAATACATCACAAGGAGGACATCCGTGTAGATTATAGAAAGCCGCATAAATTTCGTAAGTATTACGACTGAAACATAACATTGTACCATCTTTCTCATTCTTACTTCTTTCATTGCAGGCCAACTGAAAAAGTCATAGGCCCACCACATCCCACGTCCCGAGAACGCACCATGGGCTCTCTTAAGGGCCAACCTTCTAATGCAGCTAAAAAGGTCCCAAGCCCGCCACATATCTACGGATATGGAATGCAGAGGGGAAGAATAAATGATGAATGGAATGAAATGGGAGGCCACCCTTGCACCACATGCAACACAACAGACTTCTCTCTTCGCTAGTGAACAAGCTCTTGTCAGTGTCATCAGAAACTAACATGTTGTACAAAAGTTTTACTGCAACACAGGTTGATGTATAGTTAGAAAGTTTGATCATCGAAGGTTTATTCATAAGTCTAGTCAGAAAGTGTATCATGGTTTGCAAAACAAAAGTGTAGTCAAATAATTTTACTGCGACGCACGTTTGTGAAAATAAAGTTTGATCATTGAAGTTTTGTGACTGACTGAACTCACCACAGCATTAGAAAGTTTAGCACAACACAAGTGTCATGAAAAAAATACTTTATTTGGTCTTTTATTTAACATCATTGAAACCCACTTTACTAATAGCAATGACAATATGGTTTATTTTATTCAGAAGCAAATGATTGCCGTAACCATGAAAGTTGTCCATCCAAGAAATAATCTTCCGCAGATGCCGTGTATAAAACTCAGAAGCATCAGTAACATATTCTTGTCCATAGGAACGAAATTGAAAGTCAACACTTTCCGCTACTTCACCTTCTGGAAAATGAGTGTAATTGACATGTGCAATTAAGTGAGCCTTGATGAGACTGTCTTTGAAATAAGATATCAACTCCGTAAATATTTCTCGTGTGTAGTCTAAACATGCTTCCAATTCTGTCTCCTCCCTTTGAAACTCAAGGATGAATCTTGTATTAAGCCTCCGAAGCACTCTTGATGAAAACGAATCGTGCAATCATCATGTTTCAATGTATTGACTTAAGGTACCATGCTTGAGTCTATTGCTAAACATCATGTTTGCCTAGGACGATTTCAAGAACGCGTTACAATTGTGCGTGCGCACATCGGGAACTCTAGCTCGTCTGTGATTGGACGAGAGGTCTGATCCATTCACCGCTTAGGAAAATCTTATAAAAGGCAGTGTATCAGCTCTGCTCTTCACATTTATCTTTCACAAGGTGAGTGTCGGTGAGCTCCTGCTATCAGGTTGTTTTCATGTAGTCTCTTGCTATCATATCTTCTGCTCATAAAACATATCATCGCTGTAATACCTCCTTTGCTCGAGCGCTCCTTCGGGACGGCAGGTACTGCCGTAGAGGGATTGCGTTGCACGGGTTGTTCGTCGTTTGTTAGACCGAAACCTCTGAGCCGTTGCTCATGTTAGGCGTTCGACTTCATACTCAACGTGATGCTTTCTCTCGCCAGGTCAGAGTACTTCAGCCATTCGACAAAGGTTAGTCTTTATGATATGGAGTAGAGTGAAATGTAAATCATTAGATGTTACTTCAATGATTGTTCCCATGATAAACGTTGACTAGGCAAATGTAACGATTCTCATCTTTCCTTTTCAGTGATTGAAATCTGCGTTGACAAAGTCTAATTAAACCTTATCTACCAAAATGGAGTTTACGAAAATCGAAGAGTATCGCGTCTGTGCTGAGAAGGAGAGGAAGACGATTAAGCAATGTAAGTTTTTGTGCGATGGGGTAAGGATGAGTTGCAGGTTGTGCTAATAAAACTCTTTAACTAACACCATTAGGTTTGCATGTGTGTGTGTTGAACGTAAGAATTAATTTTCATAAACCTCTAAATAACATCAAGAGGGTAGGAATCATGTCCTTATTAATTTTCAATGAAAATCAAGACCCCTAACCTCTCCCTACTCCATGATTTTCAAAACCGAAACAAACATCTCGAAAAATGCATTGCGATGTGTTTAGGTGAAATCTCTCACCACCCTCTTTTCTTCCGTTTCAGTGCAAGAATCGTTCGTCAATGGGGAGTCCGTCCCCGTAGAAGCAATCAGACAAATCTACGAGCGACTTGGAATGTGTAAGTATCTTGATGGATTAATGCTGTCATGTTTTAGCACTTCTGTATCCGTATAGCTCATTCTTTATCATTGTTGTCTCCGCAACCTCTAATCTCATCCCTTTTATCCTCTCTACAGATTTGGTCAAGAAGGAGAAGTGGGAGGAAGCCACGAGGCGGAAATACCGCGAGGAATTTAGGGCCCTACCTTCCCGCTCCACCCCACTACCAAACAACTCCCTACCATCCATCGACCTCGGCGATTGTCCAACCTCCACCGCCGCCAGCACCGGTACCTGCGCCAATCCCTGCTTCCCGTCGCCACATCCCTCTGACACCAAAGCCAAGGACCCTTCCACCTTCGACCCGTGTCCCACTCCTGCCTCCTCGGCGTCCATCCCTGTTGCCGGAGTTACAGTCCTTAGATGGTAAGTAATCGTGATTGGGAAGTAGGGGATAAGACTTCAAACTTGAAATGTTGATCATGTTACTAATCTCTTTTCTCTTTTTCTCAACAGATCTGGCGACGGTTCTCCTGAGCGGTGACGTTCCCTCCCGTTCCATCGTCATCCCAGCATCACCACCACCACCTGCAGCGGCCGACCTCCCTCTCCTCTCCGTCAAGTCGGTGGAGAGATTGTTGGAGCAGGAGGAGTTGGAGATAGTCGGAGAGGAGAGGGAGATGGAAGTCGAAAAGAAGGACTTTCGATGCCAGCGGTGTGACAGGGTCTTCGCCTCAGCCTACAATGTGAGACGTCACACCGCTGGCCATTCCTGCAGGGGAGGAAAGCGCCGACCGATCCCTCAACGCCCCAAGTGTGAAGGTTGTGGACGCACGTTCTACAACAGCACCAACTTGCGAGTCCACATCGAAGGCGGTTCCTGTGGCAGTGTGAGGCAACCACCGACAACAAGAGGTAGGAAGCATCCTTCATCGCACGTCGGCTTTTCCTGTTCTTCGTGTCAGAAGACCTTTCCTACAGAGCTTGTTCTTTCTTCACACACACTCTGTCACACTCATCCCACTGAGCTTTACACTGACAACAACGTCACTCTAAGGCTGAGCAAGTTTTCCCTTGAGAGGCTCGTTCGCGATTATGAGTTAGAAAGCTCTGAAGCTGTGCAAGTCATTCATCCTTTCTTGATGAGTAATATAGGCTTAATTCATCAAATGTTGGCGAGCTTAGATGGATTTTTACTTAAGGGCATGTTCTATCTCACTGCTCGTTTCAATAAGGTAGACAGTAGCACGGGAGAAGTAGAGTCCACTGTGACCATTAGGATAGCCTCCTGTGCTGCTGATCTCATAGGTGATGTAAACGAGTGGATAGAGAGACATGCGACCTATCTCGTCGGCAACTTAAATATATTTAATTAAAGAGACAGCGGTCTGGTCTTTGATGGGATAGAGAAAGTAGACATTAAAATTAATCTTTTAGAAAATTTACAAGGGAGTGGTTGTTACACCGTCCCCAAAGCACTGGCTGACAAAAAGGCTGTCGTCAATGTAGAATGTCAGTCCCAGTGTTTCAAGTATGCCGTCCTCTCCATTCTTCAGTATAATGATATAAGGGTACATCGTGAACGAATCACTCACTATCGTGAATGGGAGGATGAGCTTAAGTTTGATGGGTTAGATGTCAACACATTAGATTTTAAAGGCATCGCCCAATTTCAAAAACTCAACAACATTAAGATCGTCGTCCATCTCTGGGAAAAAGGTCTGAAGGGCGTTAGGTACATCAACCGCCAAATTAACTTCGACCGGGTTGTCAATCTCCTCCTAGTCTATAGCGACAACCACCCAGAATGGCATTATTGTGGCATTCCCAAAATTTCAAAGTTGCATCGCCACCAACAAAGTTATGATAACAAACATTATTACTGTGATCGCTGCACACGGCGCTTTAGGTCAAAACCATTTTTTGAAGAGCATTACGAGTGGTGCTCTCGGGGTAAACTTCAAATGGAAGTCATGCCCAAAGATAAATTGTATAGGTATGAGGAAAACGGCAATGAGCTCAGTCCCATATGTACCATCTATGCGGACATTGAATGTTATATTGAACAAGAAGATCTAAGTCATGAGCCAGCAGCCATTGCCGGCTATGAAGTTTGGCATCCATATTATAGGAACCAAAATAAAATGCATGTGTACAAGGCGAGAAGTGCGTTGAAAACTTCCTCAACTTTTTAGATAGGAAAGCCCGTTTTCATCAACGCTATGAAACGGAGCTAACTAGGAAAACCATGTGCTTCACAGAAGCCGATAAAATCAAGTTTGATGGGATCACGGAATGTCCCCGCTGCTGTTCATCCTTTGATGATCAGCAACATAAGAAAGTGAGGGACCATTGCCATCTCAGTGGTAAATTTAGGTCTGCATTATGCAGTAAATGCAATATGAAACTTAGGCTCAAACGGCGAACGCTCCCCGTCATCTTTCATGACTTTAAATGTTATGATGCTCACATCATCATTCGCCATGGATTCGGTAAAATGAAATCCTGGTCATCCAAAGTGATTGCACAAAGTAAGGAAAAATTTATGTGCATCACTGCTAAAGTCCAAGTCGATAAGACGAAGGAGGGGAAGCCTATCTTCTATGACATAAAGTTTCTAAACAGTTTCCAGTTTATGTCTTCTTCCTTAGCCGCGTTGGCTAATAATTTAGAAACACTTCCCCTCACTCAACATTTAAGGAAAGACTATCCCAACATAAGTGACAGTCTGATACGACAGAAAGGGGTGTTTCCTTATAGTTATTTTAGTTCAATGGATACATTGAAAGAAACATCCCTTCCGTCCATCGATAAATTTAAAAATGATTGGACGGGTGAGGACTGTTCGCTGGATGATTATAGGCATGCAGAGCAAGCATGGTTAGAATTTAGGTGTCGCACGTTTGGTGACTACATGCTTGCCTACTAAAAATTAGACGTCTATCTGTTGGCTGACGTGTTTGAGACTTTTAGAAAAGTCACATTAGAACAGGACGCCTTAGACCCCGTTCATTTTGTTAGTCTTCCGGGTCTGTCCTATCAGTCAGCCTTCAAAATGACGAAAGAGAGCATTCATTTACTGCAAGATGCAGAAATGTACACGTTATTTGAACGTGGTACTAGGGGTGGCTTGACATTTGTTGACAAACATGTTGTCAACAGCACCCAAGACATAGGATCGACCACGCATTTAATGTACATAGACCAAAATAATTTGTATGGGAGTGCACTCTCCAAGCCTTTGCCACAGTCTGACTTCCAATGGGTAGAGCCCCACGACATTGAACACTTCTCCAATCCAGCACACATCATGGCACTGGGAGATGAGGCCGACATAGGGTATTTATTTGAAGTCGACCTCATATATCCAGACTGCATTAAGAATAGGACCGTCGATTTTCCTCTCGCACCCGAATCTGGCATAGTCAGTCCAGATATGTTCCCTCCCTTTATGGAACAACACAATAAGCAGTATGAGGCGAAAAATTACTTAAAGTATAAAGCCACTAGGAAGTTGTTGCTCACCCAATTGAACAAGCAGCATTATATCGTGCACTATTCCATCCTCAAATTCTATCTAGGTATGGGGATGCAACTTGATAAAGTCCATCGCGCTATCCAGTTTAGGCAGAAGCCCTTTCTAAAACCGTATATAGAATTTAATAGCAAGAAACGGGCTGAATCCAAGAATCCTTTCGAAAAGGACTTCTATAAATTTAAGAGTAATGCCCTCTTTGGTAAAACCATGGAGGATGTAAGAAAGCGCATGGACTATCGTATCGTAACTGACCCGGAAACGAGTATCAAGTTATGTCGCTCGCCGTTGTTTTGCCACCATGCTGTCATTTCCGAAGAAATCACTGGTTTTAAAATGTTAAAATCTAAAGTAGAACTTTGTAAGCCCATTTATGTCGGTCAAGCTGTCTTGGATCACTCCAAGTTAGAAATGTATAAGTTATTTTACCACACTTTTAAGACATGTCCACTTCTCCGACGTGTGGAATTAGTAGGAGGTGATACAGACAGCTTCTTCCTAGCTTTGACAACCACGAGCCAAGTCAAGCAGGAAGACATTTTAAAATATTTAGCACCCAAGTTTGATAGTTCCAACTATCCCACTGACCATCCGCTTTACTCTACCTCAAATAAGACGAAGCTTGGATGCTTCAAGGATGAGTGTGCCGGCAAATCGATAGACGAGATGATCTTGCTTCGCCCCAAGATGTACTCCATGAAGCTACAATCCTCAGAGCTTTCTATAAAACGGGCGAAAGGCATCTCGAAGTCAATCGTTAGAAAAATGACACTTAGGGACTATCAAGATGCCTTAGATTCTCTTAAAATTAAAAAAGTAGAAATGACCATTTTAAAATCACAGTCGCATCAAGTCAGAACAACGACGTTTAGGAAACGAGGTCTCTCAGCTTGGGAAGACAAGCGATGCTGGATGAGTCCTAACCACTCATTACCGTATGGCCATCCAGACACTCATCTACCTCCACCCAAGAGACAGAAACTTTCTCCTCCTCCGTCCGGTGATGTCTGATGATGAATGCTTCCTCTCTGTTGTGGTTGATGTTTTGCTTTTTCGCTCCATGGCGTTTTCTATGGGGTGTTGTGAGTGCCTTGTAACATGCGTCCAACTCCTGATCACTTCATATCATGACTTACATATCAACTGGTTTTTCTTGACGTTGTTTTCTCCCTGCATATCAGTGACTTTGTTTTCTCCCTGTACATGAGTGACTTTGTTTTCTCCGGTGATGTGAGCCATAAAAACTTTATTTTCTGCTACCATCAGTATTAACTATGTGCGGTGCTATGAAAATCGGTTGTGATGATGAATAACATATCATGTACATACTGTGTTGTTTTCCTTTTGACATAAAGATGGGATTCTCACTCATTAGACAGAAGTAAAAGTTTTCATCATTTTGTAAGATGGGTAGGGTTAGAAATAAAGTTGTTGATTGTAAGTTAGAAATAAAGTTATAGCCATGTCGCTGTTTGTAAGATAGGTGAAATATAAATGAAGTCATAACCATGTTAGAGTTTGTAAAGTTAGAAATAAAGTTGATGATTTGAAGTCATATCCATGTGAGAGTTTGTAAGTTATCATCCTCACCAACGCATGTGAGATCATGAAAATTTCTTCGGCTTAGGAAACATCAACCACTTTGCTGACTCATGTCTATAAATACCTCTGACTCATGAGGTGGTAAGGCGTCAGTCATACGAATCTAATCAGTCTTGTCAAACCTTTTCATCGACACGTGTGTGGGCGTATCATTCAACATCGATGGCGCCTCACGTCAGACAGCGTGACCTTTTCACCGACAAGTGTGTGTGTGTGTGTGGGCATCATTTCATGTCTATAAATAGCACTGACTCATCATAAAGCGAAGAACCTTGTTGATGACCTTTTCACTGACAAGAGTGTGGGCGATAGTTCATTGCAATGACTCATTCAAAACACATCAGGTGATTAACACGATTCTATTAACTGTGACTCATACAGATAACGCATTAGAGATTTAACAATGTCAGCTACTTTACTGATATCACGTAAACCAGTCATGATACAATGTCCGTTATGAAACACTGCAATATGTACAGGATGTCACTTCCGAATCAGAGCAGCAGGAAAGAGTTCAGTTTCATAAAATATACAATGATTACTGGTTTTAATGTTGGCTAGATTCACTAACATCTTCAATTGAACAGACACTACTATATTCTTCAATGTCAGGGGACTGAGGCGGAGATGGGGCATGAGTGTTCGCATTTTCTTGACGACTTCGTAACACATTGACTGCATCACGAAATGAGAAAGGTTTCCTAGGACTTGGATTTTGCCGCAGCGAAAGATTTGAAGATTTCGACCGTTGCTCATGCGAATGACCAACATTTGCGGACGACCGCGATGATATACTGAATCGGGAAGATGGGTATGCAATTGTTCTAAATCGATGTCTCTTCTGAGATTCATTTCGCGCATGGCGTTGATGATGCGGATGGGAAGCATGACTCATAAATGACATGAGGGTTGAGTGAACTTCCCTTTTATACTTTTGCCATGAGGGTTTTGGAATCACAATGTAGCAGTGATCATTATGTAGAATCATTTCTTGAATGCGAATAAATACAATGCCGTCTCCTACGTTAATGACACGACAAGAGTTGGATAGGATAGCGCGATGCAACCTTCGTAGATGAAAGCGTTCTAGAGTTATCTGAAGTTGACGTTTCGTATCATGAAATGTAACACACTGACTTTTCCATGATACATGGAGCCATGCTGATAATTTCCACATGATAAAAACCTGAGTGAAGAAGGGTATGCCTAAGAAAGAAGGAGAGAGAGTCATGTTCATGTGTGGCATGGTGAGTGTACATTTTCTTTCTTGATACGGTGACCGTTAGGCCGTGGTCTCATAAACACCGATGGTGCGTTCTCAGTGTATGGAGAGTGTTACTGTAGTTGATCATCATCAACATGGACATCATTTTTAAAGGTGATGGAGACAAGATAGGGATTCAACGTAAACAACCTTCCGTCCCTGCGCGGACCCATGTAGATGGTATGAATTTTAATTTCGAAGGAGTCGAATCCTTTTCCCAAAATGGGGAGTGGTTTGCAATTGAGTAAGTACAATTCGCTGCCCTCCTTTTCATGGCTGATGAGACAGTGCCTATCCATATGCACATACATGTATCGTCTTTCCATGATGGGAACTTGTGGCCGCTTCCCATTGTGTCGAACAATTTTGGGAATGGTGAGATTTTCTTTCAGTAATGTTTCAAGAGTATTGAATTGTAACCGTGTCCAATAGTCTAACGGCACACACACGGCCAGTCCATACTTTGTTGACATAATCTTTAGATAATCTATTCGTTGACTTGGAGTTTTCATGGTTACGGCTTCTCCATGATGAGTTATCTTTTGATTGAAAGCATTTTTACCCGATGCTAAAGTAAGGGAGTTCAGTGTACCCAGTGCGAGAGCAGAGGAGTTGATGGCTTCGAGCAACTGCATGGTTAGCGCAAGGACGGAAATGATTGCCATGCGCTCAGTCATCCGTTTTATAAGCAGACCTAGCTCCAATCACATGCGTTTCCCTTTTCTCGTTTTCCCTGTCTTTGTTATGTGACAAAGAGTTATCGCACGTGAACGTTTGAGTGCGTGGGTGGAAACCTTCCCTCTTACAAAGTCGTTCTAGTCCTCACAAAGACTTGAGTGACACACCCTTCTAGCGAACAAAGACGCATTCATTTATCTAACAAAGAGCCTGATAGTAATGCACAAAGCGCAATGACTCATGTTATGACATGCCCCTTTTCTCGAACAAAGACGCATTCATTTATCTAACAAAGAGCCTGATAGTAGTGCACAAAGCGCAATGACTCATGTTATGACACGCCCCTTCTAGCGAACAAAGACGCATTTATTTATCTAACAAAGAGCCTGATAGTAATGCACAAAGCGCAATGACTCATGTTGCTCTATACACCATTACAAAATACTCAGTGAAAAGAAATCTTTATTGCATCTACACAATGTGTCGAGCATCAAACAAAGTCGTGGATGTAAACACACTCAGTTGAATCATGATATGTTTAACAACATATATATTTCCTTCCAACGTCTCTTCTATTCTCTCCATAATTTTCTCCATATGACGACCATAAAATTGATCACTAAGAGTAATCCATTCTGTGCAATAAGATCCAAAACGAAGTGGTTTTTGTAAATCTTTCAACTCTATATAAGCAACGAGTCTACCCTTTCCATCTTGAGGTTGTAAACTCTCCATCAATCTTTTGAAGAGAGGAAGGCTTTCAGTTAGCACTACTTTCATATCATTCATCTTCATTTTAAATGTAAGTTTCCAATCTTGTAAAAATCCATCGAATCCTTGTTGATCAAGTGTCAAATGACACATGTGGTTACTTAAGGTACGATGTATTATCAAATTATCAAATTATCTGACACAGTATTATTTCATAAGATACTTCACAATCGTGTAAACTGTTCTTACCTTTTATCTTTGATTTTATTTAATTTACCGACTAGGCGGACTCGCCACACAAAGGTCTTTGCTGTCAAAAAGTGTCGTCTCAAATTACGTAATTCGGATTTCATGCCTCGTACAGTCGGTTTTGTTAATAGCTTACCTGACGTTGATTTTTTCGACAGATCACTCAGCAAATGTTCCATTTCACGTGGATTTTTCGATATTGAATAATTTGTATAGTTTTCTTTTAATGCATTTATTCTGTATTCTGTAAAAACATTCCTGTATTATTCGACTGTTGACTGTAATTGGCATCTTTTGCTGTAGTCAGCTTGAAATATATTCATATTCATGTGCCATCATAAACGTTGTGACTATAGATTTCACATTGCTTCAATGACTTCCACTATGAATAAAACAGAAATAACAATCATGTTCCACTGTAAGTTTATTCAACACCAGACAAAATTCACAAGTACAGAATACATTTCATAAATGATCATCATTCATTCACAAGGAGTAAAAACATGTTTTACATAGACCCATCCTGTTGACAATAATATAGATACAGTTCATAAACGTCATAGAGACTACAATGCCAGCGTGACGAGAGTTTTGCAATGTAGGTAGCTTTATTTCTAGTGTTACAATGGGATGATGGTCTGTAAAGGTGATGTCTCTCACCGAAACATATTGCCATGTCAAAAATCATTTCATTTCTAACCTTCTTTTGATCACAATGCACATGATAGTGTTTTCTTACACGATCTACCCTACATGGTAAATATAAATTATCAATGTGCAACTGAAGTGTTGTTGCTTCTCGTTCAGAATCATTTCCTAATATTTTAACAGTATGAAAACCTGACAACCACCGTTTGAAATCACTTATCAAAAACGTTTCATTTACAAATCCAATATGAATCAAAATAGAAGGATCAAGTCCATGCACATGACGTCGTGACCATTCGTCTTTGTGTGGAGGACAGTAGGCAAATCTATGATATACAATAACAACAGTTTGATCGCTTTCCCTCATTGCAATAGCACTCAATTCCTGCATGGGTGTTCCCTCACTGTCTATGAAGATGACAACCTACAATATCAAAAAGACCTAATTACAAGATAATACATTGAGCAGGAACTTTACAAGGATGTCTGTCCTTTACATAACAAAAGATACATACAACATGATGACAATGTTTTATTTGAACATAACGCGCAAGGCCGCGTTTTCCACATTCACTACATACTAACTGATTACAATACTTAAGATTTCTCTTTGGTGGTAGCACCATCTTTCTTTGATGCGCGACGACGCTTAGGCTTAGTGACAGGTTCTTGACACTCTTTGACACACGAATCAATGACTTTCTCAATGTGATCAAGACCTGTTAACTCAGGTTGATGATGAATTTGTGCAATGCGCAAATTGAGAGAAATCAAATTACCTTGAGATTGATGAGGTACCACATAAACAGCAGGCACCTCAATATGAAATGAATAAAAGCCTGCACCTAACGATGACAATTCTGTTTCAACTGATTGTTGAACTGTCACTCCTGAAGTGACTTTACAATACTTGCTTTGTAAAATATAGCAGCGAGTGCCGCGATACAAAGGTTTATAATAAGAAGTTTTCTTTTCTGGTCACAACTGTAATAGTTCAGTAGGAATAAGAGCATTTTGCCTCACAGCGTCTTCTAAAATGTCAAGCTGCTGACGCAACCAATTATCAATAGGGATACTCAGGTTTTGACCGCAACGATTTACTTGCGTATCCACTTTTGGTAAGTATACCGCCGGCGTTTGAAGATAGAGTCGAACACCGTTGTAGCGCACTTGTTGTTTGTAGGTAGGATAGCCGTGAATTACCTTTTCAATTTTCGGATTCCACAGCTCGAGATGTTGAGGATTCAGTGATGCAGCAGTTGGAGTAGGATTCATGGCCATGGCAGTCTGTAACGAAAGAATACCACTAAGTACATTCATGATCATCAGAGAAAAGAAAATTGTTAGCTTAGCAGTGACATATGAGGTGGCCCTTAAGAGGACCTTTTGGAGCGTTCACAGGATTTAAAGCTTATCACCAAAGTCTAAGTCTTCGTCATCGTCCAGTTAATTTAAATGTCTTGGGCTTAGGACCCGAATTGAGTTTCAATTCCCTAAAAGACTTAAAGGTAAAGCGTCTAGGTGGTGGAGGCGGTGGTTTTCTCCTCACGGACCCATTCCCCCCACACATCCTTGGCGCTCTCCCTTCCTGCCAGAGGGGGGCTGAGTCAGCCTGATGACTCATCGTTTCGCATTTTGCGCTTGAAATTGCCACGGGGTTACTACTAAGGCATTTTTTGCATTTCTTCGGTGGTGTCGAATGAATCATGCAGGTTGCCATTAGAAGAAAGTGATCTGAGCCAATCACAGTAGAATGATGCGCTCGGCTGTACATTACATCTCCATTTCTCTTGCACTATGATGAAATCGATTTGGTCTTAAGATCATGAGAACTCCATGTACTACGACGTTTTTCGCTATGTCTGAAGATCATGTTAGAGATCACAAGCGAGTTTGTAGCACAGAACTGGAGAAGCTGTTGTCCTCTGTCATTGGAGATCCTTATACTAATTTTCATTGTGTCGGTCGAGCGCAAAGTGTTTAAATATATTAAGTGTGCAATCAACTCATTGCTCTAATGTATTTTTTTGGCGACATGTCCGCCATCTTTTTTTGCCAAGATGATTTTCTGAAATTCATGTTTACCAATTTCAAACAGTTCTGTGGCTAAAATTTTTGGCAACAACTCAATTTCCCAACTGATTCTTGCATGAAATTATTTTATTGTTCCTGGTCTAACTACCATCATTTTTCCTAGCTTTTTAGATGTGCGTGATCCTTGAAGTCTGATCTACTTCGTTGGAGCATCAGTGTTTGGATTTAGGTCTTATTTTGGTCACAATTTCCGTTTTTTGTGCTGCGTCACAGTGAACGCAGTTCATCTTGGATTTCATCGCTGTTGGCTGGCCAGCGGCTCGTTGGAATTTCCTGTGGTTCGATAGTCAATAATAGAAGTGTGAATTCGTGTGTTCATCGTCCGGGTGCATTCATCGTTTCTTTTTCTCATTGATCTGCGTCATTATCGTCATTCCTCTGTTCTCTTCTTTGACTGTTGGCGTGTGTGTTTTAGCCGGGACTGTCGGCTATCAATCAATCAGCTGTTATTAATCCATAAGTAAAAAGTCCCTCATCGCGTGAATCGTAAGATATCGATTTTTGGTCACGTGAACACTTTTCGTCAGCTACTGTAGACTACCTTACGTTATGACATCCAGAACAACACGCTCCGGTTCTCAAGCTTCGGTTTCTGTTACTGATCTGCATGACTTGATGGCAGAGTTCGAGAAGCGAATGATGGTGTGCTTTGATGAAATATCCAATTAAATAACATTTATCGAAGCTCGATTGGAGAAGTTTCAATCAGAGCAAATTCGCACGTGTTTACACATAGGAAACATCAAAGACATTGTTGTACAGCAACAAAAGCAAATAGAAAAATTTGAAATTGAGAAGCGAGAACTTGGCCTCATTATTACTGGAATACCGGGAAACGAAATTAAGGCGGATGATGAATCACTATCAACTGACAGTAAAAAAGTGAATTATCTGTGTGATGAAATTGATGATGACTGCGACAGCTTTTGATTGAATGTGTTCGTCTTGGGCATTTTAGCCGAAATCGAAGTCGCACGGTCAAGATGAAATTTAGTCTCGTTCAAACAGGAAATAATTTATTGAAATCGCACAGGCGGTTAAGACAGAATGATTACATAAAAAAATCCTTCGGTACCATTTATATAAACTCAGACCGTTCTCCTTTGGCACGTAGAGAAGATAAACGCTTGCACGAAAAGTTAAAAGCGCTGCGATCGGTAGCCTCGGAAACTGACAAAATATGTATTAAGTCGGGACAATTGTTTCAAAACTTGACGTTGATCGATAAATATAACATCGGAAACCAGCTAACCATGTGAACTACTTACGAGTATTTACTGAACATTGTCGAAATCCTTGGCAATCAGTCTCGAGTAAATCACAAAGATCTGCGTTCTCAACCGCGAGTATTTCAATAATGTATACAAATGCGCGCTCAATCAGGGGTGGCGCTACGGGGGGTCCTGGGGGGGGCACATACCCCCCAAGAAAATTATTGGACCCCCCGTCGGCAGGGCCACTGTCGGCACCCGGATCATATTTTGTCGGCAGTCGGCCTCCAGCACCTATATTTTGCATTACAATAATAGAGAGTACAGTTGCGAATCGTTGCATTAGATATTGACTTGGATTGCTAGCCAAGTCAGCAACATTTACTACAAGCATTTTTGTTTACAACGTTATCTCTTTATCCTGTTGAGCGGTAGCAAGATTGTTTAGGGAAGAGATTTTCTCTGTGTCGAGTTTTTGGTTATTTGATAATAGTTGACACGTGCACAACTATAATAGATAATTAAACACAAGATAAAAGTTTGTTATCGTCTTGTTAAGGTTCGGTATCACGTTTGTGAGATCTTATTCTGAGACATTACTTTAATGAATAATTAGAACAGCTGACAATATGAAGGAGCAAATTGCCATTTTGATGATTTTGCCGTGTTTAGAATATACGAGCGTATTTTATCTAATAGATTTGCTACCTATTAACATGTAGCATTATAACTGATTTCTTAGTGGATTTTTTGAATGATGAGGATGAGATAGGATAATAGATAAGCGATTTTCTACTAGAGATTTCCACCTGCTAATACAATCAATGAGAGACAAGGAGATAATTCAGATTTCGGTAGTGGTGTGATCGATCAAATTTTGCGCGAGCGTAGCGAGCGTGCGTAGACCATATCATGCGATGATCTTGCTATTTTACCAATGAGATGGTCCAAATATGCTACAGTCATGTGATTTGCTTTCATTTGGATGTTTAAAGGAAAACGAAACGCCACATCTGCACCATTTCTGAAGTCGCACGACTGATTCAACAGTCACTAGAACGCCTGTTGTTCGCGTTGTCGAGTAGTTCAAACGGTAAGTCGATCTGCTACACAGAATGTCAAATCATGAATTGATGCCTTACTTTCAAAGTCAGTGGTACAGTAAGGTATGGAGTAACCTCCTCAGCGGCTCTATTGCCTGGTCGCTGCGTCGTTTCTGGAAGCAGTTCCGACTAACTTCGACGTGTCGGCCCTCGCTACTGGGACATCATCCCAGGTGGCTGGCTTTGGCGAGAATGTGGAATTTTTCCGCTGAGTGAAGCAGTCGAAGGAAAAAATGAAGGCATAGATGTACCACTGACTTGGCCATGAGAAGTAGGGACACCCCAGTGACGGCTGGCCACCACTTGTCTTACAGTATGTTTTAATAGAAATTAAGACAATCTGAGAGGGACCGGCCTGAGAGTGGAGACGGAAGTTTAAAATTGCAATCGATTCGACAGCAGCTTCAAACATGAGATCTTGGCAAGTCTCATCTTGGAAGTAGTTAAGATAGGCTTTAATAATTACAAATATACTTTGAGAGTACTCAAGAAAAATTTGCATCTTTTTGACTGAAAATCCCTTTTACTATTGCGAAATACAGAAGTCACATACATTCAGATATACATGCAGTGTAACCTACAGTATAGGTAGTCATATAACCATAGCATCTGTGTAGGCAAATAGTCTGCATCCCATGCAGTCAAATGGTCAGTCATACAAAATGCTTTGTAGTTAAGCTCAAGGTTGTAGTTCCCAAGTGATAGTCATAATAATGCAGTATACATAATTTGTTTGCAATTGGACATAAGTGCACATTTAGTATGCCTATATCTAAATTTCACTTTTTATATAATCGAAATATTTCTAATTCAATTTGTAAGAGTCTAGATAATAAGGTTAAACTTTCTCCGGGTTCAACCTAGCGAGGCCAAGGAGTTATGAAACAAATCAAGCAGATGGGCTTTGTGATGCTTGTGGTCTTGAAAAAAACAAGCACAAGAAAAAGAATTAGAAAACAATCGAAATCCTTAAAAGACAGTGTAGTTATGTCTTCACTGGGATCCTCTTCCATTATTGATTTCCGCACACAAGTATTTTATCCGATAATTGATCTTTCCATGAACGAGTTGAACCGATGATTTAACGAGGAAAATAAGGTTATCATGAAAGGTATATCGGCACTGACCCCTGGAAGCAAAAATATTTTAAAGTAGGATATCATCCGACCCTTCGGAGAAATTTACAGTGCTCAACAAGACGATCTTGATATTGAAGTAAAAAGTATGATGCGATTACTATCAAGATGAAGGTCATCATCACGCACGCTACATGAGTAAAAGCATCCTCGTATTTATACAACACGTAGCGTTTACCAGGCGGCGAAGATGCTTTCAGTTCATAGCTACTTATTTACGAATTTTAATTGTTCCCGCAAGAAGAAATTTAACAAACCGGTACAAAACTTGCGACCTGCTCTTATGCAATGTACACGAGGTAAGCCAACAGCCATTTGTTTCAAAATTCTCAAAGTTAACATACATGCATTACGTAAGATTTTGAAAGAAAATCATAGATATACTCGTTATTAATAATTAAAGAAATCTCAGATATAGGAACACATTTTCGGTGACAGTTAACGTAAATTGTCTGAAAGAAGAAATCGGACATATGTGTAGGTGCATAACAAAGAGTGCATCGATTGCACAATTTTTTGTGTGTGCAAAAATTGCACATTAACAACTCAATTGTACAATTGACATGTGCATGTATAGCCCACAAGTAGACATAGCTGTACATAGATTACAATAATTAGCCTGTCGGCACCTCGGTTAAAACCGTCGGCACAACGCTTCCATGGACCCCCCAACTCTATGACCCTGGCGCCACCACTGCGCTCAATTGTCAATAAAATGCAGCTCCTTTTTGCCTATGTTTCCAATGTGAAGCCTCACGTAATTTGTATAACAGAATTATAGGCCAATTCCGATGTAAATGACGTCTATTTATCCATCCCGAACTTTTTGATGTATTGATGCGACCGTGTGGATGGCATTGGTGGTGGCTTTTTAAATTAAACCATATAATTGTGTCATTGATGTCATTTAAAGTTAATGAGTTTCCTTCCCTTCGAGCTGAAAGTCTTTCTGGTAAAAAGCCTTTCTTCAACAAGTTACTTAATTGTATAGAGCATTTACAGACCTCCACATTATCAATTAAAAAACAGTGAATTACTATCAGATTTGTATGATATCTGTAATTTTGATTTTTGCAATTTTTGATATCCGGATTTCGTACATAACCAAAACTCTCCATTAATGAATTGGTGTCTCGATACCATCCTGACTCAGCATATTTCGATGCCAACTCGTCCTGCTTCAAACGCTGTATTGGATCTGGTGTTTTCACCAGCAGATACCGAAATACAAGATAGTTCAACGAACCCTTTGGTGCATCAGATCATTGTGTGATTTTACTCAAGCTTCCGCGTCCTTGTGTGGATTTCCATTATACTACGCATAAAACTTACTTGTTTACTATAGCGAAATTGAAATCATACCGCAAAGCATGACAAGAGACTAATTGGTCAAACTCTGACGACCTTGAGATTCTTTGGAGTAATCTTTTGAGCAATGTTCATCGGGCTGTTAATCCAGCTATTCCTGCTGTCTCTAAATTCAAACAGCTGCCTCGTTCAATGTCAAAAGTTCGCGCATCTCTCAGAGCCTATCGCCAATCTTACGCACAGTTTCGTAGTTATCCCTCGTAGTGTCGATGACAGTACATGCTATCCCTGACTCATGTCGAGCAATGATTATAACACCAATCCATAAATCTGGTCCCCGCTCTCATCATACAAACTACCGACCTGTGGCTGTGAATAGTTGTGTATGCAGAATTATGGAGCGTTCCATAACAAAAGAATCATTTGCGTTTTTGACAAAAAATAATTTTTTACATGCCTCCCAACATGTTTTTTGCCAGGGCGATCAATCGAGACTGCTGGTGTCGAGTTCTGCGACTATTTAACTTCTAAATTAGACAATGGTTTCTGTGTAGATGTTGCATTCCTTGATTTTTCCTGTGGTCCAAAAAATTATTTGAGCAGTTTTTAAAAAGCTAAACTTTTGCAAATTTATATACTACCAAGATGAAACTCCTTTATAAGTAGCATGAATCAAGTTGGATATCAAAAGGAATGAGCATTTGCTAAGAACCATCTTAATTAAGCGGAAATTAAGCTGATGATCTAGGAGATGCTTCAAGGAAAACTTGACAGCTTCTTGAGTGAGATGTCTTGTTTTTAATTCAATTTTCAGCGGCATGATTTTATGATTCACAATTGGCGTCATTTCTTGAATCTGAGAAGTAATAGTTGACTCATTTACATCTTATAAAGTTAATTATGATCCGTTTCTATGATTGTGAGGCTTTGTTCTTTCAGTGGTAGGTTGCTTGTCATATGATCACGCTTAAGAAAATAATCTTATTATAATATAGCTATCGAGCCTTTAATAATAGTATCCCATCGAATTGGGATACCACCGATTGAAGGCCATTGAATTGGCCTTCAAAATGACCTCGATAACGTGTTGAACTGGTCAAATTTAAATAGGTTGCGGTTAAATGAAGCCATCGAGCAAAAATGATAGAAACATAGCTCATGAGTTCCGTATGAATCGCAGCAACAATGTAATTGCGGTCCTCTTAAAAGAATGGCCACAATGATAATGCTTCAGCGCTACGCGCTTCAGCATTATCATTGTGGCCTTCTTCAAATCGGACCGCAATCATTCATTGCTAATGAATAAAACAAAAGTCGTGCTAATTATAGGTCTTGATGAAAAGCTCATAAATTTCCGCTTTCTCAGGCCACATCAGATGATAGAAGGGAGTTGCAACTTTGCAAACATAAATTTTTAAATTAAGATATGAGTCATTGCTGAATGTTGAGATTGCTTGCTGACAGTTTTCTTCTATCAATTTTTCGGGAAGAAACCGAAATACAACCAATTGGGCATTTTTTCCAAGATCAAAAGATAGAATAAATCAGCTAGCATTCGGATACTAGTGCGATATTGTTTTATTTCTATGCATGCGTTGAAAAGTTGATATTACCATAGCCCTCAGAGCGCATGAGCGTTACTTTACAGTCTTTGGTCAGCACTTTACAGTCCCTGGTCAACTTTGCAGTCCTTACCATTAATACTTTGTAGTTCATGGTGATTTTTTATGTTGCAAAGTATATCTACGTCATGATTTTATTTTCTCTATGTGTTATGTTGATTGCTACTACATTGTTCTCGCATATCCTTGACAAGTGCCTACATCTAGCATTTGAAGGATATTAGCATTACAAAATGCTAACTTGAATCATATTGATCCAATGTAGAATCAAATATCAAATTGGTAAACGATAACTACGATTAGCACAATTATTAACATTAATTTGGTTTTCTGTCAGTAAGCTGAAAATACTGGCTAAATTGACTCTATCAATCTTCGCATCTTTTACTACTAGCTTGTGGTGTTCTTTCTTTTGTCCTCATTTCTGTGGTTCTTTTCATTCTTCATTCGCTATTTGGTTAATTAACAGAATGCAACAAATGCAGGTCTCTAAGGTGTAATTCTGATCAAATTTAAATTCAAAAAGTCTTTTGCAATGTTTAGTAGTCTATGTCTATTCCATGGACTTCTATAATATAGCATCTGGACAGAAATCTGAACAGATATCATTGACCCTTCTATACGAAATGAGGCTGACTATTTGAATCGATGTCATTGATACAGAAGCTATGTACATTGTATTCTTGTTATTCTTGCTCTGCGGGCGTTGTTAATTAGTGTTTTTCAAATCATCAGCGATGTTTGTGGAGAAAGGAAAATGCTGCGCATATGCTCTGTGTTTGTGTACCGGTATAAGAATAACAGTAAATTTAATGACTCTGCACCTACATTTCATTGCTTTCCTTTGAAAAATAAGCCACAGAATCTATAGATAAAGAACAATGTGATTTATGCCGACGACCAAACCAAAATTACTCTTTTTTGGTGACAAAGTTAGTACATTCTCACAATTGTCTTCCTCAAGAAGAAGAAGAAGAAATTTCAATCGGTATGGAAGCATAGCCCTCAAATGTGAAATGAAAACTGATTTCGTTCGTCGCCTCAAATTAAACTAAAAAATTGTGTGAATACGAGTAAGACTATACTCGTACTTTTTGAATTTCGGAGCGACAGAAATCTGATTGCAAGGTTACAGACGAGTATATTCTCCTGAACTCATCCCTGCAACGATCGAAGAATTCAACACAATAAACATCATGAACTTTTTTATCTTATTTCACACCGTGATTTTAGACCCTATATGGATAATGCATATCTCATAGGATGGATCATGAAATTTCATTAAGTGATGCAAAAATAATACAAGTTTGCAGTGCTATTGCATTATCTTCTATCACACAATCGAAATGAGCACGCTGTATAGATATGGCTATTTCTGAATAATATGTATAAAATAAAGAGCTCGATTCTATCCTGGTGCATGTTGCATCAATATTCTGAGCTTCTATGCAACACTATGGCATTAAAAGCAAAGCAACAAGTAGATGTAGTGTTTTCTTTGGTGTTGGTTCTTCGAAAGTTCCCGAATGAATAAATTCATTTCAGGAAGTAAAACCAAAATCAATAACCAATCCACGAATCAACGTAGCACTTTGTGTTATTTGATGTGCTGCTTCACTTGGAAAATGGAAGATATGACCTAATATTTGTAAAAAAAGTGTAAACCTGAAATGCCGCTGTTAGTAGTATATAGTGTGACATCCGGCGCGACGCTTCGCTTCGCTTTGCTTCGCTTCGCTTGCGCCGGATGTCATACTTTTGCGGGGTTTTTCAAAATTTTCAAAAAAATCAAAATTTCAAAAATTTAGGTAGATTTCAAATTTCACGTGGCCGAAGGCCGAAGGGCGAAAATTTAAGTAGTATATAGTGTGACATCCGGCGCGACGCTTCGCTTCGCTTTGCTTCGCTTCGCTTGCGCCGGATGTCACACTTTTGCGGGGTTTTTCAAAATTTTCAAAAAAATCAAAATTTCAAAAATTTAGGTAGACTTCAAATTTCACGTGGCCGAAGGCCGAAGGGCGAAAATTTAAGTAGCATATAGTGTGACATCCGGCGCGACGCTTCGCTTCGCTTTGCTTCGCTTCGCTTGCGCCGGATGTCACACTTTTTCGGGGTTTTTCAAAATTTTCAAAAAAATCAAAATTTCAAAAATTTAGGTAGACTTCAAATTTCACGTGGCCGAAGGCCGAAGGGCGAAAATTTAAGTTGTCTCAAAATATCAAAATATCTCAATTATTATTAAGATTAGAGCATTATGATAAATTAAGAAGACGCAATTATTACTTAGACATTCTTCGTTATTGTATTCTCAACATTATTTAAAGTACTAATTGTGTGAACTAGAAGATCATTGTAACTCATAAACTCAAAATTATTCAATGAACCCGTACACTGGCTGATAATTCAAGAGAGAGAGAGAGAGAGAGAGAGATTGAAGAGAGAGAAACATCTGGCAGCTTTCCCCTAAAATTATCGTGCTATCTCTTGTCATTTCAATTTACCCATCGGTAAACTTTTGACATTTCAACTTACGCGTGCGTAAAAGTTTTGACATTTCAATTTACCCCTACGTAAATCATTTTCAGAATCGGTTTTCAAAATCTTTTTTCAAAGTCTGTTTTCAAAATTCATTTAGCGTTTCTTCTCTCCGCTGTATTGATTAAAAGTACTTCCCATTGTGAAGACATGAATAGATTAAGCACATAAGAGTGCATTGACAATAAAAGCAAATGACAATAAAATTCTTCTTGTGAACTCAGAACGCATAAACGCCGATATGCGGGTTAGTTGTTATGGCAATTTTAAACAATCATTTTAACGATAAACATATTAACAAATGAAGTTCATGAAGAAAATGAAAAGATGTAAAACAATATAGATTACAAGAATTATAATATAATCATTTCAAAATAGAATAAGTAGTAAGGAAAGTCATCATTAGAGAACAGTTTTAAATCAATACACCCTCCCTTCTGACTTCTAGGGGTCCCTATAAGAAATTTTTTTAATTATAAAATGAGCAACATAAATGAGTTTTTTAAATTATATGGAACGCAAACCACGACAAATTTCGATTAAAAGAAAATTGCTAATCAATTGGGAATAAAGAATTTTTATGTTCTAATGAGAGACGAATTACAATTCATCAAAAATAAGCCAACTGTAAATTTCATAACGAATCTTCACACGTCAGACCAAACAGGCGTACATTGGTCAGCGGGGGATAGAAATAAAAATAGAGATAATTACTATTTTGACCGCCCGGAGGCTGAGAACTATTGATTCGACTCATATGGATTGCCTCCAACAAACGAAGTCAAAAAATTACTTGGCAATGGAACTTATAATACATTTCAAATTCAAAAACCGGGAACTACTTATTGTGGTCAATTATGTCTTTATGTTTTATTGAAATTACAGGAAGGAGTACCATTTCTGGATATTATGTTAGAATTGAACGAACCGTAGGTTCTATGGCTACGCCTAATAAGGGAATTTCATTCCCGAAACGTTAGTTCCAATAATAATGATAATTAAAAATCGCTTCGTTGTAATTCGTTTTCATAAAATCGGCCTCTGATATCCTCATTATCTAAATCTTTAATTTCATAAGTAATCGGATAAGTTTGATTTATTTTACAAATTTCAAATATCTCTTTCGTCCAATAGCCAACAAATCCTTTTTCAAATTTATTCTTATACTTAAATATTCGCACCCTATCTCCAATTTTAAATTTCGGCTTACGTTTCTGTACATTCGGATTATTCTCATTCAAATTATTATTTTCGTTCGAATAATTATTTTCGAATATTTTCTTTCGTATTAAACCAGGATCGTCAGAAGCCTTCTTTGGAGTTTCTTCAATACCTGAATGAACTTTATTATTGTACTCATCTACAATTACTGGTAATATTTTTAACCATTTCTGATTTCCTTGCTGAGTAAATTTCTTGAAAATTTTATTTTTTAACGTCCGATTGAATCTTTCTATCACTACGGCCTTCCCTGCATTTTCAGTTGAATAAACAGTTTCAAATAGTGGCTGAACATTTCTGTTATAAAATTCCGACCCTTTATCAACAAACAATTTTTTTGGCTTTCTCATACTTTCTTTAAAGATTTCTTCAAACGCATATTTAACTGATAGACCACTTTTATTTTTTAAAGGCTTTACCCAAGCGTATCGCGTATATAAATCTATAACGGTCAATGCGTATTTATAATCTTTTTCATTCGGCATATGAATAAGATCAGCACTCCAAATATCATCTTTATTAAATACTTTTACTTTCAATAAATATTTAGGCCTTCTATATTCCTTGTGGATTTCGGAGGCATAAGTTTCACTATGCCGATCTAGGTCATTCGACATTTCAGACGCGTAGGTTCGAGCGTTACTCTCAGACAACTTTGCTGTCGTTTCATTTAAACCCTGACCGAATAATATTTTAGCTTGTAAAGCTTTCTTAACAAACATTCTTTCAATTTTTTCTCTAAATGTAGGATTTTGAATACTATCTAATTCTTGAATCATCTTCTTATCAGCTACATGTCGAGAACTTAGATCATGATTTCGATAAGCCAAATCATGCCTGTAAGCTGCGGCATCTACTCTATTTATTGGTTCTTCACCTGGTTTTGGATTATTATTCTCATCTAGTCTTATATCTAATCGAGTTCCTGGACCGGTATATGAATGACCAGGAAGATGTTTTTCTTTCGAATATTTACTCCAAATAAATCCAGGAAAGTTTTCTAATGTTTTTTGTATGTCGTTACCTTCATAAATTTTACAATTTGAGTTTTTATTTTTGTTTAATAGATAATTTAATAAATCTGAATTAGCAATTTTTAATTTAATTAAATTTTCGGAATTTGTAGAAATCATTTTAAAAGATAAAATAAAAGTTTTACCTAATCGAACTTTGTTCAGAGGCTTTAGCCGATCGGACCAAAGGTCCTGAGGTTATTACCTAATCATACTAGGACTTAGATATATTCCAGAACCATCTTTAGTTTCTTTAATTTCAATTAAATCATCAACATTGTGGAGAATATTTTTAAGAACTCGTTTTCCTTCATCAACTAATTTTAATTTACTAATAAAATTATCTACTATTCCGTCACCCCTAGCATCTTTCTCTAACTCTATTATGACGTTTTTGTTCTTCTAATGCTGCCTTCTCTGATTTATTTTTATTTACTGCTTGGACAATACCAGCTGTCCCACCTGCAACACTTCCTGCTGCTGCTATGCCTCCTATTATTAGTGGAATTAATGGGAGAATTCTACCATTCTTTTCTTCTTGTATTTGAATATTCTCTATCATTGGTTTACTTATGTAATACTTTTTTTTGTTAATCGTAATAGTTTTAGGTGTATTTTTGTCAACAATATGACGTAATTTTAATTCAACAGTTTTATTATTATTACTTTTCGCTTGCGACATTTTTAATAAAAACATTTTAAGTTACGAAAATTTTAAGTTAAGAATTTTGATCTATTCTAGTTATAAATAAATTTTAAATTAGGAATTTTGATCTATTCTAGTCATGAATAAATTTTAAGTTAGGAATTTTAAATCTATTCTAGTTACGAAACATTTTTAAGTTTAGAATTTTTAATCTATTCTAGTTACAAAAAAATTTTATTACTAATTACCAAAAAAAATTTTAAGTTATCAAAAAAATTAATTAATCGACGAAGTATTGGGCTTTAGCCTATCCTAGCCATCTTTCCATTAAGAATTTCAATAGAATATTTTACATCTTCCAGCAATAAACCATAAGCCATCAATGAAGTTGTGGAATCTTTCTTTTCAATATTAATTGTTACATCACAACCAGTCTTGATAATATCTTCAGATTGTGCACTTAAATTGGAACAGAAAACAGGATATAAATGTCTCCAATCTCCAGGAGTTAATTGTGGTTCAACTCCAAATTCTATACAAAGATTTCGATAAGAATCATATACTTCCATAAATTGATTATTGGTATCATCGAATCTTAATGGATCAATAGGATAACGGGTTTGATTTAAAGCAACTTGTAAACTTCGAATTGTATTAATATGAAAAAGATTGTTGTTCTTATCAAAACTTGGAGAATTATTTCTTTGAAAAGTTAGTAATAAATATCTTGGAGTATTCGCAGTTCTAGTAAAATGCCAGTTAAATCTTTGCTCTGAAAAAGTTACTGAACTAGCAGTACGCTTTAGAAAATTTACTGGAATTGGTTTGTTAGTATTTAATCTTTTTGCAATAGCTGTTTCAATCTTTAAACTAGGAGTAATATGCTTAATCCACCATTCAAGTCTATCAATTTTTAAATATGCTTCTTTTCCAGTCTTACCAAAAAAGATTAATTCATTATTTGCTGTACGATGAATTATTAATTTAAATTTTAATTGATATGATATTTTATCATAATCTAAATATCCAAATAATGGAGACAATGACCAATTTACTGTCTGTTTACTTTTCTTGTTAAATTCACGTCTTTCTTTATATGCATCATTATTTGTTTTATTTAAATGTTTTGCAATATTTTCTACATCTTTCGCAATTCCGGCTGCATCTGTTCCAGCGTGAGTTAAATCATCAACAATTATACCATCATTAGTATCAGGAAACCAACCTTCGATTTCATGCTTTTTATTATTTTCCCCAATTGTTACAAATCTAAGCATGGTATCAATTACACCTGGAGAATCACTTATTGTTTCTATATTTTGAGTTGCAACATCTAAACGCATTTGTGTAAATAATCTTGGAAAAAAATTTTTCTCTAATGCAATATTATCGGTATCTGGTAATGGTGTTGTAAAATTAGCATCACTATATAAAGAATATTCACAGTGCAAAAACGAATCAGGTAAATATATATAACTCTGCTGATTATCAACTTCAAAAATTAAATCTCCTCCAGTATTTACTCTACTGGAAGATCCGGGATTCATAGCAATTCTTATATAGTCATTCTTTTTTTGATTATTACTGACGAACGGAGGATCGTCTAATCTAAATTTATTTTCGATAAGCGAAGTCATTTTTTAAAAAATAATTTGACTTTTTTGTTTTTCTCATACACAGAAAAATTTTACTAAAAAAATTACTAAAAAATTTTACTAAAAATAATTTACTAAAAAAATTTTACTAAAATATAATTTTAGAATTTTGCTAGACCAGCTCCAATACAGCTTTGCTGGTTAAACCAAAGGTTCCTGCTCACGCCATTACCTCTTATTTCTTCAATTGAACGTTTTATGGCTACGCCTGTTTTCTTCCCCTTTTTACTATCAGACGGAGCTCCGCTCCTCAAGGTTTCCCCCACAGTTATGTTAGCAATTTTGTTTTTTGTTTCCTCTGAAAGTTTTTTTAAATTTTTTAGTTCTTCAGAGTCATTCTTAAGTTTACGAATAGTTTCTAGTTGTTTTAATTCGTTTTGAGACTTAACAGCATTTGATATTGCACTAGCTGTACTACCTATAGCAGCTGCTCCTTTTGCAGCAGATGTAATCAAATCTTTATTATTTTTAATTAAGTTAACGATACTTCCAATACCAGAAAATATACCATCCCCTTCTTTTTGAACGGCACCTGCGGTGCCTAGGAACTTTTCTGTTCCGATTGTTTCTACACTGTCATAATGGTAAACAGATTTCATAGATGGTTCATGAGCAATTTTTTGATTTGAAGCAAAATGTTTAAGATTGTGTTTATAAATTATTACTGATTATTAATTATTAATCAAAATATAATCAAATTATTAAATTTGACTTTTGGGAAAAAATATTTACGTTAATATTTGCGCTAAGATTTACGTTTATGATCAAGATTTACGTTTATGATCAAGATTTACGTTTATGATCAAGATTTACGTTTGTGAATGGACAACAACTTCGAGATAACTTTATTAATTGCCTGTTGCACTTTATCTATTGCGTCAAGCAGCGTGTGATGTACTTTAATTTTTTTTCTATTAACTTGCATTTTCTGCTGATTAATCTTCAACGCCGTTTTAAGAGCATTTAACTTAACTTTAAGAACATCTAATTGTCTTTTAACAGAATCTAACTGTTCTTTATTTTCTTTAGAGTTTTCTTGTAAATTTTTCTTTAATTCATTTTCTAAATTGATTTTAAGAGTTTTCATTTTACCAACTTTTTGATTAAGTGAGTTTACTTCATTTATTATTCTATTCATCTTTTTCATTTGTTGAGTAATTTTAGAACTTAATTCATCAACACTTTTTTCGAATGTAGTTTGTAACTGCTTTAAATTTTTTTTATTCTTTCAGGAAGTTTTTCTATTTCATCTTCTAATTGTTCTTTCAATAGTTGTATCTGATATTTATTTTTAATGACTGCAGATTTTAACTTTGTAGAAAGTAATATTAAAATTTTTGATTGTTCTGAAATCTTTTTAAAAAGTTTTGCTATATCTGCTTCTAGCTCTCTATCCTTCTTATCAAGTTTTAATAATTTTTCGTTTAATGATTTGTCATTAAGTTTAACCAACTTTAATTCGTTCATCAGTGGAACCAAAACATCGTTTATATTTTTTCTTTTAAATCATTGATTTGTGTATCAACATATTGTTTATTTGTTAACTCTGTATTTTGTTGCGGAGGAATAGAAAGATGCAATGGATCAGATAAAACGTCTCCAGTTTTCATGATATAATTTTCTATCTCTATTTCTAATTCACGATTATTCGGGATATATGCACCTCCACCAACATTTGGTAACATCATTTTTTAACAATAAAAAAATAAATTTTTTTCTAATAAAAATAAAAAAATGGAAAATCCAAATTTAAAAAAATTATATTCGCCCGCATCAACCTGTTCTTCTTATTCGACGAGATCAACGGGATTTGATAAGAAATGTTTTGATAATAAAAATGAACTGTTACAAATCCATGTATAGATGTTAATCTTTTGTTTCAATTACAAGCCGAAATATTTAGAGAACAGACTAAAGGTTTACCTTCTATTGAAACTAATTATTGTATTTTTCCAGGTGATCCATTTATAAAATTTATGGAGATTGTAAGTAAATATAATGATGTTGCGTATGTAGAATTAAATAAAGAAAATATGGTAATCATTGGTCATAATAATGTTTACGGATTCATTAGAGCAGTTTTACCTATTAGTAATACTGAGTGGATAGAAAATAAAATTATTAATTATATCAATATTAAAGAATTAGTTAAAAAATTAAAATCTTTTTTCAAAGAAAAAATAAGATTATTTGTTGATGAACAAAACCAATATAATATTCATATCGAGAGTAAAAAGCATAACGAAGAATTATTATGTCAAGTATATTATAGAGATACTATTTATAAACAAGGAACATTAGAAATGCCACAAAGATATGATGATGATACATATATAGGATTATATTCAAACTTAAATATCAATTTATTAAAATCTTATATAAATGGTTTAGCACAACAAGAAAAAATTTATATGTGGACAACACCCTATAAAAGTTTAGATTCTGATAAAAATTCTAAAAATAATAAAAGTTTTAAACATCATGAAAATGTGAATTTTAAAGAATCTTATAATAATAATCATGATAATATAGATGATGATGATAATATCGATGATGATGATAATGTAGATGATGATTCTGAAACATCTGAAAAAGGTGTAAATGGTAACAAAGATTATAAAAATATTAGTAATTATAAAAATTTAAGTGAAGAAAAATTTATATCTCAGACTGATGTACATGATATTAATACTACATATAATCAAAATTTATCTAAATTTCATTTACTTACAATTGAAATAATAATGATGGAATAGTTGAAGATACTATAAAACAACTATGTGTCGGGTCAACAAAATTTAAATTAGGATTTACATCTAATCAATTTAAAATTTTATCATCTTTGATAAAAACTAAAAATGATTCAGATTATGGTGGTGTTATTAAATTTTCCAAAAGAGATCAAAGACCAATATTTTTCTCTATTATATTATTATCAAATAATAAATATAATTTGGAATTAGATATTCCCATTAGGGAATGGTATCCTATCAGGAAATGGCATCCTATACCAAAAAGTGTAATTTATGATGTTGAAGAATCAATTTATGATGATGATGAAGAATCAATTGATGATGATGATGATGAAAAATCAATAGTTAGTGAAAATAAATTTAAATTATCTTTTGATAAAACGTTATATGATAAAACATTATATGATAAAACTTAATAGAAAATACCAAAATATTCGATAAATATATTTTCATATGTAATAAAATTTTTAGATGTAATAAGTTTTTAGATGTAATAAGTTTTTAGATGATATAAAATTTTTAGATGTAATAAGCTTTTAGATGTTATAAAATTTTTAGATGTAATAAGTTTTTAGATGTTATAGAATTTTTAGATGTAATAAGTTTTTAGATGTTATAAAATTTTTAGATGTTATAAAAAAATTATTATTCCCACGTGTCATCATCATCACTTAAATTACTCTCAGCGAAGATTGCTTGAAATATTTCAGCTTCAATATCTTCTCCGTTATAAGGTAACATAATTTCATTTTCATCAGGTGCTTGACGTTTAAGAATATTTATTTGACCAGAAAATTTTTTTTCTTCAGTATTATTATTTTTATCAGGAATACTAATTCCAGTTTCTAAAGATCTTTTCCATGGTTTATTAACTGTAGTCGATAATGTTTTCCCCGAATATAATTTTAGAAAATCTTCTACTTTTACTTTATCTTGTGAATATCCTTTGAATGTTTTCTTTTCACTAAGTCTCCCTTGTTCATCTGCAGTAATACAATATTTTATTTTAGGAGCAATAAACATTGCAAAAATAATTCTACCATTTTAATAATCATTTTTTCCTTGACACAATTCCCCACCAACATATCCAGCAGCATCTAATTTATTGAAGAGCTCATTAGAAATGTATATTGAATCAGTATCTGTATAATGAATGTATTTTTCGTTGAAACCATTAATTTCTAAAATAAAGTTATTCATGATTCTTCTAGAGTGAGAAAGAATAAAAGAACCTAAGTGTGATGGCATGAATGACGTCTTTCCATCTTTTACAATATTAGTTTTGAGAAATTCATCATCTTCCATTTCTACTTTCGCTAAATATTGTTCATCATTTAATTTTTCATAATCTTTTACTTCTTGAGTGAAATTTTTTCTCAATGTATTCTCATTCCATAAATGATATTTAGTGGTTATATCTTTTTGCACAGTTTTGCCATATAGCGAATTCATCAATAATTTAATTAACTCATCGCCTACAGTATTTCCTTCTGCTTTATATCTTTTTCTCAAATTAAAAAGTTTTTCAATATATTTTCGAAATGGTGAAACCTGATAATTTTTTTTCATAAATTATACCATCAGTAATATGTAAGATTTTTCCCCCACATCTAACAATTTCTTGTATGTCTACAGAAGTTAATACATCATAACATATACCATTTCTAAACCTGATTACTTTTACGTGAGAATTATTATTTTGATTTTTAACTTTATCTTTTATAAGAACTGGTTGGAAAAACATATCATTCGGATATTGAAACACAACAGAGAATATTCCAGTTTTAGGTCTAAATGTTTGAGTATTAAATTTATATACTATTTCCCGCTCTTCTTCTTCTCTAAATTTTCTAGCGGATTCGGCTTTAGGGTATTCTGAATTTGCATCATACATAGCTGATGGATATAAAGATGTGGCATCAAAAGCCATTAGAAATTCATTTTTTTGTTCAAGTAGTTGATTTGAAATTTTCTTACAAATTTCAGTTTTATCTCCTAAATCTTGATACTGTTTCATTAAATCTATTAAATTACTTCCAAGGGACAAAGTCCCCCGAGCGTAGCGGCCAGGGGACAAAGCCCCACCAGCGTAGCGACCAGGTAAATACTGTTTTAATATTGGTAACAAGATGCTACAAAATGGCGATATGTATTTTCTTATATTTGCTGAAACTCTTCCACCTTTAACAGATTTTCTAATATAATTTCTAGCCCATAAATCTATATGAGAATGAATATTTATATTGTCATTTTGTACGCTTTTCATCCAACCGTTAAATGTTAAAGCAGAGGATGTCAAATTAGTAGTTATATCTTCACCAATTAAATCTCGCATAACATTATTATATTTGTAGATACAAAAAGCTAAAGAAAGAATATCGTTAACTAAATATGGTCTCCATTCATTTTCTTTTTCTTTATAATTTTCATGTGTTATGTCTCCAATTTCATAATTTAATTTACACACATTCATAGGAATTTTAAAATTCTCACACCATTTAGAAAGACTTGTTTTTACATGTTGATAACTACATTTCATTATAATAGTTTGAAGTGCTAATTTACCTGAAGGTGAATCTTTTTTCATATTGTTTTTAAATCTAAAACATTTTTGAATGTATCTACTAACACATTCAGTTGTATAAGGATTTTGTAATGAAGCAGTTAATATTCCTCTTGAAGTTTTAAGAGGCAGTTTAGATAATTTAAAATTAGCTTTTATCGGAAAATAGGAATCAAAACCTGATGAATTGTGAGCTATTAAAGTTACTCTCGAATAATCAAATTTTCCAAGAGTTTTAAAAAATTGGTGGATCGGACATACGTCCTCTGGGTTTCCCCTGATTGGACATTCATCATCCTCAGTTCTCGTAAATATTTTCACACAATTTTGAAGTTTATTAGATTCTAATTCAGTTAAATTATTATACTCATTAATCTGTTTTTTAAGTTTTTTAATTTCATCTTCATCTTTTGATCGATTAATTTTAATCATATCACTTAACAAACGTGTCTCTAATTCTTTCAATCTTTGTTTCGGTAAGCAACATATAAATTTATTAAAATTAATAGCTCCTACAGCATAAGGAATAGGATGAGCTGTTGAACAGTTAGGATCAGGAAAAGTTTCGAGATCCCAAATATATGTTGAACTATAGTCAATTTTTTTCTTTGTTATGATTTTATATGGACGCGTTGTTAGATTTTCATCAGTAACTGTTTTATATATGGGTTTAAATTATTTTCAATTTCTCTAATAGCTTTTAATTTATCAGATTTATCAATTAAACAATAGTGTCCAATTGTTGAACCTGCGTCAAAATAATTGTAATAAACATAATTATGAAACGTTTCAATTCCTCTAGGATTTAAATGACGATTGGCAGGACTATAATATTGAACACATTCTCCAAAATATTTATTGAATTGAGAAAATTTGCAGTTTGACATTACTCCTGTTCTAGATGTGGCTTTCTCTTTATATAAAAAATTATTAAACATTTCTTTCATCATTTCTCCTTGTTCTTCATTAAAACCTCGTAAAACATTATAACATTTAATAAAACAAAAATCTTCAGAAGGAATATAACAATATTCACCGAAATATTCTTTGATTCTATATTTCATATTAACCCCTGCCCCTCTATGCGATCTTTGTACTAACTTCATTCCAAAATCTTCATATTTAATATTACCTGTAAAAATCCATTCGTTAGCATCGGATTTCTCATCCAGATTCGAAAACCATATTTCAAATGAATTTTTATTATAGAAGGTTACGAAAAAATTTAGAATTATATTTTCCTGATCTTTAATAACTTTTCCAAGTAAATTAATAATTTTACCATTTGCTAAAAGTTTCCGCATATCATTTACTACATTAATAAAAGATACATTTTCATATTTAATTTCATTTGGATTAAATAAATTACATAAATCATCACCAAGTTCATCCTTAATTCTGTCATCAAAAAAGATATCAGTAATAGGAGTTTCTAATATTTCTTTTGTTCCACTTTTCTGTTTTTTAGTATTACGTCTAATACTACGCCTAGTACGTTTCTGTTTTTTAATACGTTTACTACGTTTACTATGTTTAATTTGCGCATCAAACTCATTAGTTTGTTTCTTGATTAATTCATCAATCCTAGACGTTTGTCCGAGAGACATTTCACGATTCATATTTTTTAAAAGAAAAAATGAATTTTTACATAGAACCTCGGTTCCGTTTCTACATATACACAGGAATATGTAATTGATGTAATGTTTCTAATTCATGTGTTGTTAAATGTTCTTTCTTAACCAACCACCATAAATTATTATACGCCAAAAATACTCGGAAACTTCTTAAACAAAGTGGAAAGTCTTTTGTTTTAACACACGGTTTAATACCATGTTTTGTTTTATAATCTGTAACGAGCGCTACGTATTTATGATGATAATAAAATCTAACTTCTTTCTTCGAATTTACAGGATTTGTAGGATGACGATAATCTTTTAAAACTGGTACATGTTCTATCTTGTAAACATCCAACATATTTTTTTTATTAACAAAAAATTTATAAGAAAAAATTATTCGGTCACTCCGTTTGATCACTCCGTTCGGTCACTCCGCGAAAATATTTTCTATCGACTTTCAGTCGGGGCAAAGCCCCTCGAGCCGAAGGCTAGTCAGAGAACAATTGTTCGATAACTCTATCATGAATTTTTTTATCAATATTAATTGTAATGAAGCCATAATCTTTTCACCAAGCATTGTTACACGAATGTTTAAATTCATCTTTACCTCCTATACATAAATCTCTTAACAAATCACTTAAGTTTCTTGCATTTATTTCAAATAGTATAAATATGTTTGCATTCTTTCTAATAACACTTCCGTCTAATGAATACATACTTTGTGTTAAATAAAAAACACTACAGTTATTATGTCTACCTCTTGTGAAATAATTTCTCTGAACTGACTGATTTCTATCATTAACACAATCATCAAAAATTACACAATGTTTCATTGTTTTATCTAGTTTACTAGGATCTTGCATATTACCACTATCATCTATTAATTGTATCTTTATATGCTTATTTTTATTGGATTCTACTAACTGACTATTTTTTGCTACTTCTTCACACCACGAACTTATTTCTTCTTCATCTTCAGATTTTTCATATTCTTTGAATAATGAAGCAATTGCTGTTTTTTTAAGATTATTTTCAAATCCATATTTTAAAAATTGATAGACGGGTTGTTCTGCTGTTGTTGTATAAATTATAAGATTGTTATAATCCAAAAAATTTGGAGTCGTTAAAATTTTAAATAATAAATATGTTTTACCACATCCTGATCTTCCGCAAATAACTGACAAAACTTTATTAGATAAATTTGAATGATGATTAAATTTAAGTTTTTTTTTATTTAATGGGAGCACTTCACTCATTTTTTAATAAAAAAATTTATTTTTATTTTTTTTTGTTTCTAAAGAAGAAGAAGAAAATTAAACTTCTCTAGCTTCATGTGGGAGTTTATACCTCTCGAACGGGAGTTTATACCTCTCGAACCAAAAGATCTATCATAATCTCTTCACCCCCAAAATTCATTTCTTGTCCTTTTTCATCAGTGATTCTCATGTTAATGTTGTTAATAGTTTTTCTTGTAATAGGGAAATATATTAATGTTTGTGGAATTACATTTAATCTATAACCAATGGGTACAGTAAAAGCTGGAAAACTGAATATTAAATTTGACAATTTACCATTTATATATCCTCCTTCAATAATGTCACAATGTACAACAATTGAATTTATTTCAGTTATTTTTGGAATCTTCTCACCTAAATGATAACCTTGACTATAGGTTTGTTTATTAAATCCTAATAGCTTTGACAATGATCTATCATGATAAAAATCAACTTGATGATTTTCGTCTAAAGTAAGAGAAAATTTATTAACTGCCGGTTCAACTGCGAAATGTAATTGTTTCTTATCTTTAAATGGTATACCTAAATGTCTCTTAATTTCATTTGATATTGATTCAACTTCGTAAGAACCAGGAAGAAATGTTAGTATTTTCCACGTTTTGCCTTTATCAGTAGAATATCTAAATTGATCATTCACATCTTTGATAACGTTTTGAATAGTGTTAAATGTGGAGAAACTAGTCAATGCAATTTGATAATTTATATTTTGTTCCAAATGTAGAATGGGTTCTAAATTACAAGTGTGTGATGAAGTAGTTGTTATAATTTTTAACGTCGTACTAAATTTTGATGAACCCAAAATCTCTGTCAAATTTTCTAAATGATTATTAATTTTGTCTAAATCTGCTGAACACATTTTTTAGTTAAAATTTTGAATAAATATTTTTTCATAAAAAAATTAAAAACAACAACATATTTCAGCTACGGGCGAAGCCCTTAAAGACATCAGAGATGTCCGGTTATACTTTTATAATCCTCTTCATTTAGAATCTTCTTTTCTAACAGTCTTTTCAATATAGCATGAATTTCATTGAAACTAGAATTATGTCCTTCTTTTATTGCCGATATTAAAATATTTAATCTATTTAGTAATTCTTGTGGATCATCTGGTAAGAATACAATTGTTTCTGTTTTCTGTTTTTCAGATAACCCTTTTCCTACTTTAACTCCCGTTGATAATAAATTTTCTAATTGTTTATAACGTCTAAGAGATTTTACTGCACCAACTCTATCTAACATAGCTTTATATTTTATGAGATCTTCTACAGCATAATTATTTAAATCTGCTCCTCTTAAAAGATCAACAAAATTTCTATCTAAATTAAAAGGAGATTTATCTGGTGAAAAAATTAAACCTCGAAAAGGTTGTGGAAATATTTCTCTTTGACCGAGATAAAATCCAGGTATTGTTTTTCCATCTATAAATGAAATAGAATGTTCAAATTGCATAGATTTTGGTAATTGCTTATTAATGTTTGATTCTAGTAATCCATAGACATCTAATATAGTTTTGTGCTCTGGATCTGTTATATCAATTTGTTTATCATTATTTGTACTTTCTTTTTCAAGAGTTTTAAATGGTCACATAGTTTTCTCAAAATCAGTTTTTACTTGCTCGGTTTGTTGCATTTTTTCAAACATATCAGATTGAATACCAGCTTTTATCATTCTATGTTGAAGATGATTTTCTTTCATAATATTTCTTTGTTTTATTAACTCTTCTAATTGTTTTATTCTTTTTTGATTATCAGCTCTAATTTTATCCATTTTTAAAATATAATATTTGAATTTTGTGGTAACATTGGAATACAACAAAAACATTTTACTGAACAAATTATTTTTTTATTGCTTTGTTGTCTGACATCTTTTCGTTTAAAGTTTTCTCGTTTTAAGTTTTGTTTAATAAAGTTTTGTTTAATAAAGTTTTGCTTAAATTTTCGCTTAAAGTTTTTAGCTCTTCTAAAAAAATTTTGTCATTTTCTTCATTAGAAATTTTACCATCACTAAAAGTTTTACCATCACTAGAAATTTTGCCATCCTGTTTATTCTTATCATCAACTTTTTCTGACTGTAATTGAAATGATATTTGATTTACTTCATTAGCTATTTGATCAAAATTTTCAATCTCATCTAACGTAATAACATTATCATCGCATACTCTTTGAAAGTAGTAATGCAATTTGTCATAGACTTCTTTAATATGTAAATGCTTAGTTTTTAATAATTTTCGTTTCTTTGATATTAAAGATTTATCTAACATTGTAACAAGTGAAGTTGCAAAAACACCCGTACCTGTTAAAGCTGTAGCAACAACAGGAATTGTAAGAACACCTGAAGATATAACAATTGTTAAAGCACCTAAACTTATTGTTAAGAATATGCCAATTCCTTGTGTTACATTCTTAACTTTAGACCATCTCTTTCTTAATTTTTTATAATGCTCTAATCTTAATAATAATTGAGTTTCCTTATCTTTCATATAACGTACTCTATCTTTGTGTTTTTCTTTGTTCATCTTTTCGATGTTAATTTTTTCAATGTCCATTAAAGTAGAACTACGTTCATATGATAACGAAGGATATAGTCTTGCGGTTTCTTCCATTTTCGTCGTCGCCGTTGCCGTCGCCGTCCCCGTTGAGGTTTCCATTTTTAAAGAAATATTTTGAATAAATATTTTGAATACAATCTTCTGGTATATTGAGACTACGTGATATTTTCAGACAACTTAAATTTTCGTCTGCCTAAATTTTCAAAATTCTTAGACCACGTGATCTTTTGAGACAACTTAAATTTTCGATCACGTGATATTTTGAGACAACTTAAATTTTCGCCCTTCGGCCTTCGGCCACGTGAAATTTGAAGTCTACCTAAATTTTTGAAATTTTGATTTTTTTGAAAATTTTGAAAAACCCCGAAAAAGTGTGACATCCGGCGCAAGCGTAGCGAAGCGAAGCGAAGCGTCGCGCCGGATGTCACAATATATGCTACTTAAATTTTCGCCCTTCGGCCTTCGGCCACGTGAAATTTGAAGTCTACCTAAATTTTTGAAATTTTGATTTTTTTGAAAATTTTGAAAAACCCCGCAAAAGTGTGACATCCGGCGCAAGCGAAGCGAAGCAAAGCGTCGCGCCGGATGTCACACTATATACTACTTAAATTTTCGGCCTTCGGCCACGTGAAATTTGAAGTCTACCTAAATTTTTGAAATTTTGATTTTTTTGAAAAATTTGAAAAACCACGCAAAAGTGTGACATCCGGCGCAAGCGAAGCGAAGCAAAGCGAAGCGAAGCGTCGCGCCGGATGTCACACTATATACTACTGCTGTTTCCAAAGGATTAATTATTTGACTTTGATTATTGATTAACTCTCTTTTAAAATATTGCGTTTTTGTAAATAATTTCTGTAAATAGCACTCCAATGTTTTATTTAATTAAAAAAATAGGAGCCAGCAGATCTATGTGAATGACATTGATTGATACATGAATAAGTTTCCTCAGATAACTCATTTGCCAATGTGCAAAAGTCGACAGAAAATTCTGATCAGAGTCTCACCAATGGGCAAAGTCAGACTGAAAAAGAGACTATGGGAATTATACTTCAAAATTGATGTAAATCGGCATGATCTTCCAGATATAGTTACACATTATCACGAAAATTAATCAACCGTAACATGCTTAAATGCATCAATATGAAAGACAATATCAGCCTCATCTCGTATACGTGCTATTTTAGATATCTGTCCAGATGCTATATTATAGAAATCCATGTCTATTCCTAGTCCATGGACATAGAAGTAGATAATAGTACACTAGAATGGAAGTTTGATATCTTACTTATGCACAATGATGGCACATGGAAAAATCTATGGTCTGTGGATCAGAATGATTCGATCTGTAACATTATATCATAGTCAAACTACTTGCTAAGTTGGTGTGGAAGTTGTTGACAGCAAATTTCAGGATATTCATGAAGAGAATTAAGGGAGGACATTATTCATGAGGACATAGAAATTAACAATACCAAAGAAAGTCTGCTTTAGAAGCTTGGCCATACCTTTTATTTTACTTTTTTTCTATACTTTTTTGCGAAAAACACCTCAAAATAGGTATAAAATTTTTTTACTTGTACGACGTTTCGGAAGTCTTGGTCACGTACAAATAGCCAAATCAGGCTTTACAAACACCAAAGATCATAATATACAAAATTTAAATGTAGGCCCTAACTAATGTAAAATTTACAGATATCTATCACTACAGAAGGAGGAAATACTTAAAGAAATCTTATCTAACCTAGCATCTAAAAACACATTAAGAACAGTAAATTATAAAGTAAGATATACTGCTTGAAGATCCAATGACAATCAAACAACAAAACTAACAAGGAACATAGTGAATAAATGTGAGACTAAATTAAAATGTTACGCAAGTATGCCACCGGCAAAATATTGATCAAAATGTCGAATTACATTAATATTTACAGGCAATTAAATAAGGAAAATATTAGTGTGTTTCTCAAAGATATCGATCGGCAGAACTCCGGCAATTTGTTAAAACTCAACGTTCATATTAGAACTGATCTCCTGCTTGGCTGCATAGGCTACGTATTCAGCGAACCGATGATGAAAAGAGTGAATAAGAACTAAACCAGTGACAATACTGATAAAGCAGCTCTCTAAGCTGCTTTCACAAGACGAATGCATGTGCTTTTTTCGACCACATTTGAGAGTATCGACTGAATTGTCCGAACTCAAATTTCTAGAGGCCTCGATCATGCACAAATCGAATAATTGCAATTTTTTGCTTCAAGCTTTTATTGTCCTGTACTAAATTTTCACCAACATTGTATTTTCTCTTCAAATTCTGTAAGAATTTATGACTACAAATTTATTTTTCTAAAAAATTACTTTTTACTGAATTTCTCTAAATTATGAGGATACCTAGTCGGCCGCGACGAATGTTTTTACTACTTTCCTTGATCATGCAGGTTATGATAATAACTGCTTCAGATAATTCAGATAACCTTTAAACTAACTAGGCTATATATTAGCTATCATTGAATTATTTTAGGAAAGAAATAAGAACGAAAATGTTTCCAACGTTTCGCTCATAGTCTATTGAGCATTCTCAAGGGTACATAGATAAAAAGTAACGACTGGATTACACCCACGAACTTATTACAAAATTTGAAAATCAAAGAGTGGAAACTAGGCTAAAGGGACTAAAGTAAATCTTTCATTTGCATAGCTAACTTATATGTAAAAGCAATACATCTAGTAAATTGTGATACATAGAGTCAGGAAAAGAAAAAAGCAAACTAATTATCAAGCAACCGCGGTTTCATAGAATACCTCTGTCCATTCAGATTAGGATGAGACAGGGACACCTATGATTAATATAAGACACATATATATTGATCATCTTATATTAATCTAATATTGATCATAGATGTCCCTGGATGAAGTTTCTGAATGAATAGCATTTCATGGATTCTTAGATCGTCCTTCTTGCGTTTCTTCAAGGTCTTAAAACTCTCCATAGAAATTGATGGGTCACAGTTAGATTGTAGGCGATGCTCACTTATTACAGCGTGCCGATGTTCTTCAGCTCTTTAGAACAGTTGTCGTGACGTGAATCCCACATAGCTCGCATCGTGCAAGCCACATACTGTTCAAAAGGAGGGTTTAGTCCCTTTATCGTAGTTTCCACTCTCTGATTTTCTCCAAGGACTTCCAGTTATAGATTTCCATGGTCATACCATGATATTAAGAAATCAACGGCCATGCCTAGAAATGCGTACTATTTCTATCCATGTTCTATACATGTTCATCCATGGACATAGAAATTAACAATACCATAGAAAGTCTGCTTTAGAAGCTTGGCCATACCTTTTATTTTACTTTTTTTCTATACTTTTTTGCGAAAAACACCTCAAAATAGGTATAAAATTCTTTTACTTGTACGACGTTTCGGAAGTCTTGGTCACGTACAAATAGCCAAATCAGGCTTTACAAACACCAAAGATCATAATATACAAAATTTAAATGTAGGCCCTAACTAATGTAAAATTTACAGATATCTATCACTACAGAAGGAGGAAATACTTAAAGAAATCTTATCTAACCTAGCATCTAAAAACACATTAAGAACAGTAACTTATAAAGTAAGATATACTGCTTGAAGATCCAATGACAATCAAACAACAAAACTAACAAGGAACATAGTGAATAAATGTGAGACTAAATTAAAATGTTACGCAAGTATGCCACCGGCAAAATATTGATCAAAATGTCGAATTACATTAATATTTACAGGCAATTAAATAAGGAAAATATTAGTGTGTTTCTCAAAGATATCGATCGGCAGAACTCCGGCAATTTGTTAAAACTCAACGTTCATATTAGAACTGATCTCCTGCTTGGCTGCATAGGCTACGTATTCAGCGAACCGATGATGAAAAGAGTGAATAAGAACTAAACCAGTGACAATACTGATAAAGCAGCTCTCTAAGCTGCTTTCACAAGACGAATGCATGTGCTTTTTTCGACCACATTTGAGAGTATCGACTGAATTGTCCGAACTCAAATTTCTAGAGGCCTCGATCATGCACAAATCGAATAATTGCAATTTTTTGCTTCAAGCTTTTATTGTCCTGTACTAAATTTTCACCAACATTGTATTTTCTCTTCAAATTCTGTAAGAATTTATGACTACAAATTTATTTTTCTAAAAAATTACTTTTTACTGAATTTCTCTAAATTATGAGGATACCTAGTCGGCCGCGACGAATGTTTTTACTACTTTCCTTGATCATGCAGGTTATGATAATAACTGCTTCAGATAATTCAGATAACCTTTAAACTAACTAGGCTATATATTAGCTATCATTGAATTATTTTAGGAAAGAAATAAGAACGAAAATGTTTCCAACGTTTCGCTCATAGTCTATTGAGCATTCTCAAGGGTACATAGATAAAAAGTAACGACTGGATTACACCCACGAACTTATTACAAAATTTGAAAATCAAAGAGTGGAAACTAGGCTAAAGGGACTAAAGTAAATCTTTCATTTGCATAGCTAACTTATATGTAAAAGCAATACATCTAGTAAATTGTGATACATAGAGTCAGGAAAAGAAAAAAGCAAACTAATTATCAAGCAACCGCGGTTTCATAGAATACCTCTGTCCATTCAGATTAGGATGAGACAGGGACACCTATGATTAATATAAGACACATATATATTGATCATCTTATATTAATCTAATATTGATCATAGATGTCCCTGGATGAAGTTTCTGAATGAATAGCATTTCATGGATTCTTAGATCGTCCTTCTTGCGTTTCTTCAAGGTCTTAAAACTCTCCATAGAAATTGATGGGTCACAGTTAGATTGTAGGCGATGCTCACTTATTACAGCGTGCCGATGTTCTTCAGCTCTTTAGAACAGTTGTCGTGACGTGAATCCCACATAGCTCGCATCGTGCAAGCCACATACTGTTCAAAAGGAGGGTTTAGTCCCTTTATCGTAGTTTCCACTCTCTGATTTTCTCCAAGGACTTCCAGTTATAGATTTCCATGGTCATACCATGATATTAAGAAATCAACGGCCATGCCTAGAAATGCGTACTATTTCTATCCATGTTCTATACATGTTCATCCATGGACATAGAAATTAACAATACCATAGAAAGTCTGCTTTAGAAGCTTGGCCATACCTTTTATTTTACTTTTTTTCTATACTTTTTTGCGAAAAACACCTCAAAATAGGTATAAAATTCTTTTACTTGTACGACGTTTCGGAAGTCTTGGTCACGTACAAATAGCCAAATCAGGCTTTACAAACACCAAAGATCATAATATACAAAATTTAAATGTAGGCCCTAACTAATGTAAAATTTACAGATATCTATCACTACAGAAGGAGGAAATACTTAGAGAAATCTTATCTAACCTAGCATCTAAAAACACATTAAGAACAGTATATTATAAATTAAGATATACTGCTTGAAGATCCAATGACAATCAAACAACAAAACTAACAAGGAACATAGTGAATAAATGTGAGACTAAATTAAAATGTTACGCAAGTATGCCACCGGCAAAATATTGATCAAAATGTCGAATTACATTAATATTTACAGGCAATTAAATAAGGAAAATATTAGTGTGTTTCTCAAAGATATCGATCGGCAGAACTCCGGCAATTTGTTAAAACTCAACGTTCATATTAGAACTGATCTCCTGCTTGGCTGCATAGGCTACGTATTCAGCGAACCGATGATGAAAAGAGTGAATAAGAACTAAACCAGTGACAATACTGATAAAGCAGCTCTCTAAGCTGCTTTCACAAGACGAATGCATGTGCTTTTTTCGACCACATTTGAGAGTATCGACTGAATTGTCCGAACTCAAATTTCTAGAGGCCTCGATCATGCACAAATCGAATAATTGCAATTTTTTGCTTCAAGCTTTTATTGTCCTGTACTAAATTTTCACCAACATTGTATTTTCTCTTCAAATTCTGTAAGAATTTATGACTACAAATTTATTTTTCTAAAAAATTACTTTTTACTGAATTTCTCTAAATTATGAGGATACCTAGTCGGCCGCGACGAATGTTTTTACTACTTTCCTTGATCATGCAGGTTATGATAATAACTGCTTCAGATAATTCAGATAACCTTTAAACTAACTAGGCTATATATTAGCTATCATTGAATTATTTTAGGAAAGAAATAAGAACGAAAATGTTTCCAACGTTTCGCTCATAGTCTATTGAGCATTCTCAAGGGTACATAGATAAAAAGTAACGACTGGATTACACCCACGAACTTATTACAAAATTTGAAAATCAAAGAGTGGAAACTAGGCTAAAGGGACTAAAGTAAATCTTTCATTTGCATAGCTAACTTATATGTAAAAGCAATACATCTAGTAAATTGTGATACATAGAGTCAGGAAAAGAAAAAAGCAAACTAATTATCAAGCAACCGCGGTTTCATAGAATACCTCTGTCCATTCAGATTAGGATGAGACAGGGACACCTATGATTAATATAAGACACATATATATTGATCATCTTATATTAATCTAATATTGATCATAGATGTCCCTGGATGAAGTTTCTGAATGAATAGCATTTCATGGATTCTTAGATCGTCCTTCTTGCGTTTTTTCAAGGTCTTAAAACTCTCCATAGAAATTGATGGGTCACAGTTAGATTGTAGGCGATGCTCACTTATTACAGCGTGCCGATGTTCTTCAGCTCTTTGGAACAGTTGTCGTGACGTGAATCCCACATAGCTCGCATCGTGCAAGCCACATACTGTTCAAAAGGAGGGTTTAGTCCCTTTATCGTAGTTTCCACTCTCTGATTTTCTCCAAGGACTTCCAGTTATAGATTTCCATGGTCATACCATGATATTAAGAAATCAACGGCCATGCCTAGAAATGCGTACTATTTCTATCCATGTTCTATACATGTTCATCCATGGACATAGAAATTAACAATACCATAGAAAGTCTGCTTTAGAAGCTTGGCCATACCTTTTATTTTACTTTTTTTCTATACTTTTTTGCGAAAAACACCTCAAAATAGGTATAAAATTCTTTTACTTGTACGACGTTTCGGAAGTCTTGGTCACGTACAAATAGCCAAATCAGGCTTTACAAACACCAAAGATCATAATATACAAAATTTAAATGTAGGCCCTAACTAATGTAAAATTTACAGATATCTATCACTACAGAAGGAGGAAATACTTAGAGAAATCTTATCTAACCTAGCATCTAAAAACACATTGAGAAGAGTAAATTATGTGGCTGTGCAAAAGTCTATGTACATGTACAAGTGAAAAGGAATTGATGATAGAATTTCAAGAAGAGCACAAAACTATAAAATATTCAAAACTACGATAAGAAGGATAAAATACCCCTCCATCACACCCATTCATTGAATTGGCTTCCTTTTTTTTGAAAATTGAATCGGCAGCCACTCGTGCGCAATTATCTTTAATTGTTCTTATTATTTTCCACTTAAAATCTATCAATCCAGGGTGAGTCTGTTTATGTTGGAACACAGCTGAGTCATGTGATGCTAAGTGTTCGTAGATTCTCGATCTCATGGCTCTGTTCGTTTGACCTATGTAACATTTTTGACATTGTTGGCATGTTATTTTGTATATGCATGATTTCTTATTACAGCAGTTTGGAAATGATGCTGATGCACATGCTCTACAATTTCGATGGCAAGCAAGACATTCTTTTGCTGGTCTCAATGACACACCCAGTGGAAGTTCTGTCTGAAAAATAACTCTTAATTTTCTTTGATTATAATTTGTCGATCTTCGTAGGCCGTGATTGTATCTCTTCCAATACAATAAACGATTGCATCTTCTCAAAATTTCACTTTCAATATGGAACATGTATATAATGCCGAATGGTGGCGCTGCACTGTTTCCCATCGCAATTCCTGTCACTTGAGACATAAATTTCCCATGAAGAAGATATCGATCTTCGTATAAGCACAACCTGAGCAATTCTTCTAAATCAAAAAGAGACAAATTTGGCATCTTTGAAAATCTTCTATGTTTTCTAAAGTACGCTATAAGGCAAGTGATAAGTCCGATTCCTTCATCATCATCATCATCTTCAAGAGGAATGCTGCCGTAAAGATTCGCAACATCGAGAGATGCGAATGATATTGGGGAAGGCCAGTTACCATCTGTAAGAGATTGAATAAAAGAGTCAGTTGATGGCAGATGAGTATTCACAGAAGACTTGACAAGAGGATTGAATAATTCCACAAGGATCAGTGACAGAGGACGAACGATTGAATCCAAACTCGCTATAACTGGTCTACCTTTCAAATTACCAGGTTTGTGATCCTTTGGTAATGCGCATGGTATACTTGGAAGGGGTTCTGATACTTTACATTTGTTGATGATATACCAAGTTGGTGTACCTTCATACCGGGATGCCATTGTTTCGATTTTTCAGTTGAATCTTTGTTGTCTTGTCTTTGAAAGGACAGAATTAGATGGTTTGTCTTCGGGATAAAGCGAGTTTTTCACAAGCTCCGCGTAAGAAGAATTATCCATGGCCATTAACCGTCAGGCTTTTGCTTGATTTTTTTGATCATGGAAATAACTTTCGCATTTTCGTTGGCTGTCTTGATATCATCGAACGATTGTTGTGTTATTCTGTCTACTCCACTAGATGCTAGATAAGATTTCCTCAAGTATTTCCTCCTTCTGTAGTGATAGATATCTGTAAATTTTACATTAGTTAGGGCCTACATTTAAATTTTGTATATTATGATCTTTGGTGTTTGTAAAGCCTGATTTGGCTATTTGTACGTGACCAAGACTTCCGAAAGGTCGTACAAGTAAAAGAATTTTATACATATTTTGAGGTGTTTTTCGCAAAAAGTATAGAAAAAAGTAAAATAAAAGGTATGGCTTCTAAAACAGATGTTAACTCGTGAAATTGGCGAAAAGAATTGGTGCCTTGTCCGTGCTTACAAATATCATAGATCAATTTCTAATCTACAATTTCTCAAGGAATGTCGAAGACGACAGTTAATTCCTAAAGGACTTCGGGTCAGCTGTAAGTTAAAGAGCAGTCATCATTGTGATGAACGATGCATCATCATGCGACAGAGACATTCGAAACAATTCATGCAAAGAGCGTTCGACGATTTATATCAGAAGTTAGATGAGTGTAGAAAAATACCCATATATCCGATGACTTTGGAAGAATTCAATAGATTTCAGAAATATTGTTTTCATCTACGTCAAATAAAAAGAAATAAAATGCAAAAGCTATTGATGGAAAATTTTTGAGTGGAGTAGACAGAATAACACAACAATCGTTCGATGATATCAAGACGTCCAACGAAAATGCGAAAGTTATTTCCATGATCAAAGAAATCAAGCAAAAGCCTATGACCATAATGCCATCTGATAAAACCAAACGTTTAATGGCCATGGATAATTCTTCTTACGCGGAGCTTGTGAAAAACTCGCTTTATCCCGAAGACAAACCATCTAATTCTGTCCTTTCAAAGACAAGACAACAAAGATTCAACTGAAAAATCGAAACAATGGCATCCCGGTATGAAGGTACACCAACTTGGTATATCATCAACAAATGTAAAGTATCAGAACCCCTTCCAAGTATACCATGCGCATTACCAAAGGATCACAAACCTGGTAATTTGAAAGGTAGACCAGTTATAGCGAGTTTGGATTCAATCGTTCGTCCTCTGTCACTGATCCTTGTGGAATTATTCAATCCTCTTGTCAAGTCTTCTGTGAATACTCATCTGCCATCAACTGACTCTTTTATTCAATCTCTTACAGATGGTAACTGGCCTTCCCCAATATCATTCGCATCTCTCGATGTTGCGAATCTTTACGGCAGCATTCCTCTTGAAGATGATGATGATGATGAAGGAATCGGACTTATCACTTGCCTTATAGCGTACTTTAGAAAACATAGAAGATTTTCAAAGATGCCAAATTTGTCTCTTTTTGATTTAGAAGAATTGCTCAGGTTGTGCTTATACGAAGATCGATATCTTCTTCATGGGAAATTTATGTCTCAAGTGACAGGAATTGCGATGGGAAACCATTCGGCATTATATACATGTTCCATATTGAAAGTGAAATTTTGAGAAGATGCAATCGTTTATTGTATTGGAAGAGATACAATCTCGGCCTACGAAGATCGACAAATTATAATCAAAGAAAATTAAGAGTTATTTTTCAGACAGAACTTCCACTGGGTGTGTCATTGAGACCAGCAAAAGAATGTCTTGCTTGCCATCGAAATTGTAGAGCATGTGCATCAGCATCATTTCCAAACTGCTGTAATAAGAAATCATGCATATACAAAATAACATGCCAACAATGTCAAAAATGTTACATAGGTCAAACGAACAGAGCCATGAGATCGAGAATCTACGAACACTTAGCATCACATGACTCAGCTGTGTTCCAACATAAACAGACTCACCCTGGATTGATAGATTTTAAGTGGAAAATAATAAGAACAATTAAAGATAATTGCGCACGAGTGGCTGCCGAATCGATTTTCAAAAAAAAGGAAGCCAATTCAATGAATGGGTGTGATGGAGGGGTATTTTATCCTTCTTATCGTAGTTTTGAATATTTTATAGTTTTGTGCTCTTCTTGAAATTCTATCATCAATTCCTTTTCACTTGTACATGTACATAGACTTTTGCACAGCCACATAATTTACTCTTCTCAATGTGTTTTTAGATGCTAGGTTAGATAAGATTTCTCTAAGTATTTCCTCCTTCTGTAGTGATAGATATCTGTAAATTTTACATTAGTTAGGGCCTACATTTAAATTTTGTATATTATGATCTTTGGTGTTTGTAAAGCCTGATTTGGCTATTTGTACGTGACCAAGACTTCCGAAACGTCGTACAAGTAAAAGAATTTTATACCTATTTTGAGGTGTTTTTCGCAAAAAAGTATAGAAAAAAAGTAAAATAAAAGGTATGGCCAAGCTTCTAAAGCAGACTTTCTATGGTATTGTTAATTTCTATGTCCATGGATGAACATGTATAGAACATGGATAGAAATAGTACGCATTTCTAGGCATGGCCGTTGATTTCTTAATATCATGGTATGACCATGGAAATCTATAACTGGAAGTCCTTGGAGAAAATCAGAGAGTGGAAACTACGATAAAGGGACTAAACCCTCCTTTTGAACAGTATGTGGCTTGCACGATGCGAGCTATGTGGGATTCACGTCACGACAACTGTTCCAAAGAGCTGAAGAACATCGGCACGCTGTAATAAGTGAGCATCGCCTACAATCTAACTGTGACCCATCAATTTCTATGGAGAGTTTTAAGACCTTGAAAAAACGCAAGAAGGACGATCTAAGAATCCATGAAATGCTATTCATTCAGAAACTTCATCCAGGGACATCTATGATCAATATTAGATTAATATAAGATGATCAATATATATGTGTCTTATATTAATCATAGGTGTCCCTGTCTCATCCTAATCTGAATGGACAGAGGTATTCTATGAAACCGCGGTTGCTTGATAATTAGTTTGCTTTTTTCTTTTCCTGACTCTATGTATCACAATTTACTAGATGTATTGCTTTTACATATAAGTTAGCTATGCAAATGAAAGATTTACTTTAGTCCCTTTAGCCTAGTTTCCACTCTTTGATTTTCAAATTTTGTAATAAGTTCGTGGGTGTAATCCAGTCGTTACTTTTTATCTATGTACCCTTGAGAATGCTCAATAGACTATGAGCGAAACGTTGGAAACATTTTCGTTCTTATTTCTTTCCTAAAATAATTCAATGATAGCTAATATATAGCCTAGTTAGTTTAAAGGTTATCTGAATTATCTGAAGCAGTTATTATCATAACCTGCATGATCAAGGAAAGTAGTAAAAACATTCGTCGCGGCCGACTAGGTATCCTCATAATTTAGAGAAATTCAGTAAAAAGTAATTTTTTAGAAAAATAAATTTGTAGTCATAAATTCTTACAGAATTTGAAGAGAAAATACAATGTTGGTGAAAATTTAGTACAGGACAATAAAAGCTTGAAGCAAAAAATTGCAATTATTCGATTTGTGCATGATCGAGGCCTCTAGAAATTTGAGTTCGGACAATTCAGTCGATACTCTCAAATGTGGTCGAAAAAAGCACATGCATTCGTCTTGTGAAAGCAGCTTAGAGAGCTGCTTTATCAGTATTGTCACTGGTTTAGTTCTTATTCACTCTTTTCATCATCGGTTCGCTGAATACGTAGCCTATGCAGCGAAGCAGGAGATCAGTTCTAATATGAACGTTGAGTTTTAACAAATTGCCGGAGTTCTGCCGATCGATATCTTTGAGAAACACACTAATATTTTCCTTATTTAATTGCCTGTAAATATTAATGTAATTCGACATTTTGATCAATATTTTGCCGGTGGCATACTTGCGTAACATTTTAATTTAGTCTCACATTTATTCACTATGTTCCTTGTTAGTTTTGTTGTTTGATTGTCATTGGATCTTCAAGAAGTATAGCCACAATGATACAAACATCAGAGCGATACCATTCTTTCTTCCTCTCAGGGCACTTTACTGAATTATTTCTGATAATGTCGGCCAATTTCAAAATGCATCCAATCTCCTCTAACCATTCCTGAATTTGCTTGTCACCTACCTCACCCATTGAATCAACCAGCTAACATCCTTGTGGATCCTTGTGTCAAGAATGACTTGGAAAGATTGGAGGCGTTGTTTTGGTGTGAGTAAACTTTTTGAGACAGATCAGTGACTGATCATCTTAGCGCTTTGTGTTGGCGTATCACATGGATGAATGATTAAGGATCTCAAGATGTCGGTTTAGGCGCAGTGTACTAAGCCAATTCTGCAATTATCATTTTTAAACAAATTGATCACAGTTTTGAAATGCGCATTCTTCTAATGTATCGCGGTAAAGTTATTGATAATTTTTTGTACTTTTTTGTCTTTTATCATGTTCAAAAGCCCATCAAAAAATTCTACGGCATATTTTATGTTGTTCAAGAGCTAACTTCAGGAGCATGTTAAACCCCGCAATAAGTAAATTGATTTCAACTTTATTGATTGAAATTTGAAACATCGACAGTTCAAACATTGGTCCACATTAAATATTACGCTTACATTGGCCTGAGCAATCCTACTATAGATGGCGTTCTACGCCGCTAAATTATTTTTTGCGACTGTAGGACCTAAGATCACTTATGCAGTTGCCTCAGATTTTTTTGAATAATTAAAATAAAGGCGTAAAACGAAAACGTAAGTAAGACCCTTTATTATTTTCAAATATTTCGAGCACTGAAGTGGTGGTGCCAAAAGTTATTACCTAATTTATTTCCACGAATAATTTTTAAGTGGCATTTCGTTAGACACTACAAGGCCACTTTACAATTAGACATATTACAACATAACATCTGGATCGGAAAATAGAGTGGAAGTAAACAGTTAAGAAATGCTGGAGTGAGAGAGAGAGAAAAAAAAACGGGGTCACTCGAAACAGTGCGAAAGTAGTTGTGTCTTAAGGTTTCGTTTGAATGACGAGACGGATGCAGAAGATTTAATTGATAATGGAAGTTTGTTCCAAGCACGAGCGGCGCATATTGAAAACGCTCGGTCACCAATAGTTTTACGGCGCGTCGTTGGTATAGCTAGAGCCATCAGAGACGATGATCGCAGGTGTGATCTCGATTTTAGTTCAGAAACCAACTGGAGACAGCTTCTGAGGTAGGATGGACCTTCATCATTAAGACAACGAAACACTATAACCAACAGTCGGTATTCAATGCGATATCGAATAGGGAGCCATTGTAAGGAGGTAAGCAAAGGCCTGATGTGGTCATCACTGCGAGAATTGAAGATGAGTCTTGCACTAGCGTTAAGGACCGATTGCAGTCGAGAAATGATACTGAGGGTTAAGTCCTGGTATAAGCTGCAGCAGTAATTGAGACGCGAGTGCACAATGCTGACTATAACAGTAGACAAAACCGACTGAGGAACACATTTACGAATTGATCTTATCTGGCGAAGAGCGCTGAAACACGAAGAAACTGTCTGCTGAATATGGCATTTCATGGAGAGGGTCGAATCGAGACAGATGCCAAGATTGCGGACTTTCTTGACTGGTGTTACCGAATGGCTGCCTATGAACAGTGGAAGGTGAGAAACCAAATTCTGACGACGTTGTGAAGAGCACCACATCACTTCAGTCTTGGCGATGTTAAGTTGAAGGCAGTTAGAGTGTAGCCATTTTGAAACTTCATTGATACAGGAAGTCATGCGTCGCGTCAATGAATCAGTGTCCGAAGGAGAGCAGGAGCCATAAATCTGAATATCGTCAGCGTAAAAATGAAATTGCAATCCATGAGATCTGATGACATCGGCCAAATCAGCAATGTATAACACAAAAAGAATTGGGCCCAGGACAGAGCCTTGTGGGACACCATAGACGACAGTGGACGGAGTGGAACTGGAGCCGTTCGAGGATACGCATTTCTGCCTGCTTGAGAGGAAGGACGAGAACCATCTTAAAACTGTCCCGCCAAGGCCGAACGATAATTCCAGACGTTTCAGTAGGATTTTGTGATTCACGGTATCGAAAGCGGATGTCAGATCAAGTAGGCAGAGGAGGGTAAGGTCACCTTTATCAGAAGCAAGCAGAATATCAGGTGTAATTTTCAACAGAACCGTCTCACTGGAATGATAAGAGCGGTAAGCCGATTGTAAGGATGGAAACAAAGAGTGAGCCTTAATATAGATCAGGAGCTGACGGGCGACGAAACGCTCAAGTAGTTTAGATAGAGTACAAAGGCTTGATATTGGGCGGTATGAAGTAGGATCATCAGAACATCGTTGACCCTTCTTGAGAACCGGAGTGATGTTGACTTCTTTCCACAGACTCGGGAACGAGTCCGACCTCAGTGACTCATTGAGAGTATGAGCGATGAATGGTGCGAGAATATCAATGTTAGACTTCAATAGATGAGTAGGCAAAGGATCATTCTGACTTTGTTGGTTGGGAAGCTTTAATGTGGCTGATACAATATCGGAGATGGATAGGCGACGGAATTCATTGAAAGAGCAACTCGCTGGTGCTGAAGAGCAGTCAGGTTTGGTGGAGGCAGGAAGACACCGATATATGGCGTTGATTTTACTGTCAAAATGCCGATGGAATTCTGCTGCCGTGATGTGTACGTCAGGCTTGGTTTTCCCACGTCCCAACAAGCCATTTATGGATGAAATCTTAGAGCTCCAGAACTTCTCACGCTTCGACTTTGTGAGATTTCGGTATGAAAGACGAGTGACTTTCAGTTCTACTGCTCTGGCGACAGTTTCAGGAGAAGCAATTCGAGTAAGACGCTTGACTTGACGTTCGAGCCTTCTGACCTGACGTTTGTAACGTAAACAGTCTTCGTCGTACCACGGATCAGAGGTGCGTTGGCGACAGCGTACAGTTTTCCAGGGAATAAAGACAGGTGAAGAAGCGGGTTTGGGTGTCGCGTGAGCTACACACGAGACGGACGACCGCCTCCCGTGAAAGCTGGAGTGCGACTCATCGCATAACAGGACTGAGATGCATTAAAAAAGACAAATGTAGTATTTCCACGACTTCAGCAACTTTCCTGTGCAATCTGACATTAAAATCACCCGTTTGAATCAAATTCATGTACATCAACTGCGATTGCAGCCATTATACACAGCTGACTCACTGTCCAATTTCAAATCCTCCGTGCCAGTGTTGTGGTTTGTGATTCACAGTTTTGAGAACCACTGATCAAAAGGATGCTCTGAAACAAATTAATGCAACTTCTCCGTTTCATCTACACAGAGCTTTTCCTAATAAGTTAAGATGATAAGTCTATGGCTGAATGTGTGCAGAAATATGCTTGAGCAAATAAAATAAATTCAATAAATCAAAACATTGCAGGTTTATCATTTTTGATTATCCGATGACCCGTTTTCAAATATGATATTATCCAGTATTTACCTGTTACCTGGTGCCGTCCAGTCGCGTGCGACTCTCGGCGACGTCATGCTGGATCCTTCTCCATGCAAAGCGGTCTCTTGCTTCCCGTGTCATCCATACCACCGTTTGTCCTGTGATGGTTTTCATTCCCTCTATCCACTCGGTTCTTGGTCTTCCTCTTCGTCTGGATCCCTCTGTGGTGCCGAACATGATGTCTTTCTCGAGGGACCCATCAGCTCGCGTGACATGTCCAAATTAACGCAGAGCTGCGGTAGTGATCTTTATTTGAAGCGACTTCACCATTGGCAGTTGTCGTAACACCCACTCATTGGTCTTTCTTGCCGTCCAGGTTAAACGAAGTAACCTTCTCGAGCACCAGAGTTCAAAGGCATCCACACTCTTCCAATGTGCTTTCAGCAAATTCCACGTTTCGGCACAGTACAGGAATATCGGGAACACCAGTGCATGCACTAGTCGTACTTTGGTCGATCGAGATATGCCTCTATCCTTCCAGACCTTTGAGAGTCCCATCATGGCCGATCTACCCAATGCGGTACGTCTCTTCAATTCTTCTCCAACGCGTCCATCCGCAGTGATCTTTGCGCCGAGGAACACAAAATTGTCCACTACCTCCACGTTCTCGCCGTCAAGCTCGAAGCTAGTAATCGAACCCGTCGTCATAATCTTTGTCTTTGCCACATTGAGAAACAGTCCTGCTGCCTTACTTACTGCCTTAAGTCGGGCGAGGCCTTCTTTCAGCTCTTCTTCCGAAGAAGCCAGGATCGTCGTGTCATCTGCATATCGCAAGTTTGTCAATTTCCTGCCTCCAAATTTGATCCCTCTTTTCCAGCAAAAGTTTCTCTTACGATTTTTTCTGCATAGATGTTGAATAAAATGGGGGACAAGATACAACCCTGTCGAACTCCTTTGTCGATACGAAAACCATCAGTTTCTCCGAATTCCGTCCTGACAGTAGCTGATTGGTCTACATGTAACTCCCGCATCACTGTGATAAGATGCACAGGAACGCCCATTTCCTGCAACGTGCACCATAGTTTCTGATGGTCGACACAATCAAATGCCTTTTGGTAATCAATGAAGGTCAACATGATAACCTGCTGTTTCGCGAGTGTTCCTTCCATAATCGCACGTAAATTAGAGATGTGGTCTCGTGTGCCTCTGCCTCTCCTGAAGCCAGCTTGTTCTTGTGGAAATTGGGGAAGAAGGTAGGGTTCGAGACGTTTCTGAATAATTTTCAACAACACTTTGCTCGCGTGCGGGATCAGAGCAATCGTGCGATAATTACCGCATTCTTTTTTGTCACCTTTCTTGTGCAATGGGACAAAAACGGAGGTTTTCCAATCGTTTGGCCACTTTTTGTGTCTCCAGATATTGTTGCAGAGATGCGTCAAGACTTTGATGATTTGCAATCATCCTGCTTTTAGCAATTCTGCTGGTACATTGTCACATCCTGGCGACTTTCTGTTGGCCAGATCCTTAATAGCAGCTTCCACTTCGTTCTCCAGTATGTCTGGTTCGAGTTGGTAGTCGTCATCACTTATGAAGAGATCAGCGAGATTTGGATCCCGCTGGTATAGTTTTTCGGTGTAAGCTCTCCAACGTCTTTTCACGTCAGCTTCCTTAGTAAGTACTGCACCTTCTGATGATCGTAATGAATTGCATCTTGGACTGCAAGTACCGGTGATGGCCTTAATCTCTGTGAAGAGATCTGTTGTTCTGCCAACTTTGCTATCCTCTTCAATCCTTTCACATGTTCTTTTAAGCTCAGTTTCCTAATCTTTTCTTGCTTGTCGTCGAAAATCTGCATTCAGCTTTTTGAATTCATCCCTATTACCCTCAGCTTTTGCTTTCCGTCGTCGCTCAGCAATCCCGAGGGCTTCTATTGATATCCACGGATTCTTCTTTTTGTTATTGATCTTTGGTACACATTGCTCTGCAGCCGAAAGAACAGTGTCTCTAATGAAAATCCATTTTTCATTAGGATCTTCACAGGCATGATCAAGGCATTGAAATCTGTTCTTTGTTTCAATGCAAAATTTGTTATTTGGAATTTGTTCCAAATCATACTTTGGTCTAAACTCTTGATTGGGCATACTCTTAAGCTTGCATGGAGTCTTTGCAACCAACAAATTATGGTCGGTACCGCAGTCAGCTCCTGGGTAAGTAACTGTTTGCATCACACTACTTGCCCATCTGGTGGAACATAAGATGTAATCAATTTGATTTCTTGTATTTCCATCTGGTGAGCGCCATGTGAGCTGTCGCCTTGGGTGATGTTGAAATATCATATTCATTATTCGTAAATTGTTGCAGTAGCAAAAATCCCATAGGTGATCACCTCTTTCGTTTCTGTCTCCCAGGCCTTGTATACCGGTAATATTGGTCTTTTCTCTTTTTCCTATTTTTGCATTCCAATCACCAATCACCAGGATCATGTCTCCCCCTAGCACATTGTCGATTGTATCCTGCACTTGTTGACAGAAAGAGTCAATCTCATCATCATCTGCTGTAGATGTAGGTGCATATACTTGAATAAGATATATATTGACTGGTTTGCATTGGATCCTGAGGGCTATTATTCTGTCATTGATTGGGTTGTAACCCATAACGCATTTTGCAAACTTTTTTGAGCAAATGAAAGCTACTCCATTTCTACGATATTTCTCGTGTCCACTAAAGAAAACATCATGAGTGTCCGATATGAATCGACCCATTCCTTTCCATTTTAGTTCACTAACACCAAGAATGTCAATTTTCATCCTTATCATTTCTCTTTTAACAACTTCCATCTTTCCTATGGACTTTGATCTCACATTCCATGTACCTACAGACCATGGTTTTCTAAGATTTTGTCGACTTGCAGCCAGAACCTTCGCCGCGCTATTATCAGCCGTAGCCCATCCAGGAGGATTTAAGGCAATCGCGTCATTATCAGTGGGGAGACTCATCTGAGTTGCCCGTCCTTCCGCAGTTGCATACCGAAGTGGTTTCCCGTTGCCTTCTTCGGCGCAGTACAAGAGCCAAATCTGGGATTTCCAGTTCACCTCCTGACATACTCAGATATCTCCGTTGACCGGAAGATCAATTCTTTCGCAGAATCTGATGCAACACCGCTGCTGCCGGGTGCAGTTGGTTTTAGTTCGAAGTTTTCCTTCTCCTGATGGATTGTGTGCCAAGACTAACGAACTCCATCTGTCTGGGCAAGAGCTACTTTATACTGGCGCCCTTCACTCGCCAGTGAGCCTCTGTTGTTGGCGTTACCCAGGGTGACCACGAGGAGCTAACAGTAGGCTGATGTCCCAAGCGCATGTAACCATTTCAATGAGCTGGGGTTGCCAATCCCCAGTTCGGTTGCGCTTATCCAAGGCCCCCAAGTATTCCAGTATAGCAGCTGTATAAAACATGAAATTTGTGGATGTGGATATAAAACAAAAATTTACAGAATTGATGATACTGACCTTTTTGTTATTGCATAGGTCTATCATATTTCGAATGTTTGAATTGGTTTTGAATTACTCCTGTCTTTGTATGCCTTCTCCCTCTTTCTCTGCTCAGTGTAAACCATTCAGCCCTGGTGAAGAGACTTTGGAAGAAACTTAGGTTTTTTTTATTAATGCAAACTGGGCAGACTTGCGAATGGGCCAGAATCATTTGGACCATACCCGCTCATAAGAAGTCCGGATCGAGAAAAATGATCGAAATCCAAAAACTCAACGCTTATAAGGTTGGTTACAAAATATCTTATTATTTTTCAATACAACGATGACTTCTTTAGATTCGCATGATTTCCTCGCAATGAAGCCATAATCTATTTAGTATCCCACCTTAAATTAGTAAATGAAATTCTGTTCCACACCCCGTTTCTATTTAAAAATGTCAGCCCAGTCCCGTCCCAAACTCGATCAGAGAGCTACTATTTTTGATGCTGAGTTATGAGTTTAATCTACTGCACGTTACCGAAATGGCAATCTGCAATCAAAAGCTTCCGATGTGAAATTCAACATTACATTCACAATCTGATCAAGACATGTCAAATGAAATTTTGACAATAACAATAAGAAACATTGCACAGTGAGAAGACGAGGTGCTCAAAGCATGCTGTCGTCAAGATCGAATACCAGTTCAATGTCAGACCGCATGAGGACAGATCAACATCCGAACCAGAAATACTGCGAACTGCAGTTTGAAGTCGACCAAAAAAACAATAATGAAACGTGTTCAGATATGGGAAATGTACAATTAACTCAGATTTTGACTACATATTTTGAGAAAAAATTGTTTTGAAAATATTGAAGAGATTAATGTGTGCGAAACTAGCGGAGCCGCACCCAGCGGAACCACTTTTATCTTCAAAGTTGAATTTCTCGATAACGAATGTGAATTAGTGGAATCTAAGCCCAGATTCACGATCAGGAGACTGAAATTTATACAGTGGAAACTGTTTCAAAGATAATCAATCTGTAACAGAAAATGGTTCCGTTGTGTTGTTCGCTAAATTCATGCAAGTACAACTTTCGCGAGACTGCCGCTTTCAACTGCATTGTAGTGAAAAATGAAGCATGCATTTTTGATCATCGCAACAAATTGGATCAGGTAGTTACAAAATAGTATTGAGTCACTGCGCTTACCAGCGAAGCCAAGAAATTGGTTCCGCTAACTTCACAACGCAACCACTTTTATCTTTCAGCTTGAACGACTGTGAAACGACTGTAAATTTACGAAATCTGAGCCCAGATTTGTGATCAGGAGGCTGAAATTGATATAATAGAAGTTGTTTAGAATATAATCGCTGTGTAATAAAAATGGTTCCTCTAGGTGATTCCGCCCACTTCACACACGTAGGAACTGTACATATTCATTTGTTAAGTAGATCTGTGAAATAGAGAAACTGAAGATGAAACCATGAAAATTTGTTTTGTGATGTAATATACGTACATGTGCACTGGCATCTCATCTCCATCTGAAAAAACAATCTACACATATCTACATACGTGTGGTAGGCTTAAGATTGGACAATGTATTATTACATTGATGATGATACTCTAGCCTATTGTTTGATACGATAAATATATGAGTGTATGGATAAACAAGAGTGCATGAAAAGATGAAAGTAAGTGACACAGTAAAGATACTAAATAAAATTAAGCAATCTAAACATAAGCTTCAACCCCTAAAATATTTATATTAGTGTTTTATTTTTGACAGTTGACATGAAAGTTTCCATTGTAAATTATCGCTGACAAAGCACATAAGCTTGGATCTATGCAGTAACTTCCACACAGTAGGCCTGTCTGGTTTTTGTCACCAGATATGTTTCACAGTTTGAAATCCTGGCATAGGTTGCAATTATATTGCGGACATGAAACAAGCAATTTAACAATCAATAAAAAATTATTGATGCAATGCATTTTGTGCCACTTAGAACATTCGTCAATACACGTAGACCTGCATGCATATGTGAAGAGCGAGTAACCGAGTTGATGAGTAGCATGAAGGAAGAGAAAAAAAGGATGGAAAGAAAATGTATTTAATTGAAACTTTATGCAAGCAATTTTGATCTTCATGATAATATAGGAGAATAAAGGAATAATAGAGATTAGCAACCCCCGCAATTATTGTTAAAAATAAGATATCAGATGAGAAATTGCAGGGGCAGAGACGACACGCATGAAATCGATTCGTGAAACGTTCGTGAACGATTCGTGAATCGATTCGTATCGGTGTCACATTTACAGAAAAGCATTTTTTTAAATGCATGCTAATTCAATTTTAATTGAACGGTATCGAGATCAGGACGGATCAACTTGAATTTATGGGAATACAAGAAAGGACGGATGAATAACAGGCTTTCAGAAATCTTTGTGATCAAACTAGTGTTTCGGCAGGGCATTGAGATGTTCCACCCTCATCGGATAATGACCCAAGTCCGGTATCGGAGTCAATGCCATCATTAGAATGCAGGGGATATGATGTAAGATTTGGAATTGTCTCTAGTGGTTGAGAACCATAATGTGAAAGTAATTTCATTCCCGCATTTAATGACTCGGCTTTTGTTTGCCGTGGTGGAATCAAATAATTCACGTAGTTTGGATCATCGAGAAATCCTGTTGGAGGAGGAACATGCAGAGACTCTAAAGTGACGTCCATAATAGAAGATTCAGATAGAGTTCTCCTCAGTCCAGGCTGGCTCTTTGTTCCAGCAATTTGTGCAGTCAGCTGATCAATTCGAGCATGCTCTGATAGTAAACGTTTGTTGCAGCGATGAAGGCGATCATAATATGCTAGGCATTCAGGGAGATGTCGCGACGGCAAGATTTTCCACTGCATTTCTCCTATCTCTTGGTCCACTCGCTCCAACTCCACTCTGAGGCGTTCTAATTCCTGCGATTGTCGAGCAATAGTTTTTAAAAGAGTCTTTCGGAGCTCTTGTTCCTCTTTCTCCCGTCTTGAAGCCTCGGCGTCGAAAAAAGCAACTGTAGTCTCCCTTTCCGGAGAAAAGTTGTCACCTGCACGAGCCCTTGCGATCCCATATGGACGACGGGACGCTACCACTTCGAAACTTAAGTTGGCAGTTGAGTAACGCTGAGCATAATGACGATAAAAAGTTTGAATCCGCACATTTCTGTTGATCTTCCTACGACGTTCACTGTGTCGAATAACGTAGAAATCACAATCATTTGGAGTGGGGGACGCCCCGTGAGGATGAAGAGCTTGGTGAAAGCGCAAGAGAGCAAATATGAGATCGTCACAAGTAGTCTGAGGACTCAGGTCGGTTAGAATATGTGGATATCCGTCGAAGATTACTGGAATCTCTGAAATAGGCATGAGCGCCGCTGCCATGATCCCAAGAGATTTCGCGACTGATGAAAACGGCAATAAAAGTGATCGCTACATGACTCGCCTCGATTATCAGCCAATCAGGTAACCGATCATTACGCTCGCGCATTTAGCAATCCAGCAATGCATCTGTCTCGATATCTGATGTAACGACAGGTTTCAATTGTTCAGTATCATAATCCGTCAACTGCAATCCGTTCAGTCGACGCTTGTACGTCTTTAATCTCTATAATAGACATTGACAGTAAGAAATTATCGGTTACATTAAGTAGGCAAAGCCTATCATAAGCTCTGACGTCACATCAGGGTTGCTTGTGTGTACTACTAAAATTAAAACTTGATCGTGTCGAGACTGTTCTCATTCAGGGCCTGTCTGTAATTAAAAGTTGTTTGACAGAGATGAGGCGAAGCGGCAAGTAGATCTAATTTAATTTGCCCCCATCTGAGAATCTCTATCGGTCCGCACTTGTAACTTGCAGCACGTTTGGTATACCACGATAAGAGATCTAGTGATTGGCAGATGAAATGGACACATATCTGAATTTCAACTACACCTTAGTACAAAAGGCTCTTTCTTTGCAAGCGGATAGATGCAGAAAAAGCCGACGCAGGGCTGGCATGCAATTGTGAAAAAAGTGATCAGATAACAACAATGAAGCACAATCAAATTTAACAAGATGCAATTGAATCAGATATAAATGAAACAGTCTCTCTTTTAGCTTTTCCTATTCGATTGAAGGCAAAGTGTAAGTCCTTGCATAAGTACGGTTTCCTTTCATTATCATGCAATCGTGCACCATTATTCATGAAATCTAAAGTCATGTAGATATTTTCACTTATTCAATCACAAATTGCGTATGACAACAGCGCTAATAGATAACTTAATAGTAAATAATTAAGGTTAATACATTAATGGTTAACCAGTTAAAATAAACTAGTGGATAACTTAACAAAAGAGCACTAAGATGTTTGGTTTAACACTTTTCTTCCCATCAAGCATTTAGCACATCGTGAATGCTTTTGTTCGTTGCCACACAATTTTCCTTAAAGCACAATATGCCATTAATTTGTTATGGCATATTATAGCAATTATTATTTATTAATTTATTTCTACTATAAAACAATTGATCAACATGCGCTTGTGGACATGACTATTAACTACCGCGTTTTCTCGAATACAACCGATGGCGGCATGAATTTTCATGCAATTTAAGTGCCCGTTCTATTTGAATTAAACCTTTAAACCTTCGATATTCCCATAACGGTCTAGCGTATTGAACAATAGACTGCTAAAGAATGTGAGGCTTCTCCTGCCGGCAGAGGCTCCGTAGCGTGGTCATTAACAACCAGCATCTTTACTACTGTAGACGTGCTATGTAAATTGAAGCTAGGACATTTCCATAACGGTCACATCACAATCAATCGATTCACACTCGGTATACTTTCATTCCGTCGATTTCTATTTGATCGTCTTCCACTCAATCGCTTCATGATTTAGAAGTAACACTCGGTCTACTTTTCCTAATTGATGACCAACTGTGCTATAAGTTATCTGGATGTATCTTGTTACCCTTTCTCCGTATTTCCCGTTGCGTTTCCCGTGGCACGGTAAATCTGGTTGATATCAATAGCGCGCCGTCAGTGCGATTCGAGGTTTAATTTAATAGCACGCATTGAACAAAACAACTGTATAGGCCTACCTGTATATTGATGATATTAATGAATTTTAATAAAAGTATTGTTAAGAGTTTCCGAGCAAGTTTAAATTTCAAATTAGGCAATAACCTAAGACGTCTATTTTTCATTATCTTTATCATAATAACAGAGGTCAATGGCGAATTGCAAAATTATAAAATGATCTATTAAGGTCTATTAAGGTCTAAAATGATCTATTAATAGATTTAATTATATGTAGTTTGAGCAATAGACTTACCGCACGAAGTTTGCCATTTCGGCTCTCGAGAGCGTTATTCGTCTTTATTCCACTGTCATTATCGAAATGACACCAGATATCTCGCAGAAACATTGCGTCGATATCATCCACGTAGGTATTGGTGACGTAGTCAGCGAACTCCTGACAACTCGGGGGACATATAGCTATAACTTGCATCCAAACATCGTTGATATTTTCTTTCGGAAGGAAAGGCAAACCAAAAGCTCTGCGGATGATCTCTCTTACCGAATCGTCAGTTTGCTACAAGGTTACGAGTCCGCACTTTTGATGACTATGTTCTTCTCACAGAATTAGATTGTTTAATCGCATCACTTTGCTAGAAGTGCAAACTGATTCAAAACAATGGCAAATGCAGGAACTTAATAAGTGGGCAAAAAGAAATTTTTAATACCTTGCAGAGATAGGAAAAATCGTCGTGCGTCGCTTGCGGATTGCTTTGAATTCTTATATTACTGCTCCGATCACCACGATTCCTTCAGATTCGAAGAATTCAGATCATTGCGCAAAAGTTTTCTCGATAATGTTGGGCCCTCCGATCATTATTAAAAAGTTGGCAGGCGCACGAAAAAATGTTCACAAACTTCTCTGTAGAACTTGACATCGACTGTGGCTCTTTGCTGTCTGATCTGGTGGATAACAGCCACTGAAACTTCACACAATTTGGCGTGTTTTATGTTGAACTGGCTGCTCATTGTTCGATTGCTATGGTATTATGTCAGCAGATTGTGCCATTTCATTAACGTTACATGTTCCAATGTTTCCTTCCTAGTCAAGCAGAGGAAGAGTAGACCTGTCTAATTCTGTGGTTCTTCTTTTTGGTCATCTGCACCTCTTCTACGTCGCAAGCATGATTGTGTTGGAATTTCGATGTGAAGATAAATTGGTTCGACGATATCTTACCGCGAACATGACAAGATGCTCGTCGACAAACACGAGCAATATCGCCATTTTTATACAATTTGTTCTTTTTATAAAGAAAACCATCAAAATATACCAGTTTAGCTCCTTTTCTACTCTCAACGTATTCAAAATTCATCTCGTTCTGAACGTTTGTAATAAACTGTTTTTTCACGTAACTGAATTCTAACTTATATAGATTCGAAGGTGACAGTAATTGTCATCATTTTATTAATCAAATCACTATTTGACAATATTTGTTGAAATTTTATCTATTGGGATGTTAAACCCAGCTGTTTTAAAAATATATCAGTAATTTGAGCCAGCTAGAAAGACTAGATGCTGTCAAAATGCTACGGATAAGCTGTCATCAATCAATTTATCAATCAGGAGACTGAATGTTGAGTTTCTGGTATACTGAATGTAAAAGCCAACTGTTGAAATTCAATCTGTATGATTAAGCAACCAGCGCAAAGAGGAGACTGAAAGAGAATCGAACCGATGTGATGCAGCCTCCATAACAGCGGACTGCAAGAATGAAGTTTCGAGTCTGTGATTTAAGTCTTGACTTTTTAGTGATTAAATGTAGACAGTGTGCACATTGAAATCGAAGTGAAGAGTGATCATGACAATGACGATGACGATGAACTCGAACAATGGCAGTAATCAAGGCGGGAATGGATGAGAGAAACTATGAAGGCTTTCAGCACTGAGTGTGGGATGAATCGTCAAATGGAATGAAGTTGAGGCGCTAAAAGTAACTAAAAGGGCGCTAAAAGTAAAACACTGGTGGTTGCAATGAGAGGCATGTATCAGGCAGTACTCGAATCTAAGGTTGCGAATCTCACTGGATAGACTGATCGTGTCACACACAAATATTATTGGAAACTTTGGGGCAAGATGACGACTTCGCTTGCACGTAAACCACATTATGTCCGTCTTGGCGGCGCTAAGCTGATGGTGATTTCTCTTCATCCGAACATGAGCTTCAGCAGTTGGTCATCTTGATGGTCGGTGCATGAGTGCCAGCTGGGCAGCATAAACCTAAATCTGAATAGCAGCAGCATACATGCATGTGCGGAAAGCCGTGTGAGGGAATGATGTCGGGTTGATCGGCCATAAATAGCAGAAACAGGATCGGACTTAGCACAGAGACTTGAGAAACACCATCACAAGACGTAGACGGTGCTGAAGTAGAAAACCTGCAGGCAACAAAGTCGACGATCTACCAGAAGTGACTTGAATCAAGACAGGACCTGGTCATTCAGGTCGAATGACACATCGAGGCGGCTGAAGGAAGCGGTGATCGCTCGGAAATGATTGTCTGTTGTAGGCTACTAATGTAGGCTACATGCGCAACAATGAGAATGGTGAAAATTAAGTCCTTTACTTAGAAAAGCAAGATGAAGTCATCGCAAACTCGAGACATATCGGTAATGAATTGCAACAGCATATTTGCATGTACATGTGATGGATGCCCTAAAAGCTGCGCATGGAGTAAGCCTAGTAGGCAAGCAGGTAGACGACCTACTTGGAAAAATATCATTGAACGGAAATAATAGAGCTTGTATCAACTTGCATCCTTATGCTCAGACATAGTTCCATCATCAAATGAGATTGCTAAGAATCTAGTACGTTTCACTTCAAGCCATGCAACTGTTGTATTAATAAACAGGCATCTTGTTAGATGGTCCGCTCCTTGGATCAACAAAGTTTGAACAAGGGCAATTGCCCTCAATTGCCAATTAACAAATTTAAAGCCTTGATCTGTATGGACTTAAACTGAAAGATTTTAAATACCCGGTAATATCATATCATATTTCATTTGATAATGTTTGATAAATACTACCGGTTGATAAAGAACACAAAACATGACAAAACCAAGAAGATCACCGTATTTCTTCTATAAAAGCGCCGCAGCGTTTATTCACAATCATCTAGTACTTTAAGTGTGGCGCTTAATAGAGGGCGTTGTTTATTAAGATGCACGAATTTCAGCTTACTAGATCCTTCCAAATTGCATAATAAAAATGATGACCTAGCACATGACCTTTACGGAAAACTATAAACGAGAGCTGAAAACTAACAATAAAATTCATCTAACTGGATTACCGATTTATCCATTGCCGAGTTACCGACAAGGCGTGGTAGTTTCGACGCTGAATGAACACACTGCGGGATTAATTTCTTCAAGTTACCGGTACAGTAGTTTGCTAATTTCCTATAGTAATTTAAAAGCGGCACTCACACAACACTTGAGCGTGATGAGTAATGACATGACTCAGTGCTCGACGAAGCAGGAAGCTCTATAAGCTGCCTCTCTATAAGTTGCCGAGATACATCTTCTCTATTGTTTTTAATATCATCCACTCTTCAAATTCCCGTGTCGACATTTTGGTGTTATCAGCTACCTACAAGTAATTTGTGAAAATGCAGCAGTTTTATACTTTCCTCAAGGAAATTCGTCGAATAAAATCCGCAGAAAAGAATGTTGTGACTATTTAGACAGACATAGTCTGCAACTCTGCATGCACATTGAATCGAATGATATTTCTTTAGGGCGACTTTAACAGAGTCAGTCCTACTTGCATCGGGAAAAACTTTGCAGATATCATATCCGATTCTTCGCGTGATGGAGCTGTGATGGGTTGTACGTAGTGTTCAAATGCGGGGTTAGAGGATGGCATTGATCTTGGTCCACTTCATTGACTCGGATCGCGCCTGGACGACCGCCACTCGAGGCAGCGTGGTCGACTGCTCACAAAACCGAGTTTTGGATGCAATTTTAACTTAGAAAATTTTTCGCTAACGGGTCCTCCCCCCACCTTCTGGAAAATGTTGGAGAGTTTGCTGACAGGGTTTGAAAATTTTCAATCACTGGGTGTAAAAAAAGACTGTCAAATTTTCATTGTTCCGTATTAGATCCTCATTGGATCCGCCACGGATTCGAAATGAGAAAATTTTGGGCAGACTCCTCCCTTCCTGAAAATGTTTCTCAGTTCGAAAATCGACGTTTTGGAAGATCAAAATTTTGAGTTGGAAAATAACTTAGAAACTCTTCAGCCGACCTCCCCTCCCATCCCCCCACCTCCTGCACAAAACTGTCTGAAGACCGTCCGGACTGGCTCGAAGTGGACAAAACCGTGTATAATCTGAATCCTCTTCCTGAGACGCATTCTGTGGTACCATCATCAGCGGGTTCGTAAAATTAAAGGGTCCGAAGTAGTTAATAATGTGAACGCAAAAAGTGAGGATTTAAAAGAGGATGCGAACATGGCGTTCCAGACATGTAAATATGAACATTTGAATTCGAACCGCGTTCCAATCATGTGAATAGGAACCGCGTTCCGATTGGGATTTGAACTGAGTTCATGTTTCGAAGTTCGGTATAATGAATTGTGTACTGGGGTTGTAACAGCCTGTTCCGAGATTGAATTAAAGTGAGTGAATTAGAACAGGGATGCGAACATTAATTTCGGAACTTGAATAAATAGTTGTTTGTTTTGAGACTGCTTGCTCAAATGCGACAATTGTGACTATGATGACAATTTTATTCATTTTCATAATGCGTTTACAGATTAAAAATTATGCTATGAATGTTCAATTATTTGCTACTCAGAATCCCATTTACAGAATTTGTGAAATAAAAACAAGAGGTTTACAATGCAAGTGTAATTAACCATAAAAAATGAAAGAAGGTAAGTCACGTCCCTCGGGGGACTCCGTTAACTTCAAGAAGTCCTCAGCCCATTCGAGGAATGTTGCATTGTTTGCGAACTCGTGTTCACACTCGTGTATAGGACACTTCGCCGACAGTCCTTTTCTCCTTTGAAGTGCTGTCACTGTTAGAGTCTTCCAGAGTTCCACCTTGCATCCGCAACACAAATTAACCTTCATATCCAACGCTCCACCCATAATTACTTGGCTTTCATTGTGGTAACAGAACAGTTGTTTCTGGGTACTCATCATGAAATAGATTCGTAATAGATTCTTAATGTATACTCAAGTCACGAGGATTAGAACTTGCTTAATTGGAACAATGATATCCTTATATATCCATTTAGGGAAAATCGGAACCTCTCTGATTGGCTGTTGGGAATTCCTTTGTTTAAAAGGTATATAAGTCCTAGCTGTGTACCAATTCTCATCAAAGGTTCTAATCCTCAAGTACCATATTGAAAGTTATCTCTTATAATTACGCTAACCATGCATAGTATCACTACACCTCCCGCTTCTCCAGCTCAAGTTGAAAGGATCGAATCGGAACCGGTATTCGGAACAGGACCCGTAACTCCTCCGGAGTCATCCGAAGATGAGGATTACATGGTACAGAGTAGTGTGATCGAAACACCGGTGGAGGCCATGATAACGGTGAAGACACGCTGTGGAAGAGATGTTCGGAATGCGCCCAGGTGGATCCACACCAAGCGAATATGTGTGCGAATGGAACCCGATAAAAAAATCTCACAACTGCGCTGGAGTTCAGCATTATAGATCCACCAACGCCACGCCGCTGCCCTGTTGCCCCCAAGAAGACAAGAGTGTGTGTTTGTGTTGACTTAAAAAAACTCATTCCTTTCCCATTATCAACAACATGTAACTTTTTATCTTAAATATGACTATACATAAATGAACAATCTTGTTTTGTAATTTCACAAATTGAATTCCTGTTAAGGTTCGAATGGGAACTGGGGATATATTCATCTCTAAAAGTTATCAACAAGTATTTCTGTGTTTAATGTTTGTAAGTCTAATTATTCAAATGCTTGCACCACTTCAGGATGATATCATAAACATTGCATACAATACATCATCGGTTAGAAAATAAAAAGAGCTTTCGAATGATATAAGGCATGTACCCAATCGATGAAAAAATCTCTGTTGTATGCAAGTGTATGCATGAAGTAAATTAATGATTTCAAATTTCAAAGTTTCTCAACTAAATTCTATCTATCTTTCAAAGGTCTATAGCTGGTCTGGATGGTGTCATACATGCTGCATACAATACATCGTTGGAAAGAGAATGAAAAGAGCTTTCGAATGATGTACGGTATGTACTGATTTGATGAAAAAATCCCTGTTGTATGCAACTGTATGCAATTGTGTGCAACAAGAAAAAATTCTAAATTTTTATCATAAAATGATCAAGTTTTTAAATTTCTAGGAATTTTGAAAATTAAAGTTTGAATCTCAAAATCAGTAATATACATAACTGTTTGATCACTAACCTTTGACCTGACCTTGACCTTTGACCTTCATACACTTCATACACGCCGGGGGGAGCCTCAAAATTTCTCGGGCGCTTCGCACACTCGAAAATTTATTTACTCATGGGCTCCGAGTGCCATAGCTACCGTTTTTCTTTATTTCCTAACCCTAACCTATTATCTGCATTTTGGCGCGAATTTAAAATTTCGAAATTTGGCGCGAAATTTGGAATTTAGATATTCCAGATTTTAATATTTTCTCCAAGAGTTTTAAGCCAATATTTTGGCGCGAAAATTAAACTTTAGAAATTGACATGCAATTCAAATATCATAAAACATTGACTTCAAACATGTTACCATGTATATATTTACAAATTGAATAATCAATTTGTATGTAATAATGTTCAAACTCTCTGAATTCATTTGAATTAACTTGCTTGTGTTCATAATAGATACATATAGTAGATTTTATATTATTTATAAGAGTCATATTCATAGCATTTGATTGCCATTCCATTCTAATGGATAAAATGAGCCAGCTGATTATTTATTTGTTTAAAATTGTCAAGTTTGTTTTGCGGTACAAAATTGAACACATGATGTCATCAAGTTTTTGTTCATGGTTTCTTTGTTGAATTTATATATAAAGAACTTATAGAGCTGCGCTCTTCACTCAGTTTTGAATTACTTGGTGTGCATACAAGACCTCGTTCTCCGCTTCTCCGTTTCGTCGATTTACAATTATATTTCTGAAGTGAGTTTCATCATTTAGTATTTACTACTTTCTAAGTGGTTCTATATGAAAACATCGTAACATGAAAAACATCGTATTTAAAAACATCGTAAACAGATAATATCGTATATGAAAACATCGTAATAATAACATCGTAATTTATAAACATCGTAAATGAAAAATATAGAAAATAGAGTATGATAATATTACACTTGAAAAAACATAGTATCCGCCACCCCTAAACTTCGACTCTTAATTAAGTTATTTAAGTATCATTTTTAATTATACAATCATTTTAATACGTGAACTATCATCCACGCTCTAATTTTATTGCAGTAAATTATATAAATAAACTATAACAATTAAATGAAATTGATTATACTTTATTGATACTGACTTTTCGATTCCAAACCTGTAATTAGAAAATCAGGGTTGACCTCATGCCTTTTGGAATGAGCAAACAAGTTACTAGAACTAGTCTACATGTATAACTATTTTAAATATAAAAAGTAATTCAGAAATAAAACAGGAAGCAATCGTAAACATTATATTCAACATGATTTACGCAACACAATCCAGTCTTTACATCGATAAGTTTCTCGAAACTCCATACAAAAAATCGTCTCTTCCAATGTCAGCAGAGCAATATTTGGTTACCAATTTGAAAAAGTTGTCTTCTCTTTCTCTTTGTTTCTTTGTTTTCTTCTTCCAGTCAGCGCCGTTTTCTAGATTTTTGATACATCCATTTCAGTTTTTTGCATTTCACCTTGTAATATTTCTACCAACTCCCAGAACGACACATGACTTTTCCCAGATACTACTCTCAGTCTGTTATGATAACCCTCAAGATGATTGTTGGTTCGATCCTCTTTTCGCAATACTTGTCCATGAACATCCCATTCCTTCGGTGGAAATAATGGTGGTTTGTAAATTATTCTGTTTCGAATGACTGCTTTGGGACATCCATGCACGTAATTGTCATTGAAGTATTTGTATATTCTCTTCTCGTTCTCATCCTCAAAACTCAATTTCATATCGGAAACTGCTTCCTGCACTTCATCAATCGGTAGGAAGGCCGTTGCAACCAGGATTCTTACATTGTCCCGAAAGCTCGAATCTTCTCGATACCGAATAGCCAAACCATTTTCTTGCACTTTTCTATATACTGATTGAGAGAGATGAAAAGGCATCGGTGAATGGTTCCTTCCGGGAAGTACAAAAGAAATGCATTTGCCGGTGCTTGTCCAAAATCCAACATGATCGATATATCCTCCGGAAATTCAATGTCATTTTCTACTCCAATTGATATGATCCATTCAAACATATTCTCGTACATATCTTGTGTGCGCCTTTCGGATAAAGCAAATATCAAGGGATACCATTCATTGTATTTTTTTCCTAAAATTGTGTACAGTTGCCCTCTTCCGAAAATACGCGACACAACATTAAACGTACCATCACCCATCCACATATCAGCCGTTGCTAGTCGATGCAGGGCATTGACATTTCCAAAAAGAATAATTCTGTTCGAACTCTCTTTGTTATCAAATAAAATGATGTTTTGATCTCCACAAATCATTCTTACATCATCCAAATCTATTTCGTCGGTTGTTTTCTGTTCCCGTGGATACAATTTCCTCTTTTTGTATTGTATTCTCTGCTTCAATGCATTTGTCGAAGGAATTTCAATGTTTTCGCTTAATTCTCCTCTCAGCTTCGAAATAATTTGCTCTGGTTTTGCGAAATGGTAAGATTTGATAATTCCGTCAATCTTTTGGGAAACAGCTTCTGTTTTGTTTACTTCGTGGTTAAGTAATGGTGCGTTTTGATTCTCTTTCGATATCATACGATCTTCATCCATAACCATTGAGAACCTGGCTTTGCATTTTGGATAATTGCAACATTTCCAGTTTCCTCCATTCACCAATTTGCGATCTAGAATGAATTTGCAATCATTTATAAGCAAACATCGTTTTGATTTATTAGTCACGCTGTATTCAATTCGCAGTTCCATTGTAAACACTTCTCCTAGAGCAGCATGTAAATCTTTGAATGATTTAAAAATCAGTTGTCAGCAGATATCAGATGCTTTTCAAAATTCATAATTGTGAAGCATCCCCAAGTCAGGGACTGCCCAAGTAATTTCCACATCGAATCCAAGATTTTGGTATAAAAATTAACATATCCGGTATCAAATGGAAAAGGTATCTAATTTATGTCCATCCATAGAATCCTAAATAGATATCCGCTGGAAGTGACGCTAGGCTTCAGATTACTAGGAGCCATGAGCCATGAAGAAGACTATGCCTTTGTAGGACCAATACGATGTTTTCAAGTACATTTACGACATCTTTCATCTACGATGTTTTTCATTTACGATGTTTTCATATACGATGTTTTCATTTACGATAATTTTCATGTTACGATGTTTTTAATGAATACCTTTCTAAGTTTGGGAAATCGGTGCATCACTAACTTCTTATAACCAAATAGTTTAAAATACATGGTTGGCTTTTAGGATAGGAAACAACACAATGTTATATTATTAATCACAAATCTTTACTTCGCTTTTATTATAGCATATGAAATACACATGATTCAAGCGATCTTGATTGATGTAGTGTTTGAATTTAAATAAACATCGCAAGATTTCGTTTCTAAATAATAAAACACTTACACATTAATTTTATTTTCAATCAGCTGTTCTTCTAATTAAAATACTTTTAATCAATCTCTACACTTTCGTTTTTTCGAAAAGTCAGTTTCGTTTCAATGTTTTTTTCGAAATTAAATAACATTTACTCAGCTGATTCCAAACTTGATGTTTCTATATGAACAACACCTCTTAAAAATTGATTTAACGTTTCGAATCTCGGTTTCTGTTTCATCTTAATACTTTTCTAATTGAGATTATTAAACTTTTAAATATTACTTGTTTAAGTTTGGAAAATAGACTCATAAATGAGTTCTAATCTACAGAGAGATAAGAATACAACAAACGATTATTTCTTTTGTAGAAATGGTTCGAACGTCAAGCATCTCCCGACAGAGACTTATTTTTCATTATTGCAGTACTTGCAATTTGCCGGTTCGCCACGCTAACAAAAGCAGTCATAAGGATTGCTCTTTTAAGGAGGATGGTACGTACCTGTATTGCCTTAGATGAAAGACATATCTAAAGAGTACTGAGAAGGCGAACAGTGAGGAAGATAAGGCGTTTATACTCAACCCATACTGCCTGCGCACTTGGAAATGGACGCAAAGGTATCAATCTGACCTCGACCGCAGAGAAGCGGAAATTGGAAAGATTGTTTGACAAGGAGGACAGGCCGGCGACAGGGGTTTTCAGCCAATGTGATAAGGTCGCGAAAACTTCTAAACCTCCAAAAAAGGCGCGATCCATCAAAGTAAAGTCCCGAAAATTCATTGATATTGACACGTCACTATCTGATTATGAAGTGAGTACTGCTAAATGCTTATTTTAAATTATGCTTTTGAATGAAACAATGATGAATGGCACCTATGAAGCTAGTGCAAGTATACATGTAGTAAACATATTTTCTTAACATTTCAGAGTTCAGAACCTCCAACGAAGAGTGCCAAGGTAGTTTTAAAGAAATTGCCTACAGCAAGAGATGTAAGTATTTTACAGTCAAAATGTTTATGATTTTAAATATGTTTTACTACTAAATTCTTTCTTTCAGCATTTCAACAGTCTGCCACCTGTTTCGAAATTAACTATGGTGGAGAAAAAAGTAAATCCACATCCCGTAAGTATTATTTACAAGGTCTATACATGCATAACTAGACATTTTAAAACATTGTTAACTTTTCAGCTGTTCCAAAGCCTGCCCCCTATTCCCAAGTTGAGAACGGTGGAAAATAATGGATGTCAGGGACCTGTAAGTATGATTTTTGCAGTCTACACTCACGCAAATCTATCATGTCCTAATAATCACTCTCTAATCATTTTGTCTTTATTCCTATTGCAGGCAATTCGATCTTTATCACTGGAAAAGACTCGAGATCGCAGTGTCCTCTCAACGCCACCTACCTCAACGTCCATGGAGGACAATGAGGAAAAGCCCTACAGCATCCGCGAGTCCTCATCAGATGAGTCCTCTTCGGATTAGTCCTCTTCTTCAGCGACATCATCGTCAACTTCTTCTGATGATGACAGTGATGATGGTAGAATTGCTAATGTAAGTACAATATTAGGAATGAATATGAAAGCAGATAATTGAAATGTAAAAAGATTGTAACAGTGAAATTTTGATTTCAGAATAGTTCATACAACGTTGCGGTGGAAGATGGATCTGATCATGAGATCGCCATGACTCCTAAGGTAAGATAGCTTTCAAACACTAGAAAACATGTTTACATTATTTAAATATTATTATATTGTTAATTCTACAAACATTATTAACTTCTTTCCCATATAATGATGTATGGATAACACAAATATTTTCTATTCTCATTACAGGATGCAGCGGTCTGCGCATCACAGGAGGAAGTATCCTTCTCCAACATTCGATCGTCTCCAACCTGCAGCGTCCGCTTCCTCTTCACTCCTATACTGGAGTATAGGGGTGCATCACCACCGCCCACAGCACAACCACCTACCCCGGGGACTGCCCCTCCTACGACTTCCCACGATCCTACTCCTCCTACTACACCATCACCTACGACTTCCCACGATCCTACTCCTCCTAAGATCTCCAATACTACTGTCCACGCTCCTGCTTCCATCATGCTGCGAACCAAGGAGTACAATGTTGATCTAGATGAATCTAATGACAATAGTGAGTTGAGGCGCTGTGAGGAGCGACTGCGACTCGCTGAGGGAAGGGAAGCGAAGTTAAGGACTGAAAATCGGGATTTAATCCAATCTGTTCGAAATTTGACGCAGTCAAACTTACATATGTCATCACTCCTTTCAAGAGGTAATAAGCCTTTTGAAAAAGAGACTTTAATGCATATTGAGTATGCAAATTCGAACATTGAAAAGGTGAGGCTGACTCACATGGAAGACAGGAATGCTTGCTCTGCACAGTGTCAGCACATCAAGATGTGCCACAGTGGCATTGTAAAATCCATAAAATTGTGATGTACTTTACTTTTTTCTTTTGGAAAATGAAAATTGTTGTAAATCCTGAATTTTTTCCTTTATATCATCGGTGATACTACATCTATCTCAAAAGTGAAGAGATCGGAACAAATTCTATTGGGTGGTAATAGCTCTGACGTCATAGAATGATGAAAACATATAAGGACTATCAAAAATTATAATCCTCATCATTTACTATTAAGAATGGTTGTCTGTTCCAAGTGTGGAAAATCTTTTACTCTTTATGGCAATTTGCAACGTCATGAAAAATTTTGTAAGTTGGGGATAACATATAAGTGTAGCATGTGTCCATATCAAACGAATAGGAAGGATAATCTAAAGCGACACAATCTAGTTTGCAATTTAAGTTCAAATTCTCAAAATATGTCAGTTGATAATCAAGTAGAATCACAAAATAATCACATATCCAGGTCTAGTATTGTTGAACCAAAGTCTAGACATACATCAACCAGCGTTTCAAATAATACCTTTATGCAATGTTGCTCCCGTTGTGGCAAAAATTATAATTCTGTTAGCAAATTTCGTCAGCATATGAATGTACATAATACAAAAAGTGAGATGAATATTCATAATAATCACGGAACTCTAAATCTCAGTGAAAGCGCACTTAACGGTCACGCTCGTGTATATAACATCACACCATCAACACATACAATCGACATTAATTCTTTTTTATTGAGCATGCGACCTATATTAGGGAACTTAGTGTCAAACCTTCTAGAACAATTTCAACTACGTGGCCGTCTAATTGCACAAATTCGTTATGTGAAATCAAATCCTCAAGAAGATGAAACGTTTCTCGCACACTTAACATCATCATCTACAAACTTTATTTATGACTGTGATACCTGGTTCCAAGATAATTTGAATAGTCTTTCAAGTCATATTGAAGCATTTGCAAATAAGGGGAGCAACTGGGTTATAGATGAAATACTTAATATTGAATTCAATGTTATTACCAGTCCACTGCTATCCGGTGGACAAACATTTACTCTACCAAAGAGCTTGAAAGATTCTAAGGTTGTAATCAATGTACACTCGAATGCAAATGACTGCTTCAAGTATTCAGTTTTCTCAATACTACATTATGATGAAGTACTTCACTCGAGGAATGAGATGAAATCGTATAGCAAGTGGAAATCTGATCTGAATATGGATGGCATTGCCACACCAGTATTAATTAAAGATATTCCTAGGTTTGAGAAAAATAATGACATCAAAATTAACATTCACTTTTATGAAAAAGGACTCAAAGGTGTTCGTTATAGTAGCAACTTTATTGGTAAACGAACTGTCAATATACTGTTAATTGTTAACAATGAACGCGCACATTATTGTGGAATCAGAAAGATATCGAGACTATATAGGAAAATTAATAAAAGATTTAAACATTACTGTAATCGATGCACCCAATTGTTTACATATAAGACAACTCTAGACCGACATTATCAATTTTGTGTTCGAGGAAAAGCGCAAATAGAAAAAATGCCTAGACAACTAGAGGTAAGTACAAGTAGCATGGAATATCATCTAAGTCCGCCTTTAGTTATTTATGCAGATATAGAGTGCTACATCGATAATAAAGTGCATAAACCTGCAGCAGTTGGAGTTTATCAAGTTTGGCACAACGCTCTCCAATCAAAATTTGATAACGAATATTATGTCTTTAAAGGAGAAAATTGTATTATGAACTTCTGAAATCACCTAGTAAATGTAGCTCAAAATTTGTATGACAATCAGCGTGCAATAAGTAGAAACCGATGTCTCTATCCCATGATGAAGAAGAAAAACACAAAAGCGCACAGAGTTGCAGTAAATGTAAATCTAAGTTCAGTGATGATTGTATCAAAGTGAGAGATCATGATCATATAACAGGAAAATATAGACAAACATTATGTAGCAAATGCAATCTTTGATTGAAACTGAATAGGCGGGAACTGCCTAAATTTTTCTACAACTTCAAGAATTATGACAGTCACATCGTTTGCTACAAAGCAATTGGAAAGAAGAAACCATGGAAATTAGAAGCTAAAAATACATAACTTTATCCGCTAGTGTACCTGTGAACGAGTACAACGGAAAAACAATATATTTTAAATTAAAGGTCTTGGATTCTTTTCAATTTTTAAGTGCATCACTTAGTGAATTAGCAAAAGGATTACAAGTGTATAAGCATGTAGAAAAATTAAGAAACGAATTTCCAATGATTAATGATGACATCCTACATCAAAAGGGAGTGTTTCCCTACTCTTATTTCAAAAGGCTAAATACATTGTTGGAAAATAGTCTACCACAATGTGAATTCTATAATGATCTCACACGAGAGCATTGCTCAGACAAAGAATATGAACACGCTTGTAATGCGTGGATCGCTTTCAGTTGCCTCAATTTTGGCAATTACATGCTTGCATATCTAAAATTAGATGTGTTATTGATGGCAGATATTTTTGAAGTCTTTAGATCATTGAGTCAAAATGAAGATGAGGTGGATCCTACGCATTTTGTTAGCCTTCCACACCTTAGCTTTACTTCAGCTTTGAGTTTTGCTTCATCTGATCCTCCACACTACATACAAGATGAAAACATGTACAATCTATTTGAAAGAGGAATAAGGGGAGGTATGACATTTACAAATATTCACCGAGCACGTGCACGCATTACGGAATTACAAAATAATACAAATGAAAGCCGTCACTTATCCTACATAGATGTCAACAACCTTTACGGCTGGTCATTCAGCAAAAGTGTACCACATTCAAATTTCAAATGGTTGAATGAAGATGAAATAGGCTACTTTTCAAACGAAGCTAACATTCAAGCCTTAGATGATGATAGTGAAATTGGGCATATTCTTGATTTAGATTTGGAATATCCTGCAAGCATATATGATGACACTGCCGATTTTCCATTGGCGCCGGAAATGCAGATGATAGAACAAGAAATGTTTTCAAGTTATATGAAAGACTTGTATAGAAAATTCAGACCAAATACTAACTTTTCTTCAACTAAGAAACTATTGCTGCACCAATTTGATAGGGAAAATTATGTTGTACACTATTCAGTATTAAAATTTTATTTATTTATGGGCATGAAAGTCAAAAAAGTTCATAGCGGTTTAAAATTCACTCAAAAGCCCTGGTTAAGAACGTTCATTGAAATGAATTCCCAAAAGAGAGCTCAGTCAAGAACTGATTTTGAAACGTCATTTTACAAGTTGAAGAATAACTCTTTATATGGCAAGACAATGGAAAATGTAAGACGAAGGAGAAAATTCAAATCAGTTAATAGTGTTGAGCAATGTCAAAAATTTTCAAATCATCCACTCTATGTTCAGCAATCTAGTTGGCATGGAAATATACAAGCCTTCAATAATGTTGAATAAATTAATTTATGTTGGTCAAGCAGTTCTTGATTATAGCAAGTTGGAAATGTATCAACTATTTTACAATGATTTGAAAAGATGTCCACTGATAAATAGAACGCGACTTTGTGGCGGTGACACTGACAGTTTTTTCCTATGTTTATACACCTCACCTTCTGTCCGTCTGGAGGACATACTTCTATACTTTGGTGAAAAATTTGACTCTTCAAACTATGACAGTCATCACCGACTATACTCAGTAACAAACAGAGCTAGGTTGGGCTGTTTTAAGGATGAGTGTGCGGAAAAGTTGCTTGAGGAAATGATCTTATTAAAACCGAAAATGTATTCAATGAAATATCTAGATTCATCTTGCCACAGCATAAACGTGCAAAAGGAGTGCAGAGAGCTGCAGTTAAAAAACTACAACATAATGATTATATGACCGTGTACTACAGTGAAATGGATACAAGTGAAGAAATGACAGTAATTACCTCGAAAAACCACTTAGTTACTACAAAATCATTTTGGAAGCGAGAACTTTCACTCTGGGAGGATAAGCGCTGTTGGTTAAATAAAAATTTGTCACTACCATATGGACACTATAGCTTGGGACTTCCCCCACCTTCAAAAAGAAGGAGAATCCTTCCTGCTATAGGTGATGTAGAATAAGTCTAAATAGATTCAACAAGGTAATTTACAAGTAAACTAACCAATCGTCACATCTTCCTGCTTAGTTATGCTTACTAATATATAGGTAGTCTAAACACAAAATGAAATTTCTACATTTTTCCGATGTGTAGAAATTATTACTAAAATATAGGTAGTCTTATTATGAATTTAAGACATAGCACTCAACATCATTCCGATATGTTGAGATGTGAAATAGCAAACTTTACGCAAACAGATGAATTAGGTTTATATTTGAAAACATGCCTCACTACACTAGAACATGGAAACTAAACGACTTACAAAGCGTTCACATAACAAATTCTAAGAAAGTAGTCTTCCGTCACTCAATAGCAAATAGTGGTGGAAGACATCGTGGCGTTTGCATTAGCCTTGACGCATTCTCTTCACTAAAAGACTTCGCTGATCTGATTGACAACCACAAGACTCGGCTGAAGATTCCCCTCGATCAAAAGGTATGGATAAAGTGTGACTCTACCGTCAAGCTGTACGTCTGTTTACCAAAGAGGGAAGATGTTGACTATCGATTCTTCCGTTTCAGTGACGTCACATGGAGAAACTTTACAAAGGAGATACTACCACACATGATTTCATTCATTAAGGATGGAGGACATCAAGCGGATGGAAGTTGTGAATCGGATGTTAACTGCAAAAGTAGACTCAAAACTCAATCTTCAAGAGATCGAGCGGAACATTCCCAACCGAAAGCAATGGTTATTAATAAAACACAAAATGAAGCCGACAACGAACCTGCATATGGGAAGACCCTCAATGTTAACATGGAGGATGAAGAGGAAGGATAAATATGTGACTATCCTATTCTTTCCAAATGAAACAATCCAGTGTGTTGGTGGCTTCACTGATGGTGATCTACCATATCTACATTCTACGTTGGAAAATTTACTTAGAGACTCATTATCTGACTGGAAAGTGAAGGCAATGACTGTGCTATGTGAATTGAACTATCATTATGACTTTCTTAAAGTCACATCATCAAATAATCTCACTTATGAGGTGGAACTATTTCCAGCAGCACAGATGACTAACTGGCACCCATATCATGTTCATGTATTCCATAATGGAAAGATTGTGATAACCGGCATTAAAGACATAAATGATGTTCCTCCCATCCTATGTGATTTGAGAAAAATATTTGTGAAATCTACATTGTAGCTATATAAATATTTAGAAAAGAACTGTACATTTGCAAATACATATTGAAATGTAAACGTGTTTTGCTTTCCCTCTAAACCCAACGATTTGGAACATAAAAACAAGGATATTTACATATAAAATAAAACGTTATTACAAAACAGTTTCAATATACTTTGTAAGAATTACATAATTTTTATAGCAGTCTTTCGAAAAAAGTTGTAAAACACTTTTAGGTTATTTTTCAATGGTCTCTCGTTGACGAAATATAGCACATAACCGCCGCACATGAGAGATACATTGCTTTGGAATGGAAACGATGTAACTTTCTTAATCGTCCAGGAGAACCTATTCATCCATAAAGCAATGTCAGGTTAGCGAGGTTGATTAAGAGAGTCAGAATATTCGGCCACTTTATAGCGATTAATGTACACTGCAACCCAATGGTTACCAGGAAGATTGTTGCTATCCGTATTGATGATAAGCGAACAAGGGTAGAAAGGAATTGAATTAGGTAAATTATCTCTAGAAAATACATCAAGAAATATTGTCTTGGAGTAGGGATGAGCATTCCCCATTTTCCTCAAGACTTCGATGTTGCTTAGGTTCCTCATCTCTGATAGCTGACTCATCTCTGTCTCGCATTCTCGTTATTTCAACTTTGCTATCATAGATAGCATAAATGAGGCAAGTAATTGTTTTCTTCAAAGGTGACTCAAATGATGCCTCTAGTCGTAGATTTCCAGGCTTTGTAACTCCTACGCTTTCACCGCCTAGATCTGCATCTGCTGTGAGATTGTATATAATGAAGAAGTAGCCATTCTTGTACATATCCATTGTAATTCCATTTGAATCATCTGTGTTAAACATGTTAAGTGCAGTGAAAGTAGAACCATATTCACGTGCAAATTTACCCTCTTTAAAATTAGGCTCATAAGCTTTGCAAGCAACAAATTTTCCATCTTGATAGAGTGCTAGTTTACTAACGTTAAAGTGTTGGAAATTGAATGGATTCTTTTCAAAAGCACCAATAAATGACTCATTTTCCACAAATGTGATATACACCGCCTTTGGCATCGCAGTGGGAAAAAGATTTGGGTAGGCATGAGAGGATGATCCCGCGCCAATTGTGAAGTTTGTTAGCACACTGTGATTAACTGGGTATATTGCATTGCTTTTCCTCAATCCTGTTGCATGCTCGTTGATGACTGACGGGTTCATTGTTACTCTCCTTGCATTGAGCACGGCACTACTTATGTTAATTTGATAGTTTGTATCTCCAAAAGCCATTACCGCGAACTCAGGATTTGCACGAATAAATTTTATTTGCATTTTAACCTATGATAGTAGATATCTAGATTGACGAAGGAAATCAAGATAGACAGGTCCTTTCAAATATAATTCCTTTGAATCTGCTGTCAATTCCATTCGTTTTGTTAAACCTCCATTTGAAACCTCATCAGATTTCCCTTGCTGATCATCATACCAGCCGGCAACTTGCAAGTGTGACTGTTTAGCTTTCTCCTGAAATTGCGTCATTGTATTCATGTATGCTCCATAGGAATATGCTCGATCCCCTCCTTCAATCTGTTTGTCATTCAATATTAAATACACATCTGAGAATAGACTGGCAATAGGAAGATTTGTCAATCCCACTTTATCCTTGGTTGAATGAATATTTGTGCCATCAGTCTTCTTAATTTGTATACACAACTCTAAATCAATGGATTGACAGTCAATATAATCATGAGGATTGGCAGGTATATCAAACTGAATAGGCTGTTGGTTACCATCGGTATTTGTTGTGGGGACTATGACTAAAATAGTTGAGGTAATAATGTCAGTTTGATGAGGCGGTGAATCAAAGAAACACAAAGCCGAATTGATACTCTGCATCGTATTAGCTTTACAAATATGTTGTCTTCCTTCGTTTTGACTTGTTTCCAGTCGCTGTGGAATTTCGTTTGCGCTTTCTTGCTTTCACACGACGTCTTGATTTAGAACGTGCTGCTCTGGTGGGCTTTTTACTTTTCCTACGCCTTTGCTTAGTAACTCGACCTGATCCAACTTGACTTGACTTCCTACGTTTCTTCCGAACTGTACGCCTCGTCTTTGTTAAATCATCTAATGCGTCTATGGCAGATTGCTGTGCACGCAATTTCATAGATTCACCGATATCCTCCCCTTGAAGTGCATCAGCTGCAACATTTGCACCAAAGTCTAAAGCTCTGTTTCCAACCCGCTTCATGAATGCTGTGCCATATTTTTTGATTGTTGGGAGAACCATACGTCTTAGTGCACCGAATATGCCTTCTCCAACTTGTCGTCTACCTCCAGCAAACACGGGATAGCCGCTCTGATAGGATGGACCACTGTAAATGCCTGACATTATGTCCTGTGGATAATTATAGATCCTACAATAGCGTAAAGCCTTAATCTCGTGTCCTGATGTGTAGTGTTAAAACAGTAACACCACCACAGAATGGTACTACTTCACCTGTGTCATCATGAATTGATATGTCAATTCTATTGATGACATTTCTGCTCATTGGTACACACATCGTGTTAATAAATTCTCGATTGATTAACTGCTTCCTCACGGATGAGAGCGGAAATGTGCACAAAAGTGGGGCTTCAATGTCACCAACCCTTGTACATTCAATAATGTTACAATAGACGTACAAGTTGCTTATATCCCGCTCTAATGATGGTGTTGTATCGCCTGTTGATGTACCTTCATAAATAGTTGATTTTGAGAACCCCAATGTGGTCGCTAACACGCTATCCAGCTTGATAAGAGAGTTCTTCCCTACCCTAAGAATCATGCGTTTCTTATGTGGGTCATAAGAAAAGTGATATTCATCTGCATCAAGGTAATCTACACCAAACTCATTTAACTTTGTGCACAATTCAGATGGCGTTTTCAAGCTTTCATTGTTCAAATTAACTCTTTTTACCAGTTCACTAGAAGTAGTCAATTCATCACCCACAATGTCTTCGCTGTATACGTGGATATCCCATGAAACGTTTGTTGATGCTTTGAGTTTAGAAGAGGATAAATGAACCTTGAATGCATCATTTAATTCTGTCAGCAAAGGTGCGCTTTCAAGGCCTTTAAACATCCCAATCATTTCAGATCCGAATTCAATAACAGCGGACTCAGACCTTTCCAATGGTGTCTTTTTAGTAAAAACAAGAAATTCTACCTCCGTTTCAACAGTAAATAAAGTTACTTTCTCTTTCTTATATTCACAAGTCATTAAAGTTTCTGGCACTGATCCTTGAATCTTTCTTGCAACGTCTTCAACACTTCTAATAACTTCAAATTGATTCTTTACTCGGATGCTCCTTTTTTGTAATGCATACAATGGCACGATTCTACATCGAAAATCAGTGACTTTCCTCTCCGAATTCCACCCACGTCCATTGTACCAATACCTTGATGAGAATGTTGTTCTGGAATACCCTAAAGTATGACTCAAATCCTTACCCAATACAAAAAGAACATGCTTCCCTTCCTTCAACAATTTTGTTGAGCCCTTTACGACTGGTCTGTAGAATTTATTCAAAGTCAGCTTAAAGAGATCATTTATTCGTTGAAATACTCTACATTGTGGGAACTTTAGAATCAAAAGTGGACGTTGCGAATGCCTTTTGAATTTTAATCATGTTTTGGACAGATGGTAGAGATGTTGAAAAAGGATGTACTGTTATATGATGAAAAGCCCATGTACCATACCATGTAGACTATTTTGAAATATGCGAAAGCAATCATCCTTCTCTCGCACTTCTTTATGTAATTCAAAATAGTTGTTTTTTACCAAACTGATATCGTTGTAATAAGTAATTTCAGTTAGAGCAACTTCATGGGGTCCATGCAGAGTACAGTCTGTTTCAATTTACTTCTCACACTCAATATTTTTGTTGCTAAAACGAATTTTAGTATAAAAGCTATTTCCAGGTCATCTAGCGGAACTCAAACGTATATGATTAAGATAAATTGTGCACAGTCAGGCCTTGTGGTAAGGTGGTGAGCCGTGCATGAAGATATTGGCCCTTACAGAGCACTTTTTTCCAATGGAGACTTAATGCGAGATTCCAAGATGGGCACGTGAAAATGTTGATTCATACTGTGCTAACATGCGCTGTTCTCGAACACTGTTTCGACTTGTTATCTTGTCTGCAATCTGGCTCACGTGATTGTTTACGGTAATCGTACTCCAAGCTGATTGGTCAATTTTGATTTGATGTCTCTTCATTGGGGATATTTCAGAAAAATCTCATAACACTGGTGATTGTGGTGATTCAGACAGGTTGTAACCTGATCGTAGCAATGCCGCAAGGAAGGGACCTCTCAAATAGCAAAGTTGCTGAAATAACGACCTTGTTGAAGAATACGGACTATTCACACCGAGAAATAGCTCGTAGAACAGGAATTAGCAATTTTGCAGTGTCGAGAATTGCTAGGATGAAGACCAACGGACATTATGTAGGCCATCGAAAAGGAAGGTGTGGTAAGAAAAAAGCCACTAGTAGTGCAGATGTCCACTTCTCAGTTCGTGAAGTAAAACTATGGTGTTACAACTGCCAAGCTTCGAAAGCGGTTACAAGATGCATTGACCACAACTGTGTGGCGGAGGTTGAAGGAAATGAAGTGCGAATCCAAGAAGCCCAGAAAGGTCTCTCCACTTACCAAAGCGATGAAACAAAAGAGACTTCAGTTTGCTCTTGACCACGCTGGTTGGACTTCTGATGATTGGAGAAGGGTAAGTGAATGTCTGAATTCATTTTGTTCTGAATTTTCATGAGAAATATTAACTTGAGTAATTTTTCCAATTTCTCGCCTTTTTTTACTATTTTTCTTTTTTTTTACAGGTGGCCTTTAGCGATGAATCGTCTTTTGAGTGCTCGTCAGTCCGTCCTAGGAGAGTCTGGACAGCTTCCTCATCGAATACTCCCTTAGAACCACGTTTGAAACATCCAGTCAAAGTTATGATGTGGGGTATTATGAGTGCTGAAGGAGCCGGACGACTTCACGTATGCGAGGGGAGCATGAATCAACATTCGTATCTGCACGTCTTGGAGTCTCGTGTGAGACCTCAAATAGAGCAACGGAGTTCTGCTGGGGTTAGCATCTTTATGCACGACTCGGCACCGTGCCACAAGGCTAAACTGTGCATAAATTATCTGAATCAAATCAATTTGGATATTTTGAAATGGCCTGGAAATTCGTCAGACCTCAATCCTCTGGAGACACTTTGGGGGATACTGAAACGAAGACTTTGTGAATATGGTTTGCCTATTGAACAGACATTAATTGCTGTGGCATAATGATGTCTCCCTTACCGAAACATGTGAAAAGTTAGTAGATTCCATGCAAAAAAGAATTCAAGCAGTGATCAAAGTACGAGGAGGACATACCCGGTTTTAGCTTGAAATCTCTTCTGCCTTCGAGTCTATTTTTTCATTTACAGCAATTTGTAGCATTTAATTTTAATACATGAGTTACATCAATTGGTCGCATCTTAACCCTTTCGATCCTGTTTCGCATCTATGGCTTCCTCCCCTAGCTGCCTGTAAAAATCCTAAAATTTCGGGATTTTTCAAATGCTGTTTACTCGACCAAAAAGTGTTGTCCTGACCCCAACCGACACTAAATAAGATGCCAAATAGATCGAATAGTCCCCTAACATCAGAAAACATGCAAAAACAGTCGAAATTATCCAAAAAAATTATATTTTTTTAAAAATACAAAAATCATCAAATTTTCACTTGGTGAGACATTAGTCATGTTTAAACTTATTGAAACAGTCACCCAGGCAAAGCCCAGGCTTGTCAGGGCACGAATCACAGATTATCGTGATTCTCTTCTGATTCCGTTGCTGAAACAGACACGGCAACGCTTCAATGGATTTTTCTTGCCAGTTGTGGAAGGGATTCTTTTTTGCACATGTGTAGTCGTGCGCTGTTCCTCTGATGGTCGTCTTTTTCTTCTGGCTCCCTTTGGTGTTGATTGCAAATCTGTCAAGACTCGTATGGCATCCCTTAGGAAGTCAAAGAAACTCTTGCTTTCTTTTTCTTTTCTGTATACAGCCCATGAATTGAAAAGTAGCCGAAGAATGCAATTCAGGCCGATCTTCTTGTACCAGGCATGCGATTTGCGAGCGCAGTTGTATTGACGAATAACTTGGTCTGTGAGATCTATCCCTCCCATTTCTTGATTGTAATTCTCGACAATTGATGGCTTGAGCACATTGGTTCGAACATTGCCCTTGGAAATCCTTTCTTTTTGCACCAGAGAAGCATTGTCACACGTGGACATCAGATAAACATCCTTTCTGTCACAGAATTTTACCGCTATTATTCGGTCCTTTTCAGCGAATGCCGATGACACAGGTTGCAGTTTCTTTTGAATAAGAATTTGTGGAATTCCTCTTTGCGGTCTGACTGTTCCACGAACACCCGTATTTCTCGAAAGAAGGTACTCTATCAGCCGCAAGCTTGTAAACCAATTGTCTATATTCAGGACGTATCCCCTGTCAAGCATGTCAGCCTTTGAAAGTAATCGAACGACTATCTTTTCACTATTCGAAAGCGCCTCAGTACCAGGCTCGCCGGTTTCATAACAGGTATCCTTGCCAACATAGATTTGAGAAAATCTATCCGAGAAAATGGATCCGAGAATCTCAGGAATCTCAGAATAGCGATGTATCTGTCACGACTCAGACACTTTGGTTGCAAAAAGACGGGAGTTGTCATCATTTCTTCGGTTTGCCAGTAAGATCTGATTGTGGGTTTCTTTACGATGCCCATTAGAAGAGTAATACCAACAAATGTCTTCATTTCTATAATAGTAACATTTTTCCAGTGCATTTCTTCTTGCTCTTCCTCCATCATTCGAACATTTTCAATAAGGATACGGTCATTCACCCATTTTGTGAGGGTTTCAAACAAATTTTCTGGTAGAAATTTGATTATGTAATCTCTCACAGTAAATTCGGTACTGTCAATCTCCGTATCTGTCCAGCCCCACTCTCCAAGAAGCACAAAGTTAGTTGCATCACTGACATCTGTCGGCTCGATGATAGTCCACCCATCTTCGGCACTCGCTTCTAGATCTTCACTGCCATCAGAATCGGTATCAGAAGACGACTGATCTGTAATATGGGGAGGATCAAAAGTCGTATCTTCATTGTCCGAATCGTCTTCACTGTTATCGGAATCAAAAACCATAGCGACGGACTGGCTGCACTCGGCGTGTTGAGTGCCTGGTACTACTTGATGGTGCCGCTGCCATTGAAAGAATGATCAGAAATTAGTTGTGACAAATGACGATATACCGTGCAAGCTGCTCTACCTAACAACGAATCAGCCACGCGCAATCTTTACCGGACGTCATTATACAATCACCTTCAATCAATACTTTGAATATGCTTCATGTGTGGCTCGACTGAATGCAGGTGACATCGCACTGCAACCGCTGAGTTGTATTGCCGACAATCAGATCATGTAAAGACAGCAGAAACACAAGACACAGCTGATCGCAGCAGCATGAAACTAATGCATTACTTGCCCTCAATAGACTTGATGTACGTGTACATGTAACCTACTACATGTACCATTACAGCGGTTAATTCTATTAAATATAGTTGGTTTGCACATAATATGCGCTAAAGACAACATCTAACGTGTTTTACAAGCAACTGGAATACTTCACGCCTAAACAGTTAGCGAAATTTCTCATGACGACACGCTGTCGTCAAAGCGCATGTAAGCGTGACGACAACGTGTCGTCATAGGATCGAAAGGGTTAATAATACGATGATAGCTTTCATTGTAATTCTTGACCAATTTCTGCAGCTCACCTAGCCAAACATGTGTATTTTTTGCAGTAAAATAGCGCCATATTTTCGTTTTCAATGTGCGATTGAACCTCTCAACCATGGCAGCTTTATAAGCACTTTTAACGCTAAACAATTCTACAGTATGACTTTTAAGGAGACTTCGAACATGAGAGTTCTCGAATTCCTTGCCTTGATCGGTCTGTATTCTTTGTGGAACACGCCCCTCATCGAAAATACTCTCAAAAGCCGCTTCAAATTCTGGTCCTCGTTTAGATTTCACCCCACGTGCCCAAGCATAGTGAGATAAAATATCTATTCCGGTTAAGATGTATTTATAGCCATCATTGTACTGTGATATCTGTTGCATGTCAGCCAAGTCCGCTTGCCATTGACTATCTATGTTGTTAACAACATATTTTCTCGTTGGAAATCGCTTTCTCGCATTTTGTGAAGAGTGTAAGTCGGTTGACTCCTTAACCACTTCTTGACTTTCTCTATTCCCACACCTGCTGCACGAGCTAAAACCTCCGGACGACTGAAACTTGCGGGGTGATTTAAGTCGTAATAAATCTCCCTCAGCTTCACGGCTGTACTCATCGTCTTTGTTCTGATTTGCACGCCTATTACTCGCACAGCAACTGCTAACACAATTGATATCAACCTCTGTACCCTCTTCTCCTTTACCTTCGAGCGCAGATTTCAAACAGCAGCAAAATTTTTGTAGCGACATGATATGAGAGAAGCAAGACTTAATTCATATTTGCTTAATATTTACTATAATCCTTTCCAACACGCATTGAGCGCCTAGTAGCTCTTTTTGGTTGAAGATCATCGGGATCATGAAGCTCTCGCATGACTGCCATCGTGGGTGTTTTACTTTATGATCCATCTTGCAAGTGACCCTTGTCCAACTCATTCACAGTCGGTCCTCCAATAATATTGTGAGGTACATTTTGATCAGATAAAATTTTCTGAAAATATGACCACCCTTGTGGTGCACCTAGTTTTCGCCTTACATCTCTGACAGCATATTGTAGAAGGTCATATGTGTGACTATTTCTAATAACATCACCAGTTGTTTCATCTATTATCTCCCCTCTCTCATTGAACTTCACATGTAGATCAATGAAGTCAAATAATCGCTCAGCGCGCACACGATATGCTCGAGGTGTTGACAAGGTTGTAAATCGACGCAACTGGTGACGAATCTGTCGCCTCTCATCAATGTTTTCAGCTGCTAACTGCATTCGTCGATAGGGATCCTTAATCTTCTGAATTTCCATATCCTTTTGTGTTAGTTCCTTAAGTTGATTCGTAATAGGCTGATCTATATTTTTGACTTCCTGTGCACTTTGTAATGTAGTCAATTGTACATACTCCTCTTGAGGAATGACTACCATCTTTGAATACGACATGTTTAAAATAATAAGGCAACAAAGTACATTGCCTAAAACTAACTGTGAACCGAGAAAACTGTCATTGGTTCAACGGAATTAGGAATGATATTAGTTCGAAATCGAAGTCTTTCCGGACATTCCTGGGTTAGATCAATAAATAGATAGCCATGTGGTTTCTTTGTTACATCTTCATATATTTTTGAAAGTACTTTAGGTTGTTGAGGTAATATCTGTCTACTGAGATGATGTATCTGACTGCTGTCTCTTGGATTTTTAAATATTGCCAAATAATGTGTATTCAAACTCCTATTTCTTTACTCTTTCCCTCCATCAAAGATGTTTTGGATGATATAGATTATGAAGGTCTCCCTATGATGTGCTGTTTGAATAAACATTTCAGTTACATCTTTCGATGATTTGCTTTCGCGCAATAGATCGTCTAGCACAATTAAGTCACCTGCTTTGATGTCTTCAGTTGTCGGTAACCCTTGCTTCACATCATAACCTTTCTGACGAAGTGCAGAATGCAACTGTGGTTGAAATATACCACAATACCATTTAACTCTTTTAATTTCTTTATTAAACATCTCATTTCTAAATCGTAGTAATTGAGTTACAAAAGTAGTTTTACCGGACTGACTTGGACCGGCCACACACATTGTACGATCAGTGAATAGGCGAAAATCTGTCATTCTGAAATTTCAGAAGCTTTAAAGACTAGCACCCACCAGTTTGCTTAGAATAAAACAAGTCATGTTCCATAACAACTTTATTTACATTTAGAAACTTTCATTTCACATTCACAGCATTTGTGTTTCCTCATCAATGTCATTATTAAAATAACTTTTCGCGTCAATTTGAGCATCTTGGCGTTTCAATTTCAACTTAACACTCCCTTCCTTGGATTTTCTTCCCCGCTTTTTGCATTCTTCAGCATCCCTCCCATCTTTTGAATTAGGTTTATCGATGGTGATTAGGCACTTATCAATCGGCATGGGCTCATAAACCAACTGTAGAACTTTCATTTGTAACGATGCCACTTTTCCGGTTGAGCCGTGAGCACCAATGTATAGTCCGTTGACGTGTATTAAACCTGTGTATCGTCCGCGCTTCAGATCATCACACTCCATTCTATTTCCAAGTAGATCGAATGCTTGAAAGTGATCGGACAATTTCAGGAATAGTGTATCGAACTCGGGTAATTCCTTATAGCCAATTCCTTCCTCTAACGCCTTCCTCCAATGTGCAGGAACACTTTCGGGCAACTCAACGCATTCCTTCGCCAAAGAGTCGATGGTTTTGAGTATCATCTGCTGCCATTTCCGAAAGGTCACTCGCATTTGTCTCATGTTCCTATATCCAGATGAAAACATACCATTACTGTGGAAAGATGGAACTTGAAGGTAGAAACCATCGTCACCATAGCTCAACGTTTGGAAGTAAAAGGTATTTCCAATCCCTTGAACCTTCCTTGTCGGTCGGAATTTTAAGAGATCACGTTCAAATGAGTCGCTCTCCTCTCTAACTATATGCATTTTTGAGACACAATTCAAAGTTATACTTATTCGAAGCTTTTCAACCACCGGCGATGAATGATAGCTTGAAAGTGATTAAAGAGTACAAGCGCGTCTCTCTTAGATACATATTCACATGAGTCATCAATCAATGATGACGTTTCAATCCATGATTCGTCGTCTACAGCAACACTGCAGCACCTGCTACAACTTTCCCTAGTGGACTGTTGAGTTCATTGTAAATGCTGTTTCCAATATCATTCAACATATTCAAAAACCCACCACCTCCACGCTGAACCAAGTTCCGCTTTTCGTATCACTGCATCTTGGATTTGAAAATTTTTTAATGTTGTTCAGAGAATCAGTACTCAATAAAGGCTTGTATATCGGGAGGCATTTGTGTATTGCAAAAGCCAAATCACGGATGAAATCTTCACTTGAGTTTTGAATTAATTTGCACTTAATTTTATTATTTCGCATGATGTTTAACTTTCGCAACGCCTTCTTAAACTGACTTGAAGGTTTAAAAGAACCATTCTTCCGGGAAAGAGGTGCCTTTCTTTTTGCAGTCATTTTTATTATGATAAAAGCAAAGCATTTATGAAAATATACATTTTTGCTTAGTTCCATACAACAAAGTCAAACGGTAACAGATGGTAGGTCGTAATCATCAACATCACTCAAGGTCTGAGTCGTTGCAGTTATAAGCTGTTCTACATCACACATTAAATCCTTTGACAGAGGACAGCATGAACAGCATGGTTTTGAAGCGAAGACTTTTAAAAGATTAGCATAGTATGCTCTGAACTTGATTATATCCCGCTCATCTTGCACTGCCACGTTGACACTCATCGACGGGGGTCCGGCAAACATGTGCACTTTGAATTTGCCACCATTTTCCTCATAGTGGCTAAATACGATTATATCATGCAAACAAGTCTTCAATTTCCGTGTTCTGATTTCACAATAGCAACGAGAACTCCGTGGAATAGCTTCCGTCAAACTCAGAGGTTTGAACACTTAATCGAGCCAAAATCTTAGTACTCGCGTAAGGGCATTGATCAATGTCCTCATAAAGCGTTTCTGAAGTTCAATATCATCTTCACAATGGTAGAATGTGACAATATCCTCCATCAGATCTATAAGATCAGCTTTGTAACCAATAACATCATTTGCAGAGTAGAAAATCTTGCTAGTAAACAGATTGTCTTTGTGAATAATTGAAACAGGAATAATTGTGGTAAATGGCATGTTTATTAATGTCTACAATCCTCAACAAGTATGATTGAAATAGAAGTGTGATAACCTTATATACAAAAGCTGCACAATAGCAACCAATCACAGACACACATGATGACTCATCATGAACGATATACATTGACTGTTGAAATTATTTCTCCATCACAAAGGGGACAAAATATAGTTTCCAAGGGTACATAATATGTAGAACACATAACAAAATGAGAACATGGAAACAAGAGAAGGGATCTTTCCCGTTCAAAACACCTAATGCAGTTCCGTTCACATAATAATTTAAACGTCTCTATTTCTAATTTCTTTCTGAAGTCACTTTCACTGATAGAGCATTTCGATAAATCAGTTGAAGGTTTCACTTATTTTATCTCCGTTTCAGATAGTTCCAATTTCATCCTCCTAATTTCACTGTCTTTGAAATGTAGCATTGAGAAATCCTCTATCCAACTACGATCCAAATTATAATTCATGGCATGCTCATCCAGATCCATTAGTCGTTCAACTAAATCGCCAGCTTTGATATTTTCATTTATATTTGTAACAGTTTCTATAGCCTTTAGCGAATAACCAAGGTCTCTTGCAACAATCCATGAAATTGGGAAACTAACCATCAAGCAACTTCCACGTATTTATAACTAGCTATGAAAATAAATAAAATCGTCATCATAGTCACAATGGTCACAACTGTCGCATTTGAGCAAGCAGTCACAAAACAAACAACTATCTATTCAAGTTCCGAAATAAATGTTCGCATCCCTGTTCTAATTCACTCACTTTAATTCAATCTCGGAACAGGCTGTTACAACCCCAGTACACAATTCATTGTACCGAACCTCGAAACATGAACTCAATTCAAATCCCAATCGGAACGCGGTTCCTATTCACATGATTGGAACGCGGTTCGAATTCAAATGTTCATATTTACATGTTTGGAACGCCATGTTCGCATCCTCGTTTAAGTCCTCACTTTTTGCGTTCACATTATTAACTACTGTCCGAAATTTTTAGGACAAATTTTCTAAATTGCATATTCTTTGTGAGTGATTTGTCCAGATACGACCGGAAAACTAATTATGTAGTGTGACGTAAAAACATACTGCTAGAAAGATGCACCTTCGTATAAAATCTGGATAAAGTCCGTATTTAGATGGCACAAATAAAGGTCCGAAATAACAAATACAATCCGTAATCTGGATGCATGGACGTCTCGATTATAATAATAATAACATTCTTCATTTAACCTCGAAACACAATAAAGTTCTTTTCATTGTGGTCGTGATAAATAGAAATAAGGTAAAAATACAAGCTCCCCCTGCCATCTTGCGCAACAGCTCCTTTTCCTACAGCGCACTTTGGAGAACAACGGGTTTCCAGACTGGTTTCTGAAGAAACGCTCCCAGCCAATTCCTGAGAAGGTCCCTGCGGTCCAGAAGAAGCCCTTCTATTTTGAAATTCAATACTATGGACCTGAAAGCGAATCTATAGCAGGGAAGATCCGCCGAATCATTGAAGATAGATTCTATCAATTACGTGTCATCCCCGTCTATAGAACTCGAACGCTCACACCGAATATAATCAAGGACATCGTTCCATTCAACCAGAAGCCCCTGGTAACTTACTTATTCACTTGTCCTTGCGGAGCAAGGTACGCTGGCAAGAGTGAACGGTGCCTCAGAGTGCGGAAGAGAGAACACATACCCGTTTGGTTGACTACTTCCAACACAAGACCGAAGTCCAAGAACCCGCCTCAGTCAGCAGTATCCCGCCACCTCATGACGTGCGATCAGAAAACGAATCTTCTGCTCACGGAAGATATGGGATTCCGTGTCCACGAGCAAGCTAGAGACCGTCTTCACTTGTTAATTATGGAGAGTGTGACTATTCGACAGCTCAAGCCGGACTTATGTGCCCAGAAGGAACGCCTGTTCCTTCTCCGGTTGTGCTAACCTCTTTTTACATGCATTTCTTTCTCCCTTTTTACTTCATACCTTCGCACTATTTTACAGTATTTGACATTCTACTTTGGTATTTTATTCAGTAACAATTTATGATAACTTTATTCGTAAACAGACCCGATATGACGTGTCTTCTATAATTTCTGATGCATGTGATTTTGAACTGTATTTACCAGTACATTTGCGTCTCCCGCGTGTTCTGTCTGTCATTCTTGATGTGTACCACAATAGAGAGCAAGCGTGGCCATGGAAACAGTCGCAGTTCTTACTACTCAATGTTGTTTAAAAATACAAGCATGAAAGAAATTTAAATGTCACTTTCTGAAGCAATCCAAATAATACTGTCAACAGGCTGAAGTAAATTGTCGGTAGGTCGATAAAAGACGAATAGCTAATGGCAATTCGTGGACCAAAAGGACGTAGACCAGTAGGACGAAAGGAATTGTCACCAAATTTTGCGACGAGAAAGAGAAGCGTGCATCTTTTGATCTGTTAATGATCTCAATGAATTCTTCTTTACATCCATTTGTGGGAACTTTGAAATTATCTGAAATATATGATGGAGTCATATTGTGTTGTGATTTATATACCATTTGAACAACTTTCAATTTGCGGCGATATTTCAGCAAAAACCAGTTGAGCTTTTTGAACATGGATGACATGTCAGAAGAACATTTAACATTCAGAATCAATCGCTTTGACTTTCGGAGCAGAATTTGAAGGTCATTCATTTGCGTTGCATTGCACCAGCCCCAAATTGATAGACAAAAGTCTAAATGAGGCAAAATAACGGAGTTGAAAAATTGTCGGCGGGCATGAAATGGGAGAAAGTCTTTCATTCTGAACAAAATGTAGAGTTTTGATCTGACTCTCTGACAAGTATTGCTGATATGAGTACTCCGAGATAAGTTTTTGTGAATGGTAGCGCCTAGAAGGCGATGACAGCTGGCGTTCATAAGAGTTGTCTCATTCAATTTCATTTCAAAATTATCTATGTCATCAAGATGTGCTCGCTTTTGGTTGGTAGATATACGCATGGATTTTGATTTGCCTAAATTAATGGCCATTTTGTTGTGATAACACCATTTCGAAACAGTCTTTAAATCATCGTTTAACCTCGATGACAATGAATAAAGGTCACGCGATGATGTATGAGCTGCTACGTCGTCTGCATAGCATTCAGTGGTACATTTATCCAAACTAATACGAGAACATACATGTAAGTCATTCAGGTACATGACGAATATGATCGTCCCAAGGATCGACCCCTAGCCCTGAGGCACACCATATATGATTGGCATAATTTTAGAACAAATTTTATCAACACATACAATCTGGCTTAAATATCAAGAATAATTTCAAGGAAAAAAGTTCGCATCGTGAATTCCATACATTTGCAATACATTCTATACATTACAACTTTCTTAGTAGAATAGTGTGAGAAACTGACTCAAAGGCCTTACTTAAGTCAAGATACACAGTGGCAAAAGCTTCCTTCTTCAGCAAACTCTGAATCCATCGGTCGTGAATAGACATGAGTGTGGTCTCACATAAATGGAATTTCCGAAATCCCGATTGTTTGGTCCACAGAATTAGATTCACCTGCGCGCGCTTCGGTTTCCTAAAAAGGACGGGTTATATGTAGTCTTAATATCGAAATGGCACATTACAGAATCAGACATCTTGCTCCTTCTCGAAAGGATAATTCGTGTATCGCCTGCTATTGGAAATGGCAAACAATAAGCTGTCAGCAGAGGATACCAGAGCCAGGGAGAGATGCGTGCGTGCCGTGACATCACTTCACACACACCAAAACACACATCGCTGTCTTGGCTAACATTTGATTCAGTGTATGCACCATGCAGTAAGGAATGGTGAGAAGGCGATGGTGAAATCGTCAAGTGAACTAATTTTCGTGCGCCTGCTATTTTTTTTAATAATGATCGGAAGGGCCAACATTATCGAGAAAACTTGTGCGCAGTGATCTGAATTCTTCGAATCTGAAGGAATTGTGGCAATCGAAGCACTTTGCTTGAATTCACATTGAAGTTAAAGATGGTGCAATGACCGAGGCTGCAATTTTGAGAAATAGAGGTCTATGACCTTTAAGACTAGATGATGAGGAAGCTCTCAAGTTAAGGAGCTCTTTCTCAACAAAGCGGATGTCTAAGAAAGGCAATGCGAACAATTCAAATTCCTTTTGATTTAGTAATCTTTGTAATGCATCCAAAGATACACCAGCATGATTCAGATCAATTCGTAGACCCTGACCAGAAGATGTAAGCCATGATCATTTAACCAAGTTTAAGAGATATCAAACAATCCGATTTTATTCTGGCTAGTAGATACTACATGTCTAATTTCATTTGCTTTTTATGGAACAAATGTCCATCGTAATATGGACCCTGTCTAAATACGAATCGGATGGTTCCCCTAGTGACTCTCGGAGTAGTAAGGGAAACTCCACCACTGGACCGCGCAAGATGGCCGCCGTCGAAAAATGGTCGCTGACGTCCCCCCCTCGAAAACGACACAGTGTGAGACTCGGGTGAGTTGGCCTCGGGTGGGTTGACGTGGGCGACCGCCTAGGTTGACGTGGGCGACCGTCTAGGTTGTCGTGGTGGAATGGTGAAACGGACTTTAGATTCGTGATCAGCGTAAAATTCTGCATCGGTATGGTGAATTTGAAAGCAATCGGCGAGAAAAAATGTTCAACTTCGGAAAAACGACAGAGTTAGAATGTGGGTTGGTTTTGGGCTGTAGCGTCAAAACGAGGCATCGGATGGGAAAACGGAGGCCAGATTCGGATTCAGCGTGAAATTCTGCATCGGTATGGTGAATTTGAAAGCAATCGGAGAAAAACATTTTCGCTGACGTCCCCCCCCTCCACACCGATCTTCCAACTTTGCTTCTAGTGGACGGATTTTGTCGTGCAATAGCTCGTTTGAAAGCTAAGAGTGAGACAAATTCACTGAAAGAAACGGCTTGTTCATATCTGTCTTCGTTTAGATGTGAGACGCCATTTAAGATTTTGGGAGATTGGCGAAAAACGACAGAGTTAGAATTTTGGACGTTTTGGGCTGTAGCTTCAAAACGTAGCATCGGATGGGAAAACGGATTTCAGATTTGGAATCAGCGTCAAATTCTCTATCAACATGGTGAGTTTCAAGTCAATCGGAGAGAAAAAATTTTTCTTCACAAAATTTTTTCGAAAAAACGAGTTAGAATTTTTGCAATGGCTGTGGGCTGTAGAGCCAAAACGAAGCATCGGATGGGAAAATGGAGGCCAGATTCGGATTCAGCGTCCAATTCTACATGTAAAATGGTATATTTCCAGCTCAATCGGAGCTCTAGAACCGGAGATAGACGGGTTTTCAGTGTTTGGATGATGGGTATTACGTCATCATCTGATCGCCACACACTATATAAGCTGGGAACCGACAGAGACTTGTCATTCAGACGAGAGATTGCCAACGGTAAGTCGTCTCTCTGAGCTCCGATGATAGCTTCGGACATTCCAAAATTCCGTGTTACTGAAGGAAACCGACTTAGAAAATTTCATTGCTGAAGTCAGCTAAGGCGTCAGACTTAGAGGTTCGTCAGGAGATGGCCTTCGTCTCCAGGCCATAAAAGACTCCAAAACTTTAAAGGCTTGTAACTTTGCTTCTACAAGTCCGTTTGACTTGATTCAAAAAAGGTTCGGTCGCTATTGACCTGCCCTAAGTAATAGACTACTTATAAAATTTCATAAGTAGTGTTAAAAAGTTGAAAAATTTAAATTCACTAGTTTTGGAGGTTTTCTGGGGTTTTCGACCCTGCTGAATTCAACCAAGACATTTATAAAGTTGTGGGAGGCGAGCTTCGGCTTGGAATTTGCAACCTTTGTAAACAATCCACTGGTTTTCATGTCAAAATCGGGGTCCGGATACCAACACAGTGATATGACGCACGCTCTGTCCGCGGGAGGTTGGATTTGTGGGCCGAAGCCTTGGAGTTGGGATAAGATCCCCTCAGAGTAATGCCTGTAACGGATTCAAAGGTTCGACACCTTCCACCAATCTCACAATTTAGCTGTATGATTATAAAAATGACTGCCAATGTCGCTTGTCAGTAATTCTATTTTATCTTTCTTTCTACAGATAATGGGAGGCAACTCAAAATTTTTGATCAGGAAGTGTCTATGTGGTGAAATAAAGAGGGGTGCTGAGTTCAAGCGCCATTTGAATAAGTATAAGGATGCTCCCAATGAGCATAAAGAATTAGCTGTAATATCTGGCTGCATTCATTGCTTAAAATTTACCAAAGGCAAGCAGAATGAGGAATTTTACGCTACTCACCTAGCATGTCCAGCCACAAAGGTTGCCAATTACACAACATCGGACATTGGTAAAGTAATAGTCAGATACTTCAACGATGTAGAAACGGATCTAGATAAAGTGATACAGTCAATCATAGGGTCCGATCACAGTGCAGCAGGCAATGATAAAAACGTTGATAGTGAATCTGAGGAAGTAGTCGTCACAAACAAAGCTATCAAGAAGCCAATACTTCACTCCTCCCCCAAAACAACAAAGGGGATTAAAAAACAGACTGAGCAGTGGTGTAAAGACAGTGAGATCGCAAACGTCAGTCAGGAATTTGCTATAAGGAAGATAAAAGACGAACTCACCCGATATAAGAATGAGTGCGCTGCGCTCAGGGAAGAAAATTCAGCCTCAAAGGCCAAGTGTCGGAAATACGTAGTTTGAAGACACAGGTAAAAAACCTAGAGCCCTACCAACAGAGGGCAATCACCAGCGAGAAGCGGGTAGATGAGCAGGTGAAACTCATTAAAAGTTTGAGGACCAAGGAAGAGACGCTCCAACTTCAACTTGAGCAGACAAAATTGAGTCTGGTTGAGGCTAGAAACGTCACTATGAAGGAGAAGCGAACAACACTTCACCTTCCCATTACGTCTAGCAGAATTGTCGATGACATTCTGATTCAGAAAGAGGAGTTAGACTGTTCCTTTGAGTGCTAAGAAGGGGCAATGCCAGACATACGTTGTCTGCATATCTCCATAACACATGATGGAGAAATTAAGGAATTACGCCACCGCAAGCGAATATTGCCGGCAAAGTACCTGCCTCAGCCACCACCATCGAAGGTTCAACGAACCGGTTGAATTGATTTATGGTAAGTTAATATCATCCCCATCACTTGAATATAATTTCATCTATTTTTCTTTCTATTTTTTCAGATACGACGAGAACGAACCAACGGCTCTGATAAGGGCCACCATGGGGCTAGACATGATAGAACCTCCACGCGGTTTGCCCTGGGCAGTCTTTAGACTGGCGAATACTATCATTAAGTTGAATCTGCTATCAGTCAACTTGAACGTTGCGTCGCATTAGAGGGGTATATAAACCATTACCTCTCATTTCATTTCATTTCAATCATGGAGACACCAAACGCTGCAGTCAGCTCTCCTCGCGGACCGCAGTTAAGACCGCGAAATTTATTTAATGAATTTGCTAGAATGGAGGAGCAAGACAGAATCCACAACAATCTTGCTCGGATTGACAATGCGATGACAGCAAGTGTTGCCAATCCAATGGAATGGCGCTACATTCCACCCTCCACTCACATGCCAACTAGCATGGAAGTCGACACTGCTGAGGTTGAACGGTTTCGGCTCTCTCTCAGCAGAATCGGTATGGAGTAACATGGCTGATGACGACCCCCGAGAACGAACCACCGGCCCTGATAAGGGCCACCATGGGGCAAGACATGATAGAACCTTCACGCGGTTTGCCCTGGGCAGTCTTTAGACTGGCGAATACTATCATTAAGTTGAATCTGCTATCAGTCAACTTGAACGTTGCAAATGAAGTTCGGTGTAATACTTCCTTTCGACGGGCGTTCCTGTAAAGGGCGGCGGTGAAACCCGTAGCTATGTATACCGCAAGGGACATTCGGCAATGGTCAATCTTGTTAAACCTCTCTGCGTCATGTTTGCAAGTGATTGCCTCTGTCTCAACGTAGTATGCATTCGCGCCAGGGCGACATTTAGCCAACTGTCGAAGGTTGCCTTATAAACTTTCCATTGCATACGTTATGAGAACCATGAGTTCTACCTGTCTCTATCAATGAGACGAATTGATGAATGGAATGAAATGGGAGGACACTCACGCGCCACACGCAACATAACACACTTCTCTCTTCCGTAGTCTAGCAAGCTCTTTACACATGGATCGCAGTCGATTGCTATCCCAGAATCATGTAAGCTATCTTAATTTTATTTAACACTATTTCACCTACCATCATCACCCATATGAAGTGTTATAAGATTTACAAGTTAGACTAAGCGTTCTACTATTTGTAAATGAAAGATATAGTTTCAACAGTTTACAGATTAAAAATAAAGTTTCAACAGTGTGTACGTTAGAAATAAAGTTTTATCTGTTTGTATGTTAAAAGAAAGTTTCATCAGTTAACAAGTTAAAAATAAAGTTTCACCAGTGTACAAGTTAGAAACAAAGTTTCAATAGTGTGTACGTTAGAAATAAAGCTTTATTAGAAACAAGGTTTTAGCTGTTTGCAAGATAAAAAATAAAATTTCACCAGTTTACAAGTTAAAAATAAAGTTTCAATGGTGTGTACGTTTGAAATAAAGGTTTAGCTGTTTGTATATCAAAAACAAAGTTTCAAGAGTTTACAAGTTAAAAATAAAGTTTCAATGGTGTATACGTTAGAAATAAAGTTTTAGCTGTTTGTATATCAAAATAAAGTTTCAAGAGTTTACAAGTTAGAAATAAAGTTTCAATAGTGTATGCGTTAGAAATAAAGTTTTAGCTGTTTGTATATCAAAATAAAGTTTCAAGAGTTTACAAGTTAGAAATAAAGTTTCAATAGTGTGTATGTTGAAAATAAAGTTTAAGCTGTTTTGTGTGTTAGAAATAGAATAAAGTTTCAACAGTTTGTAGATTAAAAATAAAGTTTCAACAGTGTGTACGTTAGAAATAAAGTTTTAGCTGTCTGTATGTTAAAAAAAAAGTTTCAACAGTGTTTACGTTAGAAATAAAGGTATAACTGCTTGTAAAATGAGATTGTAGGATTTACTAGTTTGCAAGTTAGACTAAGTGTAAATTAAAATAAAATTATAACTGTTCACGAGTTAAAGCGTTGATGCAACGATGAACAATTAATAAGCTGAAAAGTTTTAGATTCACTTTAACATTACCATATGTTTACAGATAGAAATGTATCACAGCAAAGCTACTTCATGAGTTAGTTTGCCAGGAGTGTATCATCTCAAACTTTTACTCCGTCGTTGAAATTTCATGACGACTTTTTTGCTAAACGAAAGTTAACACCAGAGGAGCGTAGGAGTGGGTGGTATAAAATACGCCTACAGCACTGAGAGAGTTGGAGTGCATGAGCTATGTACATTCTTTTGACGACGAGAGGAGCGATTCAGCCGATGGCGCAGGTAGTTTCCCAGAGCATGTAGGATATTGTTTAGGTGACTCTAAGGACGTATGTCGAGCTGCCCTCAGTGATAGGCTTCCAACTCATGATGAATGATGATATGCTTACGACCTACATTCAACCATTGGTGTATGCCCACACCCTTCCCTACAACGAGCTTGTCTGCTACATTGTATTCATGAGTGTGGCTCAAAGTAGGAAATTGATTGATGAGACTTTGCTGAAATATCCAAGGCGCGTATTCAAGCATGGTCGCCTACTGTTGGAGTATTATTATCAATGGCGCGACGACACACAACATTTGCCCACCCATGTTTTACCACACCTATCAACGGAAGAATACAATAGAGCTTTAGTCGAGACGGTGAAAGGAGACGATGAGCGCTAGCGGGCGAATGAAGCATCGGTGAGAGTGGGAATCAACTTGATGCTATTCTCCAATGAGGATTGTTGTCTAATGAGAATCAAGCATTCCTTTATAAATAGAGAGCCTTCCACAGTGAGAATCATTCCATCGTTGAATCGTACAAGTGACGGACGCACATTCTCTCTCTCTCTCTACATCCCTGTTATATTATTCAACTAAAATGGTAAGTCGCTACTTTCCTTCCTCTCCTCCCTTGAACGTAAACTTGATAGAATCTTTTTTATTTTCAGGCATCTTCTACATCTACTACACTGACAGGACAAAATGGTGACCAGACGTTACAAGGTTCGCTACAATCAGATCATCTACAGCTGAGACCAGTGGAAGAAACAACAAAGGTACATAATCCTACACCGCTACAGCGTAAATTTAAACAAGTCTTGCGTCATGAGGATCACAGCGTAGTACTGCAAACGGGAATGCTCCCTTCCACTGATGTGAAGATATTGAGCAATCAGTATGGGGACTACATACTCATCCCCGTGAGCCCGTACATTCGCCACCAACTTGACATTATTGAAGAGTACGTGACATTAAATATGGACATTCCTACTCCTCTTGCTCAAGAGTGGAAGGAGAGAGATGAAAAGGATACTCCCTATAGAAAGATTTGGGATGGCAATCAAATTTGCCTACCATTATCACATTGGTGTAGTTATTATAAAAAGGATGGAGATCAATCAATACCCATCAGATGTGATGAGATCGGAGAAGGTACTTGGGATATCATTTTCAAAGTGAATGGGCTATATTATGGTCAGCACAAGGATAACAAAATAGCCTCTCTCTCGATACACACTGAATCCATCCTATATATTCCAAAGCCACCCAGCGTAGATGACATTATTGACGAAATCCTTAACGGGGGTGGTACGAAGTGCAAGTCGGACAAGAATGCTACCTCCAAACGCAAGTCAAGGAAAGAGAATTGCTAATCCTTTCCTAGCTCTACCCTTTGACAATTCGTTTATGTGCTTTGAGTGTCGTGGACGTGGTCTTATTAGATACATTTTACTTCTTCGTTACCATCATATCATTTGTGTATTTTGTCGTGAAAAGCATCGATGTAATTCTTCATTTTGTGATATGTTATAGAACGTTTCCTTAGATGTGTAATTTCCGTTTTAGGCTTCTATCATCATTTTTATGGATTGTGAGGGTGAACCTGTACAGGACCTCAGTGCTATTGCTATGAACAATTGGACATATCAGATTGTTAGTGTCTATCATCAACATGCCAACTGTGATCCCAATGTTGATCAATCGGCGAAAAACACATTCATGGACTTAATCTGAAATATTTGCAAGACTATGGCTTTTCTTGTGAGACTGCTCTTCTTATTGACTTTAAACGATGGTTAGCTGCTTTCAATGTTATACGCATCTTTTGTAGTAATCCTGGTAAGGAGAGGAAAGTATTTCCCAATCTAATCATTGATGATATTTTGCTCCCGCCTTGGGATAGTAGAGTGAATCAACACTATCATGAAGGCACGAAACGTTTTAAGGATTTGTGCGTTCCTATTTTGTCTGTTCGTTGTAGTAGCTACGTTCATAACCAATGCTTCTTTCCTCCTTACCTCAGCACTGCCAAAGTCCTGTATGGTTATCATTGCTCGCTATATGACAGTTACCAGCTGTATCTATTTTATCTGTTTCAAACTATTGATTTATAATGCATGCTTGTTACAGTTATTCAATAAATGTTATTATGCGAAGAGTTGTTGTTTTCATGCAACGGATGGGTTAGATGAAGGGCGAATCTGTAAACTGTTGAAACTATATCTTTCATTTACAAATAGTAGAACGCTTAGTCCAACTTACAAACTATTAAATCCCGCAATCTTATTTTACAAACAGATATAACTTTATTTCTAACGTATACACTGTTGAAACTTTATTTTTAACTTGTAAACTCTTGAAACTTTATTATATTTCTAATATACAAACAGCTTAAACTTTATTTTTAACACATACACTATTGAAACTTTATTTTTAGTCTGTAAACTCTTGAAACTATATCTTTCATTTACAAATAACAGAACGCTTAGTTTAACTTGCAAACTGGTAAATCTTGTTCGTCATCGAATCTAACTGTCTAAATCTTCATCATGGAAATCAATGTTCCACAGTCATTTGAAAAAGATATGATCGCCCTTCATCTAACCCATCCGTTGCATGAAAACAACAACTCTTAGCATAATAACATTTATTGAATAACTGTAACAAGCATGCATTATAAATCAATGGTTTTAAAGAGATAAAATAGATACAGCTGGTAACTATCATACAGCGAGCAATGATAACCATACAGGACTTTGGCAGTGCTGAGGTAAGGAGGAAAGAAGCATTGGTTATGAACGTAGCTACTACAACGAACAGACAAAATAGGAACGCACAAATCCTTAAAACGTTTCGTGCCTTCATGATAGTGTTGATTCACTCTACTATCCCAAGGCGGGAGCAAAATATCATCAATGATTAGATTGGGAAATACTTTCCTCTCCTTACCAGGATTACTACAAAAGATGCGTATAACATTGAAAGCAGCTAACCATCGTTTAAAGTCAATAAGAAGAGCAGTCTCACAAGAAAAGCCATAGTCTTGCAAATATTTCAGATTAAGTCCATGAATGTGTTTTTCGCCCATTGATCAACATTGGGATCACAGTTGGCATGCTGATGATAGACACTAACAATCTGATATGTCCAATTGTTCATAGCAATAGCACTGAGCTCCTGTACAGGTTCACCCTCACAATCCATAAAAATGATGATAGAAGCCTAAAACGGAAATTACACATCTAAGGAAACGTTCTATAACATATCACAAAATGAAGAATTACATCGATGCTTTTCACGACAAAATACACAAATGATATGATGGTAACGAAGAAGTAAAATGTATCTAATAAGACCACGTCCACGACACTCAAAGCACATAAACGAATTGTCATAGGGTAGAGTTAGGAAAGGACTAGTAATTCTCCTTCTTTGATTTGCGTTTTGATGCACAATTCTTGTCCGACTTGCGCTTCGTACCACTGCTGTTAAGGATTTGATCAATTATGTCGTCCACGTTGGGTGGTTTTGGAATATATAGGATGGATTCCATATGCATGGAGAGAGAGGCTATTTTATTATCCTTGTGCTGACCATAATATAGCCCATTCACTTTGAAAATGATATCCCAAGTACCTTCTCCGATCTCATCACATCTGATGGGTATTGATTGATCTCTATCCTTTTTATAATAACTACACCAATGTGATAATGGTAGGCAAATTTGATTGCCATCCCAAATCTTTCTATAGGGAGTATCCTTTTCATCTCTCTCCTTCCACTCTTGAGCAAGAGGAGTAGGAATGTCCATATTTAATGTCACGTACTCTTCAATAATGTCAAGTTGGTGGCGAATGTACGGGCTCACGGGGATGAGTATGTAGTCCCCATACTGATTGCTCAATATCTTCACATCAGTGGAAGGGAGCATTCCCGTTTGCAGTACTACGCTGTGATCCTCATGACGCAAGACTTGTTTAAATTTACGCTGTAGCGGTGTAGGATTATGTACCTTTGTTGTTTCTTCCACTGGTCTCAGCTGTAGATGATCTGATTGTAGCGAACCTTGTAACGTCTGGTCACCATTTTGTCCTGTCAGTGTAGTAGATGTAGAAGATGCCTGAAAATAAAAAAGATTCTATCAAGTTTACGTTCAAGGGAGGAGAGGAAGGAAAGTAGCGACTTACCATTTTAGTTGAATAATATAACAGGGATGTAGAGAGAGAGAGAGAATGTGCGTCCGTCACTTGTACGATTCAACGATGGAATGATTCTCACTGTGGAAGGCTCTCTATTTATAAAGGAATGCTTGATTCTCATTAGACAACAATCCTCATTGGAGAATAGCATCAAGTTGATTCCCACTCTCACCGATGCTTCATTCGCCCGCTAGCGCTCATCGTCTCCTTTCACCGTCTCGACTAAAGCTCTATTGTATTCTTCCGTTGATAGGTGTGGTAAAACATGGGTGGGCAAATGTTGTGTGTCGTCGCGCCATTGATAATAATACTCCAACAGTAGGCGACCATGCTTGAATACGCGCCTTGGATATTTCAGCAAAGTCTCATCAATCAATTTCCTACTTTGAGCCACACTCATGAATACAATGTAGCAGACAAGCTCGTTGTAGGGAAGGGTGTGGGCATACACCAATGGTTGAATGTAGGTCGTAAGCATATCATCATTCATCATGAGTTGGAAGCCTATCACTGAGGGCAGCTCGACATACGTCCTTAGAGTCACCTAAACAATATCCTACATGCTCTGGGAAACTACCTGCGCCATCGGCTGAATCGCTCCTCTCGTCGTCAAAAGAATGTACATAGCTCATGCACTCCAACTCTCTCAGTGCTGTAGGCGTATTTTATACCACCCACTCCTACGCTCCTCTGGTGTTAACTTTCGTTTAGCAAAAAAGTCGTCATGAAATTTCAACGACGGAGTAAAAGTTTGAGATGATACACTCCTGGCAAACTAACTCATGAAGTAGCTTTGCTGTGATACATTTCTATCTGTAAACATATGGTAATGTTAAAGTGAATCTAAAACTTTTCAGCTTATTAATTGTTCATCGTTGCATCAACGCTTTAACTCGTGAACAGTTATAATTTTATTTTAATTTACACTTAGTCTAACTTGCAAACTAGTAAATCCTACAATCTCATTTTACAAGCAGTTATACCTTTATTTCTAACGTAAACACTGTTGAAACTTTTTTTTTAACATACAGACAGCTAAAACTTTATTTCTAACGTACACACTGTTGAAACTTTATTTTTAATCTACAAACTGTTGAAACTTTATTCTATTTCTAACACACAAAACAGCTTAAACTTTATTTTCAACATACACACTATTGAAACTTTATTTCTAACTTGTAAACTCTTGAAACTTTATTTTGATATACAAACAGCTAAAACTTTATTTCTAACGCATACACTATTGAAACTTTATTTCTAACTTGTAAACTCTTGAAACTTTATTTTGATATACAAACAGCTAAAACTTTATTTCTAGCGTATACACCATTGAAACTTTATTTTTAACTTGTAAACTCTTGAAACTTTGTTTTTGATATACAAACAGCTAAACCTTTATTTCAAACGTACACACCATTGAAACTTTATTTTTAACTTGTAAACTGGTGAAACTTTATTTTTTATCTTGCAAACAGCTAAAACCTTGTTTCTAACGTACACACTATTGAAACTTTATTTTTAACTTGTAAACTGGTGAAATTTTCTTTTTATCTTGTAAACTGTTGAAAATATATTTTGTTTCTAACATACAAACCGATAAAGCTTTATTTCTAACGTACACACTATTGAAACTTTGTTTCTAACTTGTACACTGGTGAAACTTTATTTTTAACTTGTTAACTGATGAAACTTTCTTTTAACATACAAACAGATAAAACTTTATTTCTAACGTACACACTGTTGAAAATTTATTTTTAATCTGTAAACTGTTGAAACTATATCTTTCATTTACAAATAGTAGAACGCTTAGTCTAACTTGTAAATCTTATAACACTTCATATGGGTGATGATGGTAGGTGAAATAGTGTTAAATAAAATTAAGATAGCTTACATGATTCTGGGATAGCAATCGACTGCGATCCATGTGTAAAGAGCTTGCTAGACTACGGAAGAGAGAAGTGTGTTATGTTGCGTGTGGCGCGTGAGTGTCCTCCCATTTCATTCCATTCATCAATTCGTCTCATTGATAGAGACAGGTAGAACTCATGGTTCTCATAACGTATGCAATGGAAAGTTTATAAGGCAACCTTCGACAGTTGGCTAAATGTCGCCCTGGCGCGAATGCATACTACGTTGAGACAGAGGCAATCACTTGCAAACATGACGCAGAGAGGTTTAACAAGATTGACCATTGCCGAATGTCCCTTGCGGTATACATAGCTACGGGTTTCACCGCCGCCCTTTACAGGAACGCCCGTCGAAAGGAAGTATTACACCGAACTTCATTTGCAACGTTCAAGTTGACTGATAGCAGATTCAACTTAATGATAGTATTCGCCAGTCTAAAGACTGCCCAGGGCAAACCGCGTGAAGGTTCTATCATGTCTTGCCCCATGGTGGCCCTTATCAGGGCCGGTGGTTCGTTCTCGTCGTATCTGAAAAAATAGAAAGAAAAATAGATGAAATTATATTCAAGTGATGGGGATGGTATCAACTTACCATAAATCAATTCAACCGGTTCGTTGAACCTTCGATGGTGGTGGCTGAGGCAGGTACTTTGCCGGCAACATTCGCTTGCGGTGGCGTAATTCCTTAATTTCTCCATCATGTGTTATGGAGATATGCAGACAACGTATGTCTGGCATTGCCCCTTCGTAGCACTCAAAGGAACAGTCTAACTCCTCTTTCTGAATCAGAATGTCATCGACAATTCTGCTAGACGTAATGGGAAGGTGAAGTGTTGTTCGCTTCTCCTTCATAGTGACGTTTCTAGCCTCAACCAGACTCAATTTTGTCTGCTCAAGTTGAAGTTGGAGCGTCTCTTCCTTGGTCCTCAAACTTTTAATGAGTTTCACCTGCTCATCTACCCGCTTCTCGCTGGTGATTACCCTCTGTTGGTAGGGCTCTAGGTTTTTTACCTGTGTCTTCAAACTACGTATTTCCGACACTTGGCTTTTGAGGCTGAAATTTTCTTCCCTGAGCGCAGCGCACTCATTCTTATATCGGGTGAGTTCGTCTTTTATCTTCCTTATAGCAAATTCCTGACTGACGTTTGCGATCTCACTGTCTTTACACCACTGCTCAGTCTGTTTTTTAATCCCCTTTGTTGTTTTGGGGGAGGAGTGAAGTATTGGCTTCTTGATAGCTTTGTTTGTGACGACTACTTCCTCAGATTCACTATCAACGTTTTTATCATTGCCTGCTGCACTGTGATCGGACCCTATGATTGACTGTATCACTTTATCTAGATCCGTTTCTACATCGTTGAAGTATCTGACTATTACTTTACCAATGTCTGATGTTGTGTAATTGGCAACCTTTGTGGCTGGACATGCTAGGTGAGTAGCGTAAAATTCCTCATTCTGCTTGCCTTTGGTAAATTTTAAGCAATGAATGCAGCCAGATATTACAGCTAATTCTTAATGCTCATTGGGAGCATCCTTATACTTATTCAAATGGCGCTTGAACTCAGCACCCCTCTTTATTTCACCACATAGACACTTCCTGATCAAAAATTTTGAGTTGCCTCCCATTATCTGTAGAAAGAAAGATAAAATAGAATTACTGACAAGCGACATTGGCAGTCATTTTTATAATCATACAGCTAAATTGTGAGATTGGTGGAAAGTGTCGAACCTTTGAATCCGTTACAGGCATTACTCTGAGGGGATCTTATCCCAACTCCAAGGCTTCGGCCCACAAATCCAACCTCCCGCGGACAGAGCGTGCGTCATATCACTGTGTTGGTATCCGGACCCCGATTTTGACATGAAAACCAGTGGATTGTTTACAAAGGTTGCAAATTCCAAGCCGAAGCTCGCCTCCCACAACTTTATAAATGTCTTAGTTGAATTCAGCAGGGTCGAAAACCCCAGAAAACCTCCAAAACTAGTGAATTTAAATTTTTCAACTTTTTAATACTACTTATGAAATTTTATAAGTAGTCTATTACTTAGGGCAGGTCAATAGCGACCGAACCTTTTTTGAATCAAGTCAAACGGACTTGTAGAAGCAAAGTTACAAGCCTTTAAAGTTTTGGAGTCTTTTATGGCCTGGAGACGAAGGCCATCTCCTGACGAACCTCTAAGTCTGACGCCTTAGCTGACTTCAGCAATGAAATTTTCTAAGTCGGTTTCCTTCAGTAACACGGAATTTTGGAATGTCCGAAGCTATCATCGGAGCTCAGAGAGACGACTTACCGTTGACAATCTCTCGTCTTAATGACAAGTCTCTGTCGGTTCCCAGCTTATATAGTGTGTGGCGATCAGCTGATGACGTAATATCCATCATCCAAAAAATTAAAACGCTTCTATCGCCGATTCTAGAGGTCTGATTGACTTGGAAATACACCATTTCCATGTAGAATTGGACGCTGAATCCGAATCTGGCCTCCATTTTCCCATCCACTGCTTCGTTTTGGCTCTACAGCCCACAGCCATTGCAAAAATTCTAACTCGTTTTTTCGAAAAAAATTTGTGAAGAAAAATTTTTTCTCTCCGATTGACTTGAAAGTCACCATGTTGATAGAGAATTTCACGCTGATTCCAAATCTGAAATCCGTTTTCCCATCCGATGCTTCGTTTTGAAGCTACAGCCCAAAACGTCCAAAATTCTAACTCTGTCGTTTTTCGCCAATCTCCCAAAATCTTAAATGGCGTCTCACATCTAAAAGAAGACAGATATGAACAAGCCGTTTCTTTCAGTGAATTTGTCTCACTCTTAGCTTTCAAACGAGCTATTGCACGACTTTCTACAATCACTAGAAGCGAAATTGGAAGATCGGTGCGTGCCTGGGGGGGGGGGACGTCAGCGAAAATGTTTTCTCTCCGATTGCTTTCAAATTCACCATACAGATGCAGAATTTCACGCTGAATCCGAATCTGGCGTCCGTTTTCCCATCCGATGCCTCGTTTTGACGCTACAGCCCAAAACCAACCCACATTCTAACTCTGTCGTTTTTCCGAAGTTGAACATTTTTTCTCGCCGATTGCTTTCAAATTCACCATACCGATGCAGAATTTTACGCTGATCACGAATCTAAAGTCCGTTTCACCATTCCACCACGACAACCTAGACGGTCGCCCACGTCAACCTAGGCGGTCGCCCACGTCAACCCACCCGAGGCCAACTCACCCGAGTCTCACACTGTGTCGTTTTCGAGGGGGGGACGTCAGCGACCATTTTTCGACGCCGGCCATCTTGCGCGGTCCAGTGGTGGGGTTTCCCTTACTACTTCTCGGGACTATGGATACGGACCCTTTCGTACCATGCTTAACACTGTGCTAATAGAAAATTGGATTTTTTTGTATCTTAAGCAACCCAATTGATGACAGCACAACAACTTCATGTATGTCTGAGGTTTCGATCGTATGAAAATCGCTGGCAAGTAAAATTCTATTTCAAAATAAGTTATGGCAATGCACAGACAATGTGAATCTCAATTAATTCATTTGCCGTGAATTCTCACTCCGAACCCACATCCTTAATAATCTATATACACAGGAACAATATCAGGTGGGGCCCAATGAAATGGCACGAAATCTATTAAACACCACCGATGAGTTATTTTTTTAAATTTTGATATTCTTGTAAGTAATGGGCAAAAGACCGTTCCAGGACACCATAAAATTCAAAAAAATAGTATCTTTAAAAACGACATAAATTCATGAATTTTGTCCCTTTTTCAGGTTTTTAAGACCTAAATACATTAATTTAGTCCATTCAAAAAGTACCATTTTTTCAAAAAATGGTATTTTTAAAAACGACATAAATTCATGAATTTGAACCCTTTTTCAGGTTATGGAGACCTAAATTCATAAATTTAGGCGTTCTTAAAAATACCCAATTTTTCAAATTTTTCAAAATCTCAAAATTTGAGAATTACAATTCTTTCATTGCTCAAATCATGACCGTACAAGGACACCGAAAAATCAGAAAAGTTAACAATCTCAAAATTTGTGAATTACAATTTTTACCTTGAAAATCATGACCGTACAAGGACACCGAAAATCATAAAAGTTAGTATTTTGAAAAATGACTAAATTCATGAGTTTAGACGTTTTTAAAATATGAGATAACTAAAATTATGTGTCTAATGATATTTGAAGGAAATGGCATATTCTTAACAATAACTCAATTGTAGAGAACATCTGCTTCTCGCATTTATGAATCAAAGGCATTTCAGTGTAAAGAGCTGTGACCTCCAACTCAAACATTTGAAAGGAAACAATGTATGAAAGAACAAACAGCTGCTACACCCACTTAGAAATTTGTAAGACGGGGAATATATAACCAGCAAATCCTGCTCCGGCGTCCCTTAAGAAATTTTTTTATTATAAAATGAGCAACATAAATGAGTTTTTAAAATTATATGGAACGCAAACAACTACAAATTTTGATCTAAAGAAAATCGCAAATCAATTAGGAATAAAGAATTTTCATGTTCTAATGAGAGACGAATTACAATTCATCAAAAATAAGCCAACAATAACTATAAATTTCATAACAAATCTTCACACGTCAGACCAAAAAGGAGTACATTGGTCAGCGGGGCATAGAAATAAAAATGGAGTTAATTACTATTTTGACCGCCCGGAGGCTGAGAACTATTGATTCGACTCATATGGATTGCCTCCAACAAACGAAGTCAAAAAAATACTTGGCAATGGAACTTATAATACATTTCAAATTCAAAACCCGGGAACTACTTATTGTGGTCAATTATGTCTTTATGTTTTATTGAAATTACAGGAAGGAGTACCATTTCTAGATATTATGTTAGAAATTAACGAACTGTAGGTTCTATGGCTACGCCTAACAAGGGAATTTCATTCCCGAAACGATAGTTCCAATAATAATGATAATTAAAAATCGCTTCGTTGTAATTCGTTTTCATAAAATCAGCCTCTGATATCTTCATCATCTAAATCTTTGATTTCGTAAGTAATCGGATAAGTTTGATTTATTTTACAAACTTCAAATATTTCTTTAGTCCAGTAACCAACAAAGCCTTTTTCAAATTTATTCTTATACTTAAATATTCTAACTCTTTCTCCAATTTTAAATTTCGGCTTACGTTTCTGTAAATTCGGATTACTCTCATTCAAATAATTATTTTCGTTCGAATAATTAGTCTCGAATATTTTCTTTCGTATTGAACCAGGATCGTCAGAAGCCTTCTTTGGAGTTTCTTCAATACCTGAATGAACTTTATTATTGTACTCATCTACAATTCCTGGTAATATTTTTAACCATTTCTGATTTCCTTGCTGAGTAAATTTCTTGAAAATTTTATTTTTTAACGTCCGATTGAATCTTTCTATCACTACGGCCTTCCCTGCATTTTCAGTTGAATAAACAGTTTCAAATAGTGGCTGAACATTTCTGTTATAAAATTCCGACCCTTTATCAACAAACAATTTCCTTGGCTTTCTATTACTTTCTTTAAAGATTTGTTCAAACGCATATTTAACTGATAGACCACTTTTATTTTTTAAAGGCTTTACCCAAGCGTATCGTGTATATAAATCTATAACGGTCAATGCGTATTTATAATCTTTTTCATTCGGCATATGAATAAGATCAGCACTCCAAATATCATCTTTATTAAATACTTTTACTTTCAATAAATATTTAGGCCTTCTGTATTATTTATGAATTTCAGACGCATAGCGGCTTGGGTCATTCGACATTTCGGAGGCATAATATCGAGCGTTACTCCCAGACAGCTTTGCTGTCGTTTCATTTAAACCCTGACCGAATGATATTTTAGCTTGTAAAGCTTTCTTAACAAACATTCTTTCAATTTTTTCTCTAAATGTAGGATTTTGAATACTATCTAATTCTTGAATCATCTTCTTATCAGCTGCATGACGAGATCTTAGGTCATGATTTCGATAAGCTAAATCATGCCTGTAAGCGACGGCATCTACTCTATTTATTGGTTCTTCACCTGGTTTTGGATTATTATTCTCATCTAGTCTTATATCTAATCGAGTTCCTGGACCGGTATATGAATGACCAAGAAGATGTTTTTCTTTCGAATATTTACTCCAAATAAATCCAGGAAAGTTTTCTAATGTTTTTTGTATGTCACTACCGTAGGTAGTAGCCAAACCTTGTTTGTTGTCGTTACCTTCATAAATTTTACAATTTGAGTTTTTATTTTCGTTTAATGGATAATTTAATAACTCTAAATTAGCCTTTTTTAATTTAATTAAATTTTCGGAATTTGTAGAATTCATTTTTAAAGATAAAAAACTTTTTGAAGATAAAATAAATGTTTTACCGAATTGGACCAAAGGTCCTGAGGTTATTACCTTATCATACTAGGACTTAGATATATTCCAGAACCATCTTTAGTTTCTTTAATTTCAATTAAATCATCAACATTGTGGAGAATATTTTTAAGAACTCGTTTTCCTTCATCAACTAAGTTTAATTTACTAATAAAATTATCTACTACTCCTTCTCCCTTAGCAACTTTCTCTAACTCTCTATTATGACGTTTTTGTTCTTCTAATGCTGCCTTCTCTGATTTATTTTTATTTACTGCTTGGACAATACCAGCTGTCTCACCTGCAACACTTCCTGCTGCTGCTATGCCACCTATTCTTAGAGGAATCAATGGGAGAATCCCGCCATTCTTTTCCTCTTGTAATTGAATATTCTCTATCATTGGTTTACTTATGTAATACTTTTTTTTGTTAATCGTAATAGTTTTAGGGGTATTTTTGTCAACAATATGACGTAATTTTAATTCAACAGTTTTATTATTATTACTTTTCGCTTGCGAAATTTTTAATAAAAAAATTTTAAGTTACTAAAAAATTTAAGTTACTAAAAAAATCTTAAGTTACGAAAAATTTTAAGTTATCAAAAATTTTTAATCTATTCTAGTTATAAAAATTTTAAGTTATGAAAAAAAATTAATTAATCGACGAAGTCTTGGGCTTTAGCCTATCGGACCAAAGGTCCTCAGGTTATTAACCGATCGACGAAGTCTTGGGCTTTAGCCTATCCTAGCCATCTTTCCATTAAAAATTTCAATAGAATATTTTACATCTTCTAGCAATAAACCATAAGCCATCAATGAAGTTGTGGAATCTTTTTTTTCAATATTAATTGTTACATCACAACCAGTCTTGATAATATCTTCAGATTGTGCACTTAAATCGAAACAGAAAACAGGATATAAATGTCTCCAATCTCCAGGAGTTAATTGTGGTTCAACTCCAAATTCTATACAAAGATTTCTATAAGCATCATATCCTTCCATAAATTGATTATTGGTATCATCGAATCTTAATGGATCAATTGGATATCGGGTTTGATTTAATGAAACTTTTAAACTTCGAATTGTATTAATATGAAAAAGATTGTTGTTCTTATCAAAACTTGGAGAATTATTTCTTTGAAAAGTTAGTAATAAATATCTTGGAGTATTCGCAGTTCTAGTAAAATGCCAGTTAAATCTTTGTTCGGAAAAAGTTACTGAACTAGCAGTACGCTTTAGAAAATTTACTGGAATTGGTTTGTTAGTATTTAATCTTTTTGCAATAGCTGTTTCAACCTCTAAACAAGGAGTAATATGCTTAATCCACCATTCAAGTCTATCAATTTTTAAATATGCTTTTTTTCCAGTCTTACCAAAAAAGATTAATTCATTATTTGCTGTGCGATGAATTATTAATTTAAATTTTAATTGATATGATATTTTATCATAATCTAAATATCCGAATAGTGGAGACAATGACCAATTTACTGTCTGTTTACTTTTCTTGTTAAATTCACGTCTTTCTTTATATGCACTATTGTTTGTTTTATTTAAATGATTTGCAATATTTTCTACATCTTTCGCAATTCCTGCTGCATCTGTTCCAGCGTGAGTTAAATCATCAACAATTATACCATCATTAGTATCAGGAAACCAACCTTCGATTTCATACTTTTTATTATTTTCACCAATTGTTACAAATCTAAGCATTGTACCAATTACACCTGGAGAATCACTTATTGTTTCTATATTTTGAGTTGCAACATCTAAACGCATTTGTGTAAATAATCTTGGAAAAAAATTATTCTCTAATGCAATATTATCGGTATCTGGTAATGGTGTTGTAAAATTAGCATCACTATATAAAGAATATTCACAATGTAAAAACGAATCAGGTAAATATATATAACTCTGCTGATTATCAACTTCAAAAATTAAATCACCTCCAGTATTTACTCTACTGGAAGATCCGGGATTCATAGCAATTCTTATATAGTCATTCTTTTTTTGATTGTAACTGACGAACGGAGGATCGTCTAATCTAAATTTATTTTCGATAAGCGAAGACATTTTTATAAAAAATAATTTGACTTTTTTTTCTCACAGACAGAAAAAATTTTTACTAAAATATAATTTTAGAATTTTACCAAAAAAATTTTACTAAAAAATTTTATTAAAATAATTTTACTAAAATATAATTTTAGAATTTTGCTAGACCAGCTCCGCTACAGCTTTGCTGGTTAGACCGAAGGTTGCTGTTAACACCATTACCTCTTATTTCTTCAATTGAACGTTCTATGGCTACGCCTGATTTCTTCTTATGTTTACTATCAGACGGAGCTCCGCTCCTCAAGGTTTCCCCCACAGCTATGTTAGCAATTTTGTTTTTTGTTTCCTCTGAAAGTTTTTTTAAATTTTTTAGTTCTTCAGAGTCATTCTTAAGTTTACGAATAGTTTCTAGTTGTTTTAATTCGTTTTGAGACTTAACAGCATTTGATATTGCACTAGCTGTACTACCTATAGCAGCTGCTCCTTTTGCAGCAGATGTAATCAAATCTTTATTATTTTTAATTAAGTTAACGATACTTCCAATACCAGAAAATATACCATCCCCTTCTTTTTGAACGGCACCTGCGGTGCCTAGGAACTTTTGTGTTCCGATTGTTTCTACACTGTCATAATGGTAAACAGATTTCATAGATGGTTCATGAGCAATTTTTTGATTTGAAGCAAAATGTTTAAGATTGTGTTTATAAATTATAGGCATTTTTTAGGATTAAATTTGACTTTTGGGAAAAAATATTTACGTTAATATTTGCGCTAAGATTTACCTTTAGGATTTGTTAGTAACCTGAGGAGCTTCGCTCCGATAGGTTAGAAACCCAAGACTTCGTCGATCAAGATTTACGTGTGTGAATGGACAACAACTTCGAGATAACTTTATTAATTGCCTGTTGCACTTTATCTATTGCGTCAAGCAGCGTGTGATGTACTTTATTTTCTTTTCTATTAACTTGCATTTTCTGCTGATTAATCTTCAATGCCGTTTTAAGAGCATTTAACTTAACTTTAAGAACATCTAATTGTCTTTTAACAGCATCTAACTGTTCTTTATTTTCTTTAGAGTTTTCTTGTAAATTTTTCTTTAATTCATTTTCTAAATTGATTTTAAGAGTTTTCATTTTATCAACTTTTTCATTAAGTGAGTTTACTTCATTTATTATTCTATTCATCTTTTTCATTTGTTGAGTAATTTTAGAACTTAATTCATCAACACTTTTTTGGAATGTAGTTTGTAACTGCTTTAAATTTTTTTTATTCTTTCAGGTAGTTTTTCTATTTCATCTTCTAATTGTTCTTTTAACATTTTTATCTGATGTTTATTTTTAATTACAGCAGATTTTAAATTTAAAGAAAGTAATATTAAAATTTTTGATTGTTCTGAAATCTTTTTAAAAAGTTTTGCTATATCTGCTTCTAGCTCTCTATCCTTTTTATCAAGTTTTAATAATTTTTCGTTTAATGATTTGTCATTAAGTTTAAGCAACTTTAATTCATTCATCAGTGGAACCAAAACATCGTTTATATATTTTTCTTTTAAGTCATTGATTTGTGTATCAACATATTGTATATTTGTTAACTCTGTATTTTGTTGCGGAAGAATAGAAAGATGCAATGGACCAGATAAAACGTCTCCAGTTTTCATGATATAATTTTCTATCTCTATTTCTAATTCCCGATTATTCGGGATATATGCACCTCCACCAACATTTGGTAACATCATTTTTTAACAATAAAAAAATTAATTTTTTCTAATAGAAATAAAAAAATAAATTTTTTTCTAATAAAAATAAAAAAATAAATTTTTTTCTAATAAAAATAAAAAAATGGAATTTAAAAATTTAAAAAAAATCATATTCGCCCGTTTCATCCTGTTCTTCTTATTCGACGAGATCAACGGGATTTGATAAGAAATGTTTTGATAAAAATAATAATAATCCATGTATAGATGTAAATCTTTTGTTTGAATTACAAGCCTAAATATTTAGAGAACAGACTAAAGGTTTACCTTCTATAGAAACTAACTATTGTTTATTTCCGGGGGATCCATTTATAAAATTTATGGATATTGTTAGTAAATATAATGATGTTGCGTATGTATAATTAAATAAAGAAAATATGGTTATTATTGGTCATAATATTGTTTATGGATTCATTAGAGCAGTTTTACCGATTAGTAATACTGATTGGATAGAAACTAAAATTATCAATTATATCAATATTAAAGAATTAGTTAAAAAATTAAAATCGTTTTTCAAGGAAAAAATTAGATTATTTGTTGATGAACAAAACCAATATAATATTCACATAGAAAGTAAAAAACATAATGAAGAATTATTATGTCAAGTTTATGACAGAGATATAATTTATAAACAAGAAACATTAGAAATGCCACAAAGATATGATGATGATACATATATAGGTTTATATTCAAACTTAAATATCAATTTATTAAAATCTTATATAAATGGTTTAGCACAACAAGAAAAAATTTATATGTGGACAACACCCTATAAAAGTTTAGATTCTGATAAAAATTCTAAAAATAATAAAAGTTTTAAACATCATGAAAATGTGAATTTTAAAGAATCTTATAATAATAATAATGATAATAATATAGATGATGATAATATAAATGATGATTCTGAAACATCTGAAAATGGTGTAAATGGTAAAAAAGATTATAAAAATATTAGTAATTATAAAATTTAAGTGAAGAAAAATTTATATCTCAGACTGATGTACATGATATTAATACTACATATAATCAAAATTTATCTAAATTTCATTTACTTACAATTGAAAATAATAATGATAGAATAGTTGAAGATACTATAAAACAACTATGTGTCGGGTCAACAAAATTTAAATTAGGATTTACATCTAATCAATTTAAAATTTTATCATCTTTAATAAAAACTAAAAATGAATCAGATTATGGTGGTGTTATTAAATTTTCCAAAAGAGATCAAAGACCAATATTTTTCTCTATTATATTATTATCAGATAAAAAATGTAATTTAGAGTTAGATATTCCAATACGAGAATGGTATCCTATCAGGGAATGGCATCCTATACCAAAAAGTGTAATTTATGATGATGATGAAGAATCAATTTATGATGATGATGAAGAATCAATTTATGATGATGAAGAATCAATAGTTAGTGAAAATAAATATAAATTATCTTTTGATAAAACGTTATATGATAAAACTTAATATGATAAAACTTAATATTATAAAACATTATATGATAAAACTTAATATGATAAAACTTAATATTATAAAACATTATATGATAAAGAAAATAAAATAACTAAAGAACGTGAAATATATAATTATATATATTTACTCTCAAGTCCTTGATATTAGAATGTTTATATCTAAAATTAAAACACAATTTTTTCTTTAAAAAATAAAAAAAATGGAAAATACCAAGTTTTATTGTAACTTATGTAAAAAAAGTTGCAAACAAAAAGAAGTTATCAATCTCATTTAAATAGTAAATTGCATTTACAAAATGTAGATCGAGTTGATGAAGGAAATATATTAAAATTAAATAATTATATAAACTATCTAGAAACATTACCTACTGATATAAAAGTTAAAAAAATGTTTGATGATTATTCACATTCGGAATATAAAAAAGTTTTTAATAGTGAAGATGAACATGTACAACCGAAGGTACCAAGGATTCACCAATAACAGATATAAAATATTTATTTAATGAATCGGATGAACATAATGAAACCGATGAAACTTTTTCTGATATTCTATCCAACTTTTATAATATATTTAAGAAATCTTTTAAATGTTATATGAATGTAGGAGTACTTTATACTAAAAATGGACCTGATGGAATTCCTGAAGAAATAATACAGGGACATTTTACAAATTCACAAGAAATTCATAATGTAAATGATATACAACCCATATTTGAATCGATGATACTTAAATTAGAAAATTGTATAATTGAAGCCCAGTTACGTGAATCTGGTTGGAGATTTGTTAAAATACTATCTAAGAAAATAGTAATTGATAAATATAAAAATAATACTGGTGGTAGTTATGTTCCTTTACCTTTCAGTTCACCACAAATAATCAACATAAAAAATGAAGATGATTATTGTTTTCTGTGGAGTATTATAGCACATTTACATCCTGCAGAATATCACAAAGAAAGACTAAGTCATTATAATAAAGAAGAATATATAAAGGAATTTGATCTTTCGGATGGTTTACATGAATTTCCATATGATTATAATAGGTTAAAAAAGTTTCATAAAAAGAATAAAAATTTAATAGAAGTAAATGTTTTTGAATTAAATGTGCATTATGTTTCTATTGGTAATATTACTCCACTTTACTCAGATTCAAAAAAATTTTATTTGAATAATAAAAATTTATGTCAATCAGAAATAGTACATAATGATAGGGGAAATTACATGCATCATAATATTTTTTACCAAGGAAATATAATATGTACTGAAAAATTTCAAATTGTTAAAACACTATCACCAATAATGATTAATCATAATAATTATAAAGGACGTAATGATGATTATAATTACAAATATACATCTTTATCTTTAGAATATCAACAAAAATTACAAAATTTAAATAAAAGTTTACAAAAATGTAAAACAGATTATCAACAACAAACAAAAATATTAGTACAAGAATATGGCCATAAATATCAAAATAAGATAGAAACGATTCAAAAATTAAATGATGAAAATAATGAAGACAATAAAGAATTAAATAATGAAGAAAATAAAGACAATAAAGAATTAAATGAATGTTTAAAAAAATGTCAACAACAATATAAAGAACAATATGATAAAGAATATATTTATCAGCTACAAATATTAAATCAAGATTATCAACAGTCTGAAAAAGATTTACAAAGATATATCGACTTAACACATGAAATATATAAAGATAAATTTGAAAAATTAAAACAAACAAAGCAACCAGCACAAGCGAATATTTTATATTATCAGGGTCATTTTATATTGTGTAAAGATGTTTCTATGTTTACAAAAACTTCAGATAATGCTAATTTTCCCTGTCTTCAATGTATGACAAGTTTTAGAACTAAAGAAGAAATGAATAGACATTTGGAGAATTGTCAACAAAACGAAGCAGTTGAAAATACTTTTCCTAAAGATGATTATTTAGAATACAATAAATGGTATTTCAAAAATAAAGTACCCTTTACTATTTATTGTGATTTTGAAGCATATAATGTTAATATGACACAAAAGCACGGGACATCGGAGATGTCTTCCAGGGCTTCGCCCGATTCTGATAATTATCAATATGAAAATGATAATTCTGGGCAAAGTAAAGAAAAATATTTATTTGAACAAAAACCATTATGTTCGGGAATGTACATTCACTCAAATTATCCTGAATTATTTAAATCAGAATATTTTCAATACTATGGTGAAGATAGTTCAGAAATGTTTACAAAGAAAGCAGAAGAATTACAATGTCGCTTTTCACAATTGCTTGAAACAAATATACCAATGCTTCCATTGACGGATGAAGAAAAAATTAATTTTGTTAATGAAACAAATTGTTATTACTGTGGAAAAGAATTTACAAAAAATTATAAAAATGGCAAAGGTAGATATCTTGATAAGCGAAGCGGTGGCTCTGCCGACAAAGTAAAAGATCATGATCATCTAAATGGATTATATAGAGGTGCAGCACATAATTCTTGTAATCTTAATGCTAATAAATTTAAATATAACTTTGTTCCTCTGTATTTCTATAATGTTTCTAAATATGATTTCCATTTAATAATGAAAGATTTATTTTCATCTGAAAAATTACAACAACAACAAATAAATGTACTATGTAAAACAGAAGAAGAATATTTTTCAATGCAATTAGGTTGTATTTGGATGTATAGGTTGCATTTAGATTTTTTACTCCTTATTCATTAGATGTTATGGGAAAAACTTTGAAATCTGAACAATGTAAAATATTAAATAAATATAATTTAAAACCTTTAAAAGGAATATTTCCGTATGAGTACATAACTGGAGATAAAACCTGTGGTTCACAGTCGAAGACTGATTTTAATTCTGTGAATAAAATTATGGAAGAAAAACAACTTCCTCCAATAAATAAATTTAAATCAACATTAAATCAATCACAATTATCTGAAGAAGATTATGCAAAAGCTGAAAAAAATTGGAGAGAGTTAAATTGTAAAACAATGTATGATTATACAATGAAATATTTTCAGATAGATGTATTAATACTAGCTGATCTTTTTGAAAACTTTCGTGATATGTGTTTAGAATATTACGGAATAGATCCATGTTATTGTTATTCTACACCAGGTTTAACATGGTTAGCAGAATTAAAACATACTGGTGTTCAAGCCGATGGCTCTAGGACAAAGTCCGTTAAACTTAAACATTATAAAGAAAATACATATGATAAATTATTATTTTTTGAATCTGGGATTAGAGGTGGTGTTTCATCAGTTTTAGGTAATAGATATGTTAAATGTTATAATAAGAAAGTAAATCCACAAGAATATGGAATAATGAAACCTTTATCTCCAGAAGAAAAAGAAAGAATATTAGAAATTTTTCGAACGAAACGAGAAGGAGTAGAACGTGAAAATGCAATTGATGAATTCATGAGAGAAAACTATTTGTTATATTATGATTTTAATAGCTTATATTCTTCTTGCATGATACAAGAATTACCAACAGGTGAGATGGAATGGTGTAATATTCGTACGACATCAGAGATGTCTACTAGGGCTTCGCCCATTCTAGATTATCAAAAAACATATGATGGAAATTATTATCATGGTTATATATATGAAGTTGATCTAGCATATCCTGATGAAATAAAAGATAAAACAAAATATTTTCCTTTCTGTCCCGAAAACAAAATTCCCAATATAGAAGATTTTTCAGATTATCAAAAATCTATAATTCCTAAGAAATACAGACCAACAAAAAAACTTATGTTAACACAAAGTAATAAAGGAAAGTATGTTGTTGAAGGAAGAATGCTAGATTGGTATTTAGATCATGGAATGATTCTCACAAAAATTCACCGGAAACTAGTGTATAGAAAATCTAGGTGGTTAAAAGATTATATAGAGTTCAATATTGAAAAACGTAAAATAGCTAAAAGAAATAAAGATGATTTTGGAAACGTGTTCTTCAAATTAATAAATTAATGAATAATGCATTTTATGGTAAGACTTTAGAAAATGTGCGTAATAGACAAAATATTGAAATAGTTTATGATAAAGATAGGTTTCAAAATTTAACAAGGAAACCTACATATAAAAGAACTACTAGATTTAGTGATGAACTATGTGCTGTACATTTACGTCGAATTAGAGTAAAACATGATAAATTTAATTTTATAGGATTCACTATATTAGAATTAGCTAAACTATTTATGTATAGATTTATATATGATTATTTAGCACCTGCTCATGGCAAAACTATAAATTACACTTTACAGATACCGATTCTGTTTTCTTAGAATTAACAATACCGTATAATTCTTCACTTGATGAAGAAATTAATAAAATAAAAGATATCATCCATCCTTCTGATTTATGTAAAGTAAAAGATGAACTAGAAGGAAATGAAGAATTCATAACAGAAGCTATATTTCTAAAATCTAAATGTTACTGTTATGATACAACTAATAATATTAAAACACATAAAACATTAAAAGGAATTTCAAAGGCATCAGTGGCTAATCAAATAACATTTCAAGATTATAAAAATGTATTATTTAATAATGAAATAAAAACAGCATGTAATTATAGACTTAATTCAAAGTTACATAAAATGTATTTAAAAGTGGAACATAAATTAGCATTAGATCCATTTGATGATAAAAAAAAAATTTTACCTGATGGAATAACTACTGGACCTTTTTAAAGTCTATTTATTATTATTTAAATCCGTCTAGAAAAAAATTTTTATTATTTAAATCAGTCTAGAAAAAAATTTTTATTATTTAAATCAGTCTAGAATAAAAATTTTATTATTTATTACTCAGTATAAAAATTTTTTATTACTCAGTAAACAAATCTTCTATAACTCTATCATGAATTTTTTTATCAATATTAATTGCGATAAATCCATAATCTTTTGACCAAGCATTGTTACACGATTGTTTAAATTCATCTTTATTTCTTACACATAAATCTCTTAACAAATCACTTCAGTTTCTTGCATTTATTTCAAATAGTATAAATATATTTGCATTCTTTCTAATAACACTTCCGTCTAATGAATACATACTTTGTGTTAAATAAAAAACACTACAGTTATTATGTCTACCTCTTGTGAAATAATTTCTCTGAACTGACTGATTTCTATCATTAACACAATCATCAAAAATTACACAATGTTTCATTGTTTTATCTAGTTTACTAGGATCTTGCATATTACCACTATCATCTATTCATTGTATCTTTATATGCTTATTTTTATTGGATTCTGCTAACTGATTATTTTTTGCTGCTTCTTCACACCACGAACTTATTTCTTCTTCATCTTCAGATTTTTCATATTCTTTGAATAATGAAGCAATTGCTGTTTTTTTAAGATTATTTTCAAATCCATATTCTAAAAATTGATAGACGGGTTGTTCTGCTGTTGTTGTATAAATTATAAGATTGTTATAATCCAAAAAATTTGGAGTCGTTAAAATTTTAAATAATAGATACGTTTTACCACAACCTGATCTTCCGCAAATAACTGACAAAACTTTATTAGATAAATTTGGATGATGATTGAATTTAAGTTTTTTTTTATTTAATGGTCGTACTTCACTCATTTTTTAATTAAAAAATTTTATTTTTATTTCAAAAGAAGAAGAAGAAAATTAAACTTCTCTAGCTTCGCGTGGGAGTTTATACCTCTCGAACGGGAGTTTATACCTCTCGAACGGGAGTTTATACCTACCGAACGGGAGTTTATACCTCCCGAACCAAAAGATCTATCATAATCTCTTCACCTCCAAAATTTATTTCTTGTCCTTTTTCATCAGTGATTCTAATGTTAATGTTGTTAATAGTTTTTCTTGTAATAGGGAAATATATTAATGTTTGTGGAATTACATTTAATCTATAACCAATGGGTACAGTAAAAGCTGGAAAACTGAATATTAAATTTGACAATTTACCATTTATATATCCTCCTTCAATAATGTCACTATGTACAACAATTGAATTTATTTCAGTTATTTTTGGAATCTTCTCACCTAAATGATAACCTTGACTATAGGTTTGTTTATTAAATCCTAATAGTTTTGATAATGATCTATCATGATTAAAATCAACTTGATGATTTTCGTCTAAAGTAAGAGAAAATTTATTAACTGCCGGTTCAACTGCAAAATGTAATTGTTTCTTATCTTTAAATGGTATACCTAAATGTCTCTTAATTTCATTTGATATTGATTCAACTTCGTAAGAACCAGGAAGAAAAGTTAGTATTTTCCACGTTTTGCCTTTATCAGTAGAATATCTAAATTGATCATTCACATCTTTGATAACGTTTTGAATAGTGCTAAATGTGGAGAAACTAGTCAATGCAATTTGATAATTTTTATTTTGTTCTAAATGAAGAATGGGTTCTAAATTACAAGTGTGTGATGAAGTAGTTGTTATAATTTTTAACGTCGTACTAAATTTTGAGGAACCCAAAATCTCTGTTAGATTTTCTAAATGATTATTAATTTTGTCAAAATCTGCTGAACACATTTTTTAGTTAAAAATTTGAATAAACATTATAGATAAAAATCGTAGATAAAAATCATAGATAAAAATCGTAGATAAAAATCATAGGTAAAAATCATAAATAAAAATCATAGATAAAAATTAGAAACAACATATTTCAGCTAAGGGCGAAGCCCTTAAAGACAACAGAGATGTCCGGTTATACTTTTATAATCCTCTTCATTTAGAATCTTCTTTTCTAACAATCTTTTCAATATAGCATGAATTTCATTGAAACTAGAATTATGTCCTTCTTTTATTGCCGATATTAAAATATTTAATCTATTTAGTAATTCTTGTGGATCATCTGGTAAGAATACAATTGTTTCTGTTTTCTGCTTTTCAGATAAACCTTTTCCTACTTTAAATCCCGTTGATAATAAATTTTCTAATTGTTTATAACGTCTAAGAGATTTTACTGCACCAACTCTATCTAACATAGCTTTATATTTTATGAGATCTTCTACAGCATAATTATTTAAATCTGCTCCTCTTAAAAGATCAACAAAATTTCTATCTAAATTAAAAGGAGATTTATCTGGTGAAAAAATTAAACCTCGGAAAGGTCGTGGAAATATTTCTTTTTGACCGAGATAAAATCTAGGTATTGTTTTTCCATCTATAAATGAAATAGAATGTTCAAATTGCATAGATTTTGGTAATTGCTTATTAATGTTTGATTCTAGTAATCCATAGTCATCTAATATAGTTTTGTGCTCTGGATCTGTTATATCAATTTGTTTATCATTATTTGTAAGTTCTTTTTCAAGAGTTTTAAATGGTTTCATAGTTTTCTCAAAATCAGTTTTTACTTGCTCGGTTTGCTGCATTTTTTCAAACATATCAGATTGAATACCAGCTTTTATCATTCTATGTTGAAGATGATTTTCTTTCATAATATTTCTTTGTTTTATTAACTCTTCTAATTGTTTTATTCTTTTTTGATTATCAGCTCTAATTTTATCCATTTTTAAAATATAATATTTGAATTTTGTGGTAACATTGGAATACAGCAAAAACATTTTACTGAACAAATTATTTTTTTATTGCTTTGTTGTCTGACATCTTTTCGTTTAAAGTTTTCTCGTTTTAAGTTTTGTTTAATTAAGTTTTGTTTAATAAAGTTTTGCTTAAATTTTCGCTTAAAGTTTTTAGCTCTTCTAAAAAAATTTTGTCATTTTCTTCATTAGAAATTTTACCATCACTAAAAGTTTTACCATCACTAGAAATTTTGCCATCCTGTTTATTCTTATCATCAACTTTTTCTGACTGTAATTGAAATGATATTTGATTTACTTCATTAGCTATTTGATCAAAATTTTCAATCTCATCTAACGTAATAACATTATCATCGCATACTCTTTGAAAGTAGTAATGCAATTTGTCATAGACTTCTTTAATATGTAAATGCTTAGTTTTTAATAATTTTCGTTTCTTTGATATTAAAGATTTATCTAACATTGTAACAAGTGAAGTTGCAAAAACACCCGTACCTGTTAAAGCTGTAGCAACTACTGGAATTATTAAACCACCTGAAGATATAGCAACTGTTACAGCACCCAAACTTATTGTTAAGAATATGCCAATTCCTTGTGTTACATTCTTAACTTTAGACCATCTCTTTCTTAATTTTTTATAATGCTCTAATCTTAATAATAATTGAGATTCCTTATCTTTCATATACCTAACTCTATCTTTGTGTTTTTCTTTGTTCATCTTTTTGATGTTCATTTTTTCAATGTCCATTAAAGTAGAACTACGTTCATATGATAACGAAGGATATAGTCTTGCGGTTTCTTCCATTTTCTTCACCGTTGAGGTTTCTTCCACTTTTGTTTCATTCATTTTTAAAGAAATATTTTGAATAAATATTTTGAATACAATATTCTGAAATTCTATTTAAATCGAAATACGCAGTTGTTTGTTTGCCGTATAATTTAAAAAACTCATTTGTGTTGCTCATTTTTAAAGAAGACAAAATGTTTCTATTATATTCCCGTAAATGTAAAATTAAAAACAACACATTGATATTTCAATTTGGTTACTTTGCATACATTAAAATACATGTAAATTTGTCCACGTGTGGACACGTTTTAATTGTCTGAGAGAAAAATGACGTCATACAACAACATAATGAAAATGATTGATAACAGAAGGGTTGAATAATCAATTATTCCAAAAACACTCATCTTGTGAAAGACACTGCTACAAGATTGAAAGATTAGTTTTTAACAGTCGTATAGGAAGCGAGACTCTACAAAGAGTCTGAAATTTATCTGCCAGTTTTGCCAATTTCATTGCGAAGCTCAATTCAGTTCGTGAATAGTTAATATTGTTATGTTTTAAGAGATATGTGAAATCTCCTTTATTATTCTCACACAAGGATAATATATGATTGGCGTGTTTTCCAATAAAAATTTTACATGTGACACTCAAAAGATGGCTGTGCTTTTCGTATTTTAAGTGTTGTTTCAAAGAATTCACTGACGTTGAAATGTCCCCCGTCGGTTCTTTAAAATATTCCACTGATTCGATGAATGTATGACGTCCAACAACACTTTCCTTCAACTGTTTTGTAAATGTTTTGATTCTGAAAGGAAGTGTTTCTTCCTTCTTTGCTTTGGCTGCGAGTTTCCGTTTTTCTTTGTATTCTTTTCGAGCAGAACGTATAGCGTCAGGATTGAAGAGTAGAGGCGCCTTCTTCACTTCCTTATCTATATACGAAAAGTATTCAGAATGTTTCTCCGATGGAATGAACAAATCCGCAATATTTTTGAAGAACTCTGGAAGTACCGTTGCTATGTTAGCTTGTTGTTCAACGTCTGCTTGACTCATGATTGACGGATAAATTAGTACAAATCACTATGTTCAAAATATAAGAATAACGTAATTAAAGATAGTGGAACGATGAGAGCAAGCAGATGATAAGTGTTGATTGAAATAATATCACAACAATCTGAGCACACGATACAATGACAGACGAGAGAGAAAAATGAAAACAGTACACCTGGCAGATATCTTAACGTCATACGGGTGTGCTGACGCACTGACAAGAATTAAAACAACTTGCCTAACGTACAATTAAAATCTCATTGTTTCAGAGTAGTAGCAGTAGCAGCTGTTTGTTCTTTCATACATTGTTTCCTTTCAAATGTTTGAGTTGGAGGTCACAGCTCTTTACACTGAAATGCCTTTTATTCATAAATGCGAGAAGCAGAAGTACGGTCATGATTTTGGGAGTAAAAATTGTAATTCTCAAATTTTGAGATTTTGAAAAATTTGAAAAATTGGGTATTTTTAAAAACGCCCAAATTTATGAATTTAGGTCTTCATAACCTGAAAAAGGGTTCAAATTCATGAATTTATGTCGTTTTTAAAAATGCCATTTTTTGAGAAAATGGTACTTTTTGAATGGACTAAATTCATGTGTTTAGGTCTTAAAAACCTGAAAAAGGGTCTAAATTCATGAATTTATGTCGTTTTTAAAGATACTATTTTTTTGAATTTTATGGTGTCCTGGAACGGTCTTTTGCCCATTACTCTTATAGAGTCTAAATATCTATGATTTACTCATTCATTTAAAAAATGCATGTCAAAATTCGATCGAGAATCGGAGTTATAGGTGTTTGAAAATCAAAAGTAGATACTCACTTTTTTCTAAAGTTTTCAGGAGAGCGTTTTGATAATAGGAGGGAATGCTGTGCATGTGTAAGAACTCACTTTCAAATACAAATTTAGCACCTTAGATATAGCATGATCTTAAAATTTCAGCCAGACGTGCCTCATGATAGATATTATTGAAATCTGAAATAAAAAAATTACCAAAATTGACAAATTTACTTTAAGTGGCTCTCGCCTAAAACTGTCAAAATCCGTGAGGGTGGTGTTTAATAGAGTTCGTGCCGAATGATTCGTAATATGTTTAATGCATGATTGTATAATATGCACACCGGCTATTCAGAATTTTGAGGCAGGTAAATCCTGCTTGATTGTATAAGTGCCAGAGAAGTCTGAATTACTTTCCTCTGACGTTGAGGCAAAGAGTAGGTGGTCTATATAGGCCTGTCATAGAGTAATTACATTAGGCAAAGTAGCAACTCAGCATTAATTATATCCCCATTGTGCATACATTTGGGATTTTATTAAATGAACTTCATTTGAACACAATTGGGTATGATTACCAAATGCGAGATGTGCAAATTTTTGCAGTTTTGAATAAATTACTACGGATTTTACCGACCAAGATAGCAGTACAGAAGGAATAATTGTATTTTACAAATCCTCCATGTCATGACAGCCTTGGAGAGGTAATGTATGTTAAATAAACAATTCGATAGGTTGCTATTACTTTCATGATCAACCTTCTTAATAAGAGTATTTTCTTCGGCGTGATGATATCACAAGCTGCGTGCCACTGGAAGAGCAAAACAACATTAATGATCACAATTATCCATAAAAGACATAATAAATGGGTTAACATCACTATTCCGATTCAAGAAATGAAGCATAAATTTAGTGAATCATAAAATTATACCAACTTCAGCCAGGAAAGCGCAGTAAAATCTTTTTTGAAGAATGCGGTTCATGAAAGTCTCTTGATAATCAACTTAATTGCTGCTTAATTGAGATGCTTGTTAACATTAAATCAAAAAAGTTATCAGTTAGCCAAGATGCTGTATTATTATTCAATCTTACAAATTTTCACCGATATGACGGCCTGTTCAGGTAAACGTTTATTTACGTGAACAGGCCGTCATATCGGTGAAAATTTGTAAGATTGAGTAATAATACAGCAGCTATGTTAACTGACAACTTTTTTGATTTAATTTAAATATGCTGCTTAAAGAACATTATATCTCATTATTGAATGCTTGTTAACAAATATTCATTCCTTTTGATATCCAACTTCCTTCATGCTACTTATTCCATGTATATTGTGCACTTGTCCCAACCCCGTGCGATGCCTAGAACGGCCGCAAATTGTATTTGAAACAATGTTTAAGCCCTTTTTAAAACCTATATTTTTGTGTATTTGAAACAACTTTTAGGCCCTTTTTAAAGCCTATATTTTTGAAAATAATTTATGAATGAAAGGGTAAATTAGGCTGAGCATTAGAGTAATGGTAACCCATCGAAATGCTAATTTAACAAACTATATTAACTCTCCAAGGTTGTCATGACATGGAAGATTTGTAAATGACTTTCTTTTCTTCTGTATTGCTATCATAATCAGCAGTGGAGATTTCTCACGGCAAGTAAGGTGAACAGTGTTTTCTGTCAAATTTTGATGTTAAACCAACTTTTCCCGTTTCATTCATTCTTAATGATAGAGCACTTCATGCTAAGCCTACCGTACTCTCGTTGTCTCAAAAGTAAATTTTAGAAATTTGATTCTTACTATACGTATGTAATCATTAATATCTGTACTACTATGTTTGAAGCTTATCAGTAAAGCATCACAAAATGGTGAAATCTAATGGTGAAAGAAGATTCAAAATCTTCTTGTGACGTGGTCATGTACAGGCATGGAACCGCCCGTTTGTTGATGAACGTCATCCAATAATATCTTGAGTTGGCAAGCGCTAGGGCAATTGCTCCTCTCAAACATTTACCCTGTGTTGCGGGAATCTTACCTCATGCCTCTTCAGCATGAGCGAAGCAAGCTCACCAATCGACTCGTGTGTTTGTCTAACCGACGAATGTGTTTCAAGTGACGAGAAAAGTCATTTTGCGAGAAAGGACCCGACCATCGGTCAATGAACATTGCGGAAGAGTGTGCCTCAGGAGACAAACGATGGAGGAAAACTTTTCAACAGACCTGGTTTGACCGTTTTTCATGTCTACGAAGAGGTGAGCAAGAATAAAGACCACGTAAAAACGCTGAGTGATGCCGTGGATATTTAGGAATTGATGAGATGGCCTTCCGAGGTCACAGCGAGCAACTCAATCAAATCATATCGCAGAAGCTACTGATCTTTTATTATGTACAGCAAACATTGACAGGGATGCTGTATTTACTGTTAACAGTATACTAGCTGTTAACAGCCAACTGTTAGCTGTTAACAGCTTTTTATATTTAATCGTATTTAACTAGCTTTGCAACTGTAATTTGCCCTGTAGAATGCTTAACTTCCCTTCCAATATAAATCAACTTCCACATAAGTCAACAAAGCCCAACTGCAACTAACATTTCAATTTAGCGAATTACATCTACATGTTAGAAACATTGCGTCTTACCTTTAGTAGGCATACATGAGTACAAACAAGACCTCCATGACATAAACTTCATATTACACAAAAGAAAACAATGAATCTAAAAAGTTATAATAACGACTATATTTAAGGAAGTCTACAGACTTGAAAACTCTATTGAATCATGACAATCTTGAAAACAACTTTGTACCATTGTCATTCTTCATCCTCGCTAGAGATGTTGAGTTTTTCATTTTCAATATCTGTTGAGATATTTGTGCCATAATTCAAAATGCTAGGCATGTTGTAGCGAATAAACAGTTGATCGTCGAGTCTTTGAGTCGACAACTGTGCTCGCAACCGACTATGGAACATTTTATGTACCGAGAAAGCTCTTTCAACTGACGCTTCTGTGACAGCAACACGCTTCGTTATGTTTATCAATGTACGATGCACAGGGAAAGTCTCTTTGTCTAGCGATTCACTCATTATCATAGAATCTTGAATATTTTGTTTTTCATTTTGATAGTCAGTGTGACGTTTGTCAGGCAACATACGGTATATCCATTTTTCAACCTGATCATTTTTCTCTTGTGTGAGTGTAGGAAAATCATTCAACTCTAAGATGGAGCTGAAAAATGACATCACCATGCCAAGTCCAGAATTGGTGAACATAGCCCATCGTTTTTCAAAAATGTCATTTAGATTTGTTTTTGATCCAAACTGATGGAAAAATCAATCGTCTGCCAGGTAGCTTTGATGGCCTTGAATGCTTCAATTACATCAATTGCATTAGATCCATCCCTTTGAAGAATCATTAACTGTTTCGCTACATCAGATATTACTTGTTTTGTGTTAAGCAACTTGATGTGCTCATCTCCTGAAACAAGCTCTTTTTCAATAGCTTTACAAACGGAATCATATCTAGAGTTCCATCTCACGCAGGTGTAGCGTGTGAGAAGCCCCGATTTTACTAGCGAATCAATTATAACAATAGAATCTTTGGCCACGCTTACCTTGGTAAAAATGTCTCCTTCAATGAGGTTCAAATAGTATGTAAAGAGCGTTAATCATATAAAAGGTAAGAACATATCTATAACATTTCAGATGTCGTCAAGTTGTAACATCTACAATCTACATTTATCTCTACATTCATCACTGTTATAACCAGGTATCATATGATAAAGTTGTAATGTAATTAACCATAATAGCATATAATACATCATACATCATATCAAATTAAGACTATTTGTTGGTAAGAAATATATTGATTTTACCTGTTTTAATCAAACATCTTTTTGCCGTGTTTTAAGCACAATGTACGAATTTGCTGTTAACAGCTACAACTGGCTGTTACTGTTAACAGCTGGCTGTTAAGCATCCCTGTAACATTGATCCCAGCATGAAACAACTTTTAGATGTGAACAAGATCTTCAAAGGCACTAGCTTGCAAATCCTAAATGGTTTGATTAAAGTTGCTGCTGTTCCTGTTAAGCAAGAAATGCGAGAAGAAATAAGACAATCCGACTTTGTGATTTTGCAGGCGGACGACGCATCCGATTTAGTGAATAAAAAATATTTATCCATTGTTAGTCTTCGCTACTTACAGTCTGCGTGCCTGTTGAGCGTTTTTCGGGATTTTATCACATTAAAAATAGGGATGCAGGAAGTGCTTATGAAATTGTAAAATGTACCAATTCTTCCTTTGATTGTGACCCCAAGAAAATCGGTTTTGAACGTGTCGATAAGTGATTTTTCTGATGTTTTTCCCCCGAGAGTGAAAAGTCGCTCAAAACACTCACCACGCTTGGCGTGTTGGTTGTGAGATTCTTCTCTACTCTCAAATGAATTGAAAGACTTTCTATGAGAATATGTCCGATACTCTATGGTCGACACTCTACCTACTGCATAGAGTGTATGCCATGTTACATTATCTTTATATCTTTATCTTTATTTCCGAAAATTACAGCAGGGCTGATAGTTTTACAATAAAAAAGGCACATGTACAATTATAAAAATTTCATTGCAGAAGGTAAGAAAGATCTACGATATCGCTCAGTTCTTGTCCGTATTGTCGTTGTGGTCCGTCATAATCTCCTCGAATATTCGCTCTTCTGAGGAATCTTCTGCTTCAGGTCACTGGAGAGATTCAGCATTGCTTTCCGGCACAATAGCTCTCGTCTGTCACACAGTTTTTGCAGCTTACAGACTTCAAGTATATTTTCATAATTATAGCTATGGTCTTGGTAGCGTATTCCACATATCATTTTCAAAGCCCGTTTTTGAACTCCTTCCAACAGGTCTGAACACTTCTTGGAAAGTCCGTAATGCCAAACAGGGGCAGCATACTCTAGCAAGCTTCGGATCGACGCACAGTAGAAATGAACAATGTCAATTTGAGAAAATCTTGCTCTTTTCATTTGAACAAGGAAATAGATTCGCTTGTTAGCTTTCTTCACGAGATCTTCAACATGTTTGTTCCAAGTTAGGTTGTTGCTTATTGTCACACCAAGGAGCTTTATACTAGAGGCTGCAGTTATTTGGTCGCCATTTACAGATAAAGCTTCCCACTCCGGCTCCGAATTATTAAAGGAGATTCTCATTTCTTACGTTTTGGTAGGATTCAATTTCATTTTGTGCTCAATTGCCCAATCATTAATTAAATGTAGTTTGAAGTTGATACGACTCTCGTACGCAGTTGATTGTCTCCATAATAGTGCAATCATCCATATATTTGACATCCGCAATCAGTTCGTTTACCAATACAATAAATCCCACGGGCCCAAATTTAGTTCCTTGTGGGACTCCAGTTGTGATTTGTTGCCAGCTGGAGCACGATCCACGATACTTCACTCTCTGGTATCGAGAAGTAAGAAATCCCGATACCCATCTACATAACCATGTTGGCACGTCAAGACTCAGCAATTTTCTGAGTAGGATGGTATGTTCTACATGTTACACCTCTCTCTCTCTCTCTCTCAAAATTCAAAAATTCAAAATTCAAAATTCAAAATTCAAAAAGTTTATTGCCCAGGATGGGAGCAAACAAGATACATATACGTTACATACAATACCACAATACTAATGTAATGGCCAGGGAAAGTAAGATGACAATGATGGATGAAATGGATGAGTTGAAAGATAAAAGCACACTTTGCACCATGATCGTTGTTGTATTCGCAGATGAAGTTCGGAGTGAGATGAATGTCTGAAAAGGTCTTGGGATACATGAGTAACATAATGTGGTCGATGATAATGTAGCAATGTTATAAATGAGACATTATTTCATGTTGTATAGGAGAGGAGACAAAGCATGCATCAATGAAAGTGTGTTTCTCATTTATTTGAGCAATATTTTATGTTATCAGTTTCCATTTTAAATTTATTTAGTGATTTTATTTGCGCATCACACCCAGCAGCAGATTACTAACCCTATTATTAATCCTATTATTTGACCGGAGGCACGGATATAATGATATTTATGGTTTTAAAGTTCAAAATAATTTCACATACCTGGAAAGTAGTTGAAAATTATGAGCTGACAGCACAATCAATTTTGTCTCCGACCTCCGACGTAGTCTTTTAGCGAGTGACAGAGATATTCGTTTGCTTTAGTTTGAATGCAAGTGAATAAGTCTCAGCATTATCTGATAATGAAGCAATGTATTGTTGCTATTGTTTTCTAGTCCCTTTAGCATTAAGCGGTAGCATGGTCGTAGCAATCTGATCAGAAACGTGGTCAAGTTCCTATTGTTTGAGACAGTATCATTTGTTTATACATTGATTAGTTAAGTCTATCATGTCATGCTATGGAATGCCAGCACACGTTGATTAGTTAGTCTGCATTCCGCTATCTAGGATAAACCATTGTTCTCTCCATTAATTTTTTTTTTTATCTAGGGAAGTCAATCATGCTGAACATTTCGTAAATGAAAATCTAGTCTACATTCCGCTATCTATGGTTTCTGACATTCATTGCCTTATCAATATAATCGTCTATCGGTCTAATCTGTCTGATTGTCAACGAATTCATGAACGCATAGAAATCTGATCGTGTAGCATCTTTCAGATAGGGTATTAAAGCATCTCTTTCATTGCAATATCTTGGACATACAACAATGAAATGATAAATATCTTCATTCTCTTCTAAATCGCAAAATTTACAAATACAATCTTTATATGTGGTACGATTTTGATATGTTCCAACTTCTGCTGCCAGTGTGTGATTTCCAGTTCTTAGTTTAATAATGTTATCGATTTTGGTTTTATCTCTGCTATCCATTATATAAGGTTTTAATTCACATTGAAATCTACAAAGTTCTAAATATTTCAATCCTTTATTGCAAAGTTTGGCACTGTCAATCCAATCTTTCGGAAATATTCAGTTAGGACATTATTTATTAATTTTTTAATATTTCTACTATATTCCAAGCTCTGTGCTTCTGTGAAATGGACTTTATTAAACAGTTTTGAAACTATTGCATACCATGTATTTCGATAAGATGTATTTTCCATGTCACATTTAATGGTCTTAAAAATTCGTGTAATTAGTCTTTTGTCCTCACTTTTATTTAATTTGATGAAAAAAATTATAGCAGATTTATAACAATAATACTCAATCGGTTTGACTCCAAATTCACCGATGATGCAATAAGTAGGAGTAGTCATCCTCAAATGATAATATCTTTTATAAAATTGCACAATGATGCGATTTAAATCGGTTAAATTTTTATCGAAGAATAGTTCACTGCCATATTTCATTTTTGAAAGCGTTAGCATTTCAAATGTTTCATTAATGATCCTACCATCCACTGAATTGAATTCCTTTAAAGTTTTGGCAGTTACATATGAAGATGACTTTCCTTTTTTGGTTAGCTCTTCTATGTGTTTCCTATCATTTTTAGCAATCCAAAAACCTAAGTATTTGTATTGATCTACAACTTCAATTGCGGATATGTTATCACCCAAAATAACTACCTTGTCATATTTTTGCTTCTCACCAAATGTCATTATTTTTGTTTTGTCATAATTTATTTTCAAACTATTTATCTTACAAAACTTATGAAGAAGCCTAATTTGTTTGATAATTCCGGTATGCGTTTCACTCAACAGTAGAATATCATCTGCATAAATAAGTGCCGCTAATTTTGAGTTGCCTAACTTTATTGGATCAAAACAATCGATATCATGATACAAGTCTGTCAAAAAATCATTGATATATATGCAAAATAGAGCAGGTGATAAGCTATCTCCTTGTGGGATTCCATTTTCTATCTGAAATTCTTCACTTTCTTTCCCGTCAAATAAAATTTTGTAAGTTTTGTCTTTTATAATATTTTCCAATAATGAAAGATAGTTACCGGTGGGCAGAATGGCCTTCAATTTGCCGATCAATCTGTTTTTTGGAATCGAATCAAATGCTTTAGATAGATCGACGAAACATGTGTATAGTGGTCTTTTGTCGTTTTTATATATTTGTATACTTTCTTTTAATATCCAGATGTTATCAATCGTAGAATGCTCTTTTCGAAACCCTGTTTGTGATTCATGCAATAATTCAAATTTCTCAATCCAGTAATTTAATCTATCGTTTAATATTCGTGTTAGTAGTTTTTCAATGCATGAAGATAAATTGAGACATCTATAAGAGTCAGCTTCATTTCTATTACCCTTCTTAAAAATTGGGGTAATCCAGCTAGAATGCCATGGGGTATTATGGTCATTCATTACTTGATTAAATAAGGTACACAGAATTTGCGCTTGATTCGTGTCATTCTTTAGCATCTCATATACAATTTTATCTGGCCCACTGGATTTGGAGGATTTTGAATATTTAATTGCATTTTCCACTTCTGCTATTGTAATTTTTTGATTAAGAGCATCGTCATTTCTAGATGGTGGCTTTTGATTTGCAGATATATTTGTATTATCATTAAGATTTTTAGTTTCATTGTCTCTCTTTTGAATATTATTTTTAAATGATTGAACATTTAGGGTAGTTTTATACTTATTTTTCCCGTGAGGTTTATTTCTATTAAGTATTTCCCAATATTTTTTGACGTCATTCTTAGCTTTGGCTTCATGTAATTCCTTTAACTCCATTTGCTGTAATATCCTTCTTTCTCTTTTAATATTTTTGTTAAGTTTCCTTTTCGTTTGTAATAGTAAACATAAATTTTGCTCAGATTGATCATTTTTATATACTTCAACATTTTGTTTATGTGTTTTTCTGAGAATTCTTGTATTTTCAGAGTATATTGGCCGGCTGTTAGAGCTCATCGCAGTAGGTAATGATTCCTTATTAATCTTAACAATTTCATCATATATTTCAGTTTTATTTAGTTTTTTGTCCTTCATATCTTCCAAAAGTTTTGAACCTGTTTCTGAAACAGTTTGACGATACTTTTCCAGATTTCTCTCAGTTCTCCATCTGAAGGGGATGATACGCTTCTTAAGATCCTTTTGAAATAAGCTTCTCATATTTGCTGCTCTATGTGCCGCTGGTTTTATAGGTATTTTTAGATCAATTTTTATTGGTCTATGGTCAGTATACAATTTTGGCTCCATTATTTTGAAGGCTTCTATATTCTTCAGCATAGATTCCGAAAGTATTAAATAGTCTATGACTGACTTATAGCATTTATCATTTTGAAGCCTGCAAAATGTATGTTCACCGTTTTCGAGTCTACCATTAGCTATTATTAGTGAATTTTCATTGCAAAAGTCTATCAGTTCTCGTCCTTGCTTATTAATAATCAGGTCTTCAGAATTTCTTATCGGAATATTTAAGTGCTTGTTATCATTTATGTTGCCTGTTCTGCTATTAAAATCTCCCAGTATGATTATATGTTTCATTCTAAATTTTCCTATATAGTCTTTAATTTTATTAAGGTAATATTTATCAGCATGTTTAGATTCTCTGCTCTCTCTGTAACAGAAAATCATATGTATTTTATCCACTTCTTTCCATTGTTTGTTTTTCACTTCTATTATTATCATGTCTCCATTTTCAGCTATTATGTTCTCAATAACCATGTCTTTAGTTTTATAATACAAATTGATTCCCTTGATTTGGCGGCCAAAATTATTTTTAGTTTTACTGGTCGTTTCTATCATGTCATATTGATCGATTGGTAATAAATTATATTCTGATAGGTGCGTTTCAGTGAAACATATTATATCTGCATCAAGTGTATCTTTGATTACATTAGCATCCTTAATTTTACTAACATTTAATCCATTAATATTGGCATAGAATAATTTTATTGTTTGGATTTCATTCTTACTTTTCGTCTCTGACGCTACTGTCTCCTCTCCTTGCTCACTTTTGTTAAAAATACTGCTGAGGACCAACTTGATTCACGTTTTGTTGAAATTGTCCTTGAGTCACAGGTGGATATGTCGGTGGATATGTCGGTGGATAGTTAGGTTGAACAGGTTGTTGTGGCGGATATGATTGGTACCGTTGGTATGGCTGGTATGGTGGTCTATACGGTTGTTGCTGCTGTTGTTGGTAGTTGCTTCTTAAACTTGTGTACCATCGTGGTCTCGAGAAGCAATTTCGAGCTATGTGCCCTCTTCGCCCGCATGCGTGGCAAACAGGAGCTGGCCTTCGTTGGTAATTCGATCGATTGGGTCGGTAATTGGCTCGGTCGTAGGGTCTCGATTGTTGTCGGGGTTGTGATTGGAAATACGTCTGATTTGGCATTTGTTGTCGCATTGTGTTGTTCACAGTAGCCTTTAAGTCGTCAATCATGTGTTTCATTACAGTCAATTCAGTCTCAGTATTCTCCCGTTGGTCGTCAATCAGTCTTCTAAGGTCATTGTTATTGCCAGGTTGGTTTGTCATCATTTGATTATTTTCTTCCGTACTATTGGTAGTTTGGTTCTTCTTTTCTCTTTCTTCGTACTCGCTAAGTTTTGCTTCGTATGTCGCTAATGTCAGTAGCAGGTCGTCATTCTTCCTTTGCACGATTTTCATTTCCTCCTTGTATGCTTCGAATTCGTCGGTTACTTCATCTCGCTTCAAGCTTATTTGGCGGATAGTCTGTTTCAAATCACTCATTTCTCTTTCCTTGATGCTGTTGCGCCTTTTGTATTCTTCTGCAAGTTGCTGATTTCCATCGTATTTCTTTATATTTTCCCTGATGAACGCATACTCATTTTCATGCACTTTCTTGACACATTCGTCACACGTGTATTTCCTTTTGTACAGGTTTTCCTTGTGATACTTCACCAGTTCGTATACACCCAGATCAGTGCAGCCATAATGTAGATGGATTTCACATCTTTTGCACGAAAGGAACAGCTGATCCTTTATATCTTGCTTGCATAGTTTGCAGCTGACGTGTGAGGTGATGAAACCTTGTTGGGATTGAGATGATGATGTAGATGAAGGATTGGGATGATTTGGGGATATGGGTTGAGAAGTCACAGGAGCTGCCGAAGACATTCTGGAAAGTAGTTGAAAATTATGAGCTGACAGCACAATCAATTTTGTCTCCGACCTCCGACGTAGTCTTTTAGCGACGTAGTCTTTTTTTTTCTCTCTCTCTCTCTCTCTCTCTCTCTCTCTCTCTCTCTCTCTCTCTCTCTCTCTCTCTCTGTGGTCGTGAATGGACGCATGCTGGTGATCGGATATCTTTATTTTTACAAAGTTTTTAGTATCTCGGATAGGGTTTGAGTTCTGTTTGGACTATTTCTCTCGTTCAAGTTTCGGAGTGTTGGTCTCAATTTTTCAAAGTACTCTGTGTTGGTGGATTCTAACCTACTGGTGGGGTTTCTTACTTAGTCGTTCCGTTTGTTTTACAATTGACTTTCATTGGAATTTGCCCCTGGTTCATCAAGGATATCTACGGTTAGCAAAATTTTGCAGTTTCTATTGACAATTCTGGCCTGATTTGACGGATCTCTAGGTTTTGCATATTTTTCAAATATCTCTCGGACAGTAATAGAAAATTTCTGTGTAGGATTATTCTATTCTTGCTTGGTGTATTGTTTGCCATAGATTCCTTACCTAAGAATCATGATCAATCCCCAATCACAGACTTCATTGATATCGGCCTCCTCCACAGTTGTTAGCCCGGATAGATATCTAGACCGCGATCATGGAGCAACTATGACATCGATGTCAGATGGAGGTATCAATAAAGAAGAATTTACAAGTGCATCGTCTGTCTGTATGACTGAAATCACGAAGTCACTGGACTCTATCCTAAGTATCACACATGCGATTTTCTCAAGGAAAAGGCAAACATCTAGTGCTCAATTCGAAGAGATTCAGACTCACGTTAATCAAGTCAAGAATGTTATAATCAATTTGTTGCTGCCAGTAGTACAATCAACTCACCAAAAACTGTCTGTCAAAGCACCATGTGTAAACCCCATGAACAGCACATTCGACTTGCCTCAGCAATCTCTATTGCCCAACAAAGTGCAAAAGGAATTGACATTTGCTCAAGTCGCCAGTAGAAAACCACAATCTACCTCTATTGTTCTAAGTAATGTTGACCAGACTAAGACTAGAGCCGCCATAGAAAACGATATTAGCAAAGCTCTGCATGAAAAGGAAATCAATGCAACATTACTGCGATGCTTCAAAACTGCAAATGGCAAAGTAGAAGCCAAATTTCATGCAAGTGATAATGTGCAAGAAATAGCAAATACAGTACATGAAACCTTGGGCTACGAAACACGTAGCAGACCATTGTTGCATCCAAAAATGACAATTTCGCACATACCGAAGCACATCGAACGTTCCGAGCTACTCGAAGAAATCTGGTCCTCAAATCCTTGGCTTTGCAATGCAAATGATGATGGCATAGACGTGCTTTTTATGTATACCAATAAAGACTATAACAGTGCAGTATGCAAAGTTAGTCCATTAATTCGAACGACCATTTTAGAACACAAAGGCTCTATTCGTATCGGAGCAAAAGCTTGTCCAGTCAAAGACCGTCTTCATGTTCTCCAATGTTCAAATTGCTCAAAATATGGCCATTCCGCAAAATATTGCAAATCTGATGCATCCATATGTAGCTTTTGCTCAGAATCACATGCAGCTTGGTCATGTCCACACAAAGAATCTCCAATGATGTTTAAATGCAGCCAGTGTCAGTCAATCAAAGGATTAAGCAGCAATCACAGAGCAAATAACCGAATATGTCCAGTATACCAATCACAATTAAAACGCTTAATCAAGATCACTAATTGGGGAAATGATCTACCACCGGAAATATGACTACCACCGCATCACAGTGCAAGACAGGTTTCCGATTCAATTCATTCTGACATAGATCAAGGGTCTCAGCTATCCGTTGATTTTTCACCAACACCGACAGTGCCTATAGATTTGCTACCAACAATAAGTGTCTTGAATGTTTTTTCTCTAAAAAAGCTGGAAAGTACAAATAAAAAAGCAAGTGCTCTCTTGGCAGAGGACATTCAGAAACTAAACATTGATATCTTCATAATAACTGAAACGTATCTCAGGAAAAATATTCCAGACTCTTATATTGTCATCAAAGACTTCTCTATTTTCCGCCGAGATCGGATTATTTGTCAATGTAAACGTCCTGACTGCAATAAATCTCATAAAGGGGGTGGTGTGCTAATCTATACACGCCAGTCCCTCAACTGTGAAGTAGTGAGTATCAGTGACAATGCCGAAGCCTTATGGATAAAATTCCAAAATGTCAACAGCAATGTGTACATAAGTGCCGGATATCATCCTCCGAACAGTAATGGTAATCATTTGAAGCAATATTTCATCTCAGTAATGGAAGAAATACAAAAACAAGAGCCTCATGCAACGATCATAATTGGTGGGGACTTCAATCATTTGGATCTCTCAGAATTACATATGTTTGGTCTCACAACCTTGAAAACTCCGCCCACTCGCATGAATGCTGTGCTTGATTTGGTAATGACTACTCGCCCGGATTTGGTCCTCTCCACCAGCTGTTTCACTCCCTCAATTAAGTCGGACCACATGGCAATACTGATGAAACCGAAAGCCAAAATGCCCGCCACTAGACGGAAAGTATGCTTCAGAGACTTTTCTTTCAAGCAAAAGCGCGCATTTAATGCCCTTATTTCTGAAACTGATTTTAGTCATATTTTTAAAATGGATGATCTCAATGACTCGATAGAAGAGCTCGAATCAATCTTGCAGAGATTATCACATGCCGCATTCCCTTTGCGTCAAGTGACAGTCAGTAATCGTGATCCACCCTGGTTTACACCTTTCACAAAATGGCTTATAAAAAAGAAACGGTTGGCATCTCGCAGAGGTGATATTCAGCAAGTGGAAAATATATCAGATAAAATATTACAGAAGAAATTAGAATATCTGGAGACTTCCAATTCAAAACAATGGTGGAAGGCTGTTGATTTCTCAACAAATAGGAAATATTCATCAAATCAGATAATGATTGATAAGTTCGATTGTGAGACTCTAAATATGGATCTAGCTAAGCGCTGCACAAGAGATTCGCTGAGGAACCAAAGAAGAATGACAACATTTCAGACTCTGCTACCTCATTGACGTTTCTCAATACTGCCTCAAGTAATCGTCCCTGCTATTTGCTCAATATACACGATGTAATAAATATTATGAAAAGTTGCAAAAATACTTCAAGTGGTCCATCAGACATACCATACTTTGTATTTAAGGAATATTGGGATATCTTATCACCGCTGTATCTTCATGCCTGGAACCTTTCGCTTAAAGCCGGTAAATTCCCCAGAATCTACAAGTACGCTAATATCACCGCCATTCCAAAAGTACCTAATACAAAGTGTGTTGAAGATATTCGGGGAATCTCAGTGACTTCTGTATCAAGCCGACTATTCGAAAGATGTGTTCATCGCAAATTGATTTTTCCAAACATTGCTGCAACTGGAGACCCGCTACAATTTGCTTACAAGCCGAAGCTGTCAACAATCGACTGTCTTCTTGCTATTCAATATTATGTTTTAGAATATCTCGATAAACCAGACATAAGTGGTGTTCACGTCATTACAATCGATTTTTCAAAGGCTTTTGATAGGGTAAGACAGGAACTGGTATTCGATAAATTTCCTTCTTTCATCGAAAGTGAAACTATTCGAAATTGGCTTTTTGACTTCAACACAAACAGGTTTCAGCGCTTGCATTGGAATAATAAGTTCTATTCATTTCAGCCAATCAATTTGGGCTGTTCTCAAGGAACGGTTGGTGGCCCTAACATATTCTCCATCATGACAGACGATCTTCGTGCCAAGCATGATATTGCTAAAATCATAAAATATTCGGATGATAGTACCATTATTGTGCCATGCTACAAAAATCCAGATAATCAACAACAAAGCCATCTACAGAGTGAATTCAACAACATACTAAATTGGTCAGAAATCAACTTCTTCAAGATAAATATGGCAAAAAGCAAGCAAATGCGATTTTCATTGAATTATTTGAATGACTGCCAATGCAATGATGTGTCTCTAGCTAATACTAATAGCATGAATATTCTTGGGATAAAATTCCAAGCAAATTGCAATTTTACTAATCATGTGCATGAGTTAATAGGACGCTTAAAATCATCTTTGTATGTCTTGAAGGATCTCCGCTTACAAAACGTGCCCCAAAAGCATGTCAATCGGATGTTTGACTCCATTATTCTGTCCAGAATCCGATATGGAATTTCTGTATATGGAAGTGATGATGGAGCCATCACTCGAGTTGATAAATTTTTAGACAGCTGTTTCCGCCACCATTTTACAACTTGTCAGTATTCTGCGAGAAACCTTCTAGCAGAAGAAGATACAAGAATTGGAAAATCCATAATGAAGAATACCATTCATCCTCTACATGCCGTCCTAGACCAAAATAGAAAAAAGTATCAAACACGTCATAACTACAAATTTTCAAGACCAATGACAAATACTATAAAATTTCAAAGATCCTTTTGTAACCGTGTTTTGTGTCTTCCGATAACTTAAACCTATATCTGTGAGAAAGATGAAAATCCTGTATTTGGTTTTTCAATATAAATTTTCATAGTTCATAGTTCATAGTTCTCTCTCTCTCTCTCTCTCTCTCTCTCTCTCTCTCTCTCTCTCTCTCTCTCTCTCTCTCTCTCTCTCTCTCTCTCTCTCTCTCTCTCTCTGTGGTCGTGAATGGACGCATGCTGGTGATCGGATATCTTTATTTTTACAAAGTTTTTAGTATCTCGGATAGGGTTTGAGTTCTGTTTGGACTATTTCTCTCGTTCAAGTTTCGGAGTGTTGGTCTCAATTTTTCAAAGTACTCTGTGTTGGTGGATTCTAACCTACTGGTGGGGTTTCTTACTTAGTCGTTCCGTTTGTTTTACAATTGACTTTCATTGGAATTTGCCCCTGGTTCATCAAGGATATCTACGGTTAGCAAAATTTTGCAGTTTCTATTGACAATTCTGGCCTGATTTGACGGATCTCTAGGTTTTGCATATTTTTCAAATATCTCTCGGACAGTAATAGAAAATTTCTGTGTAGGATTATTCTATTCTTGCTTGGTGTATTGTTTGCCATAGATTCCTTACCTAAGAATCATGATCAATCCCCAATCACAGACTTCATTGATATCGGCCTCCTCCACAGTTGTTAGCCCGGATAGATATCTAGACCGCGATCATGGAGCAACTATGACATCGATGTCAGATGGAGGTATCAATAAAGAAGAATTTACAAGTGCATCGTCTGTCTGTATGACTGAAATCACGAAGTCACTGGACTCTATCCTAAGTATCACACATGCGATTTTCTCAAGGAAAAGGCAAACATCTAGTGCTCAATTCGAAGAGATTCAGACTCACGTTAATCAAGTCAAGAATGTTATAATCAATTTGTTGCTGCCAGTAGTACAATCAACTCACCAAAAACTGTCTGTCAAAGCACCATGTGTAAACCCCATGAACAGCACATTCGACTTGCCTCAGCAATCTCTATTGCCCAACAAAGTGCAAAAGGAATTGACATTTGCTCAAGTCGCCAGTAGAAAACCACAATCTACCTCTATTGTTCTAAGTAATGTTGACCAGACTAAGACTAGAGCCGCCATAGAAAACGATATTAGCAAAGCTCTGCATGAAAAGGAAATCAATGCAACATTACTGCGATGCTTCAAAACTGCAAATGGCAAAGTAGAAGCCAAATTTCATGCAAGTGATAATGTGCAAGAAATAGCAAATACAGTACATGAAACCTTGGGCTACGAAACACGTAGCAGACCATTGTTGCATCCAAAAATGACAATTTCGCACATACCGAAGCACATCGAACGTTCCGAGCTACTCGAAGAAATCTGGTCCTCAAATCCTTGGCTTTGCAATGCAAATGATGATGGCATAGACGTGCTTTTTATGTATACCAATAAAGACTATAACAGTGCAGTATGCAAAGTTAGTCCATTAATTCGAACGACCATTTTAGAACACAAAGGCTCTATTCGTATCGGAGCAAAAGCTTGTCCAGTCAAAGACCGTCTTCATGTTCTCCAATGTTCAAATTGCTCAAAATATGGCCATTCCGCAAAATATTGCAAATCTGATGCATCCATATGTAGCTTTTGCTCAGAATCACATGCAGCTTGGTCATGTCCACACAAAGAATCTCCAATGATGTTTAAATGCAGCCAGTGTCAGTCAATCAAAGGATTAAGCAGCAATCACAGAGCAAATAACCGAATATGTCCAGTATACCAATCACAATTAAAACGCTTAATCAAGATCACTAATTGGGGAAATGATCTACCACCGGAAATATGACTACCACCGCATCACAGTGCAAGACAGGTTTCCGATTCAATTCATTCTGACATAGATCAAGGGTCTCAGCTATCCGTTGATTTTTCACCAACACCGACAGTGCCTATAGATTTGCTACCAACAATAAGTGTCTTGAATGTTTTTTCTCTAAAAAAGCTGGAAAGTACAAATAAAAAAGCAAGTGCTCTCTTGGCAGAGGACATTCAGAAACTAAACATTGATATCTTCATAATAACTGAAACGTATCTCAGGAAAAATATTCCAGACTCTTATATTGCCATCAAAGACTTCTCTATTTTCCGCCGAGATCGGATTATTTGTCAATGTAAACGTCCTGACTGCAATAAATCTCATAAAGGGGGTGGTGTGCTAATCTATACACGCCAGTCCCTCAACTGTGAAGTAGTGAGTATCAGTGACAATGCCGAAGCCTTATGGATAAAATTCCAAAATGTCAACAGCAATGTGTACATAAGTGCCGGATATCATCCTCCGAACAGTAATGGTAATCATTTGAAGCAATATTTCATCTCAGTAATGGAAGAAATACAAAAACAAGAGCCTCATGCAACGATCATAATTGGTGGGGACTTCAATCATTTGGATCTCTCAGAATTACATATGTTTGGTCTCACAACCTTGAAAACTCCGCCCACTCGCATGAATGCTGTGCTTGATTTGGTAATGACTACTCGCCCGGATTTGGTCCTCTCCACCAGCTGTTTCACTCCCTCAATTAAGTCGGACCACATGGCAATACTGATGAAACCGAAAGCCAAAATGCCCGCCACTAGACGGAAAGTATGCTTCAGAGACTTTTCTTTCAAGCAAAAGCGCGCATTTAATGCCCTTATTTCTGAAACTGATTTTAGTCATATTTTTAAAATGGATGATCTCAATGACTCGATAGAAGAGCTCGAATCAATCTTGCAGAGATTATCACATGCCGCATTCCCTTTGCGTCAAGTGACAGTCAGTAATCGTGATCCACCCTGGTTTACACCTTTCACAAAATGGCTTATAAAAAAGAAACGGTTGGCATCTCGCAGAGGTGATATTCAGCAAGTGGAAAATATATCAGATAAAATATTACAGAAGAAATTAGAATATCTGGAGACTTCCAATTCAAAACAATGGTGGAAGGCTGTTGATTTCTCAACAAATAGGAAATATTCATCAAATCAGATAATGATTGATAAGTTCGATTGTGAGACTCTAAATATGGATCTAGCTAAGCGCTGCACAAGAGATTCGACTGAGGAACCAAAGAAGAATGACAACATTTCAGACTCTGCTACCTCATTGACGTTTCTCAATACTGCCTCAAGTAATCGTCCCTGCTATTTGCTCAATATATACGATGTAATAAATATTATGAAAAGTTGCAAAAATACTTCAAGTGGTCCATCAGACATACCATACTTTGTATTTAAGGAATATTGGGATATCTTATCACCGCTGTATCTTCATGCCTGGAACCTTTCGCTTAAAGCCGGTAAATTCCCCAGAATCTACAAGTACGCTAATATCACCGCCATTCCAAAAGTACCTAATACAAAGTGTGTTGAAGATATTCGGGGAATCTCAGTGACTTCTGTATCAAGCCGACTATTCGAAAGATGTGTTCATCGCAAATTGATTTTTCCAAACATTGCTGCAACTGGAGACCCGCTACAATTTGCTTACAAGCCGAAGCTGTCAACAATCGACTGTCTTCTTGCTATTCAATATTATGTTTTAGAATATCTCGATAAACCAGACATAAGTGGTGTTCACGTCATTACAATCGATTTTTCAAAGGCTTTTGATAGGGTAAGACAGGAACTGGTATTCGATAAATTTCCTTCTTTCATCGAAAGTGAAACTATACGAAATTGGCTTTTTGACTTCAACACAAACAGGTTTCAGCGCTTGCATTGGAATAATAAGTTCTATTCATTTCAGCCAATCAATTTGGGCTGTTCTCAAGGAACGGTTGGTGGCCCTAACATATTCTCCATCATGACAGACGATCTTCGTGCCAAGCATGATATTGCTAAAATCATAAAATATTCGGATGATAGTACCATTATTGTGCCATGCTACAAAAATCCAGATAATCAACAACAAAGCCATCTACAGAGTGAATTCAACAACATACTAAATTGGTCAGAAATCAACTTCTTCAAGATAAATATGGCAAAAAGCAAGCAAATGCGATTTTCATTGAATTATTTGAATGACTGCCAATGCAATGATGTGTCTCTAGCTAATACTAATAGCATGAATATTCTTGGGATAAAATTCCAAGCAAATTGCAATTTTACTAATCATGTGCATGAGTTAATAGGACGCTTAAAATCATCTTTGTATGTCTTGAAGGATCTCCGCTTACAAAACGTGCCCCAAAAGCATGTCAATCGGATGTTTGACTCCATTATTCTGTCCAGAATCCGATATGGAATTTCTGTATATGGAAGTGATGATGGAGCCATCACTCGAGTTGATAAATTTTTAGACAGCTGTTTCCGCCACCATTTTACAACTTGTCAGTATTCTGCGAGAAACCTTCTAGCAGAAGAAGATACAAGAATTGGAAAATCCATAATGAAGAATACCATTCATCCTCTACATGCCGTCCTAGACCAAAATAGAAAAAAGTATCAAACACATCATAACTACAAATTTTCAAGACCAATGACAAATACTATAAAATTTCAAAGATCCTTTTGTAACCGTGTTTTGTGTCTTCCGATAACTTAAACATATATCTGTGAGAAAGATGAAAATCCTGTATTTGGTTTTTCAATATAAATTTTCATAGTTCATAGTTCATAGTTCTCTCTCTCTCTCTCTCTCTCTCTCTCTCTCTCTCTCTCTCTCTCTCACTCTCTCTCTCTCTCTCTCTCTCTCTCTCTCTCTCTCTCTCTCTCTCTCTCTCTCTCTCTCTCTCTCTCTCTCTCTCTCTCTCTCTCTCTCTCTCTCTCTCTCTCTCTCTCTCTCTCTCTCTCTCTCTCTCTCTCTCTCTCTCTCTCTCTCTCTCTCCTCTCTCTCTCTCTCTCTCTCTCTCTCTCTCTCTCTCTCTCTCTCTCTCTCTCTCTCTCCTCTCTCTCTCTCTCTCTCTCTCTCTCTCTCTCTCTCTCTCTCTCTCTCTCTCTCTCTCTCTCTCTCTCTCTCTCTCTCTCTCTCTCTCTCTCTCTCTCTCTCTCTCTCTCTCTCTCTCTCTCTCTCTCTCTCTCTCTCTCTGAACTCAGAACTCAGAACTCAGAACGTTTATTGACCAACTTGGTACAAACATGGCAAGAAAAAGTACATGTACAAAAGAGGAAAGATGAGGTACACATGAATGAATGAATGAATGCAGCAACAGTGACTGATGGAAATGATGGTATAAGCGTTCTCTCGCAGTTCAGATGAAAGCGGTGATCACAGTTTTGCTTCGATGGGCGCATAATGTCTGAAATGAGTCTTGAAAGTGTTTTAAGAAACGATAGGAGACTATTTGCAGATGTGGCATGATATGATGACGATGACATGAAAGTGAAAATATGGCATATGACAAATTACTTCATAGATAAATGAGGAGAGGAGACAATATTCATGCAAGATAAACTGATCATGTAATCTGATTTTAGAGTCGGAATTGATGATTAATTAAGTTGTTAGTAAATGGTTTATTTGCACATCACACCATCGCAGCAGATTATTTACCTATAGCCTTATTATTTTATCGGAGGTCCGGTCGGTTATTAATAAGTTAATAAGGAAGGTTGATGTGTTAATCAAATGTGGTTAAACATGATGCATTTTAGGATTTTATCAAATGACAAGTCACCCTTGAAGTAGTGTGGTCTTAAGTAATAAGCATTGAAGATAGAATTCCCCAATGTCTGCTCAACCAAGACTGCTAACAAACTTGATATTAATGTAGATCAAGTTGGAAACCAAAAAGCATCATGTCTAAACACATAATTACAATGAAAGATGTCTCGACACTTACCTGAAATGGTGCAATGAACGTTGGAATTAGAAAAATTATGTGATTCACAGTGATTTCACCGATCGACCTCCAATGTTCAGTATCGATAGCAGAGTGAAAAATTTACCGTGCTTGGTGTATCAGTGTCAAGGTAAATAATACTCATTTGCTATTGCTTCGTTGTTTATCGTAGGCAATAATGTATTCATAGAAATCTGATCGAGTTTAATCATTCACAAACTTGGAGCGAGATATCTTCTATATTGATAATTAAACATGGAATGTGTTATCTATTGTTTCTACCAAACGTCAGTTTATTAATGAATTCATCAATAGCTATGATTTCTTTAACATTGACTGGGCTCAATGCCACACTGCAATTAAGTCCTTCAATCTATCGTTTGATTAATGCAATCTGTTAGGAAATAGAAGCAACGTAATTATTTCAGCGCTGCTTCTCCAAGAATTCAATAAGTAATGACGCAGTCATCAATGAATTTTCAATATATTCATGATATCATAATAGTGTATCCGTGTTCGGTTGACGAAGGAGAAAGTCAATGTAATTTACTGATGTTGAATCATAAACAAAATATGAGCTATGACTCGGTTCTTTCGTCCAGCATAGAAATCGCAGCGAGTGCAATAATTCAAGATTTGGATAGAAATATCTCTTATTGTGTCAAATTATTGTGAAATATATCATCTATTGTTTCTACATTGCATCGCTTTATCAATGAATTCATCAATTGCTTTGATTTGTCCTATCTTTAATGTATTCATAATATCATAGAAATCTGATCGTGTACAGTCTGCTAGGAACGGAATCAGCATTCTTCTTTCTGCATTGTATCGCGAACAAATTGACATGAAATGATAGATATCTTCCGTCACATCATTTTCACATAATTTGCAAGTGAAGTCATTATGAGTGCTTCGATTTTGATATGTTCCAACTTCTGCTGCGAGAGTGTGATTTCCAGTTCGCAATTTAAGAATATTGTCAATTTTTATTTTATTGTCGTCTACACATAGATATTGTTTCAAATCAGATTGGAATCCGCAGAGCTCTAAATATCTCAGTCCTTTGCTGCTATTCTTTGCGCTATGTATCCATTCACTTCGGAAATATTCAGTTAAACGATTGGTAATAACAGCTTTAGATCTTTTGCTGCACGTATCAAAATTCTGCAATTCTTGTAAATGGATTTTATCCATAAGTTTGATTATCCTATTACACCACGTGTTATTGAATGATTCTCTATCAATGTTGTCATTTATCTTGTTAAATAAACGGGTAATTAATTTTTGATTAGTTTTGGTATTCAACTTAAGATAATAATTTAAGGCGGATTTACAACAATGGAATTCCATAGGTTTTACATCAAATTCGCCGATAATGCAATAGTTCGGTGTAGTGATTCTTAGGTGATGGAATTTTTTGTAGAATTGCATTATTATTTTATTGGGATCACTTAAATTTCTATCAAAGTAGAACGCACAACCATATCTCATTTTTGATAATGTTAGCATGTCAAAAGTTTCATTCAGAATTCTTGCATTTACATTTCCGAATTCTTTCAGTGTTTTAGCAGTTAGATATGATGATGCTCGTCCTTTCTTTGTAACTTCTTCAATATGTTTTCTGTCAGATTTAGCTATCCAAATGCCTAGATATTTGTATTCTTCTACTATTTCGATACAAATTGTATTATCATTATCTTTTAATACGAGCTCTTTAAACTTTTCTTTCTCATTATGAATCATGATTTTAGTTTTGTTGTAGTTTATGGTAAGTCCATTTCTCTCTCTCTCTCTCTCTCTCTCTCTCTCTCTCTCTCTCTCTCTCTCTCTCTCTCTCTCTCTCTCTCTCTCTCTCTCTTCTCTCTCTCTCTCTCTTCTCTCTCTCTCTCTCTCTCTCTCTCTCTCTCTCTCTCTCTCTCTCTCTTCTCTCTCTCTCTCTCTCTCTCTCTCTCTCTCTCTCTCTCTCTCTCTCTCTCTCTCTCCTCTCTCTCTCTCTCTCTCCTCTCTCTCTCTCTCTCTCTCTCTCTCTCTCTCCTCTCTCTCTCCTCTCTCTCTCTCTCTCTCTCTCTCCTCTCTCTCTCTCTCTCTCTCTCTCTCTCTCTCTCTCTCTCTCTCTCTCTCTCTCTCTCTCTCTCTCTCTCTCTCTCTCTCTCTCTCTCTCTCTCTCTCTCTCTCTCTCTCTCTCTCTCTCTCTCTCTCTCTCTCTCTCTCTCTCTGTCTCTCTCTCTCTCTCTCTCTCTCTCTCTGTCTCTCTCTCTCTCTCTCTCTCTCTCTCTCTCTCTCTCTCTCACTCTCTCTCTCTCTCTCTCTCTCTCTCTCTCTCTCTCTCTCTCTCTCTCTCTCTCTCTCTCTCTCTCTCTCTCTCTCTCTCTCTCTCTCTCTCTCTCTCTCTCTCTCTCTCTCTCTCTCTCTCTCTCTCTCTCTCTCTCTCTCTCTCTCTCTCTCTCTCTCTCTCTCTCTCTCTCTCTCTCTCTCTGAACTCAGAACTCAGAACGTTTATTGACCAACTTGGTACAAACATGGCAAGAAAAAGTACATGTACAAAAGAGGAAAGATGAGGTACACATGAATGAATGAATGAATGCAGCAACAGTGACTGATGGAAATGATGGTATAAGCGTTCTCTCGCAGTTCAGATGAAAGCGGTGATCACAGTTTTGCTTCGATGGGCGCATAATGTCTGAAATGAGTCTTGAAAGTGTTTTAAGAAACGATAGGAGACTATTTGCAGATGTGGCATGATATGATGACGATGACATGAAAGTGAAAATATGGCATATGACAAATTACTTCATAGATAAATGAGGAGAGGAGACAATATTCATGCAAGATAAACTGATCATGTAATCTGATTTTAGAGTCGGAATTGATGATTAATTAAGTTGTTAGTAAATGGTTTATTTGCACATCACACCATCGCAGCAGATTATTTACCTATAGCCTTATTATTTTATCGGAGGTCCGGTCGGTTATTAATAAGGAAGGTTGATGTGTTAATCAAATGTGGTTAAACATGATGCATTTTAGGATTTTATCAAATGACAAGTCACCCTTGAAGTAGTGTGGTCTTAAGTAATAAGCATTGAAGATAGAATTCCCCAATGTCTGCTCAACCAAGACTGCTAACAAACTTGATATTAATGTAGATCAAGTTGGAAACCAAAAAGCATCATGTCTAAACACATAATTACAATGAAAGATGTCTCGACACTTACCTGAAATGGTGCAATGAACGTTGGAATTAGAAAAATTATGTGATTCACAGTGATTTCACCGATCGACCTCCAATGTTCAGTATCGATAGCAGAGTGAAAAATTTACCGTGCTTGGTGTATCAGTGTCAAGGTAAATAATACTCATTTGCTATTGCTTCGTTGTTTATCGTAGGCAATAATGTATTCATAGAAATCTGATCGAGTTTAATCATTCACAAACTTGGAGCGAGATATCTTCTATATTGATAATTAAACATGGAATGTGTTATCTATTGTTTCTACCAAACGTCAGTTTATTAATGAATTCATCAATAGCTATGATTTCTTTAACATTGACTGGGCTCAATGCCACACTGCAATTAAGTCCTTCAATCTATCGTTTGATTAATGCAATCTGTTAGGAAATAGAAGCAACGTAATTATTTCAGCGCTGCTTCTCCAAGAATTCAATAAGTAATGACGCAGTCATCAATGAATTTTCAATATATTCATGATATCATAATAGTGTATCCGTGTTCGGTTGACGAAGGAGAAAGTCAATGTAATTTACTGATGTTGAATCATAAACAAAATATGAGCTATGACTCGGTTCTTTCGTCCAGCATAGAAATCGCAGCGAGTGCAATAATTCAAGATTTGGATAGAAATATCTCTTATTGTGTCAAATTATTGTGAAATATATCATCTATTGTTTCTACATTGCATCGCTTTATCAATGAATTCATCAATTGCTTTGATTTGTCCTATCTTTAATGTATTCATAATATCATAGAAATCTGATCGTGTACAGTCTGCTAGGAACGGAATCAGCATTCTTCTTTCTGCATTGTATCGCGAACAAATTGACATGAAATGATAGATATCTTCCGTCACATCATTTTCACATAATTTGCAAGTGAAGTCATTATGAGTGCTTCGATTTTGATATGTTCCAACTTCTGCTGCGAGAGTGTGATTTCCAGTTCGCAATTTAAGAATATTGTCAATTTTTATTTTATTGTCGTCTACACATAGATATTGTTTCAAATCAGATTGGAATCCGCAGAGCTCTAAATATCTCAGTCCTTTGCTGCTATTCTTTGCGCTATGTATCCATTCACTTCGGAAATATTCAGTTAAACGATTGGTAATAACAGCTTTAGATCTTTTGCTGCACGTATCAAAATTCTGCAATTCTTGTAAATGGATTTTATCCATAAGTTTGATTATCCTATTACACCACGTGTTATTGAATGATTCTCTATCAATGTTGTCATTTATCTTGTTAAATAAACGGGTAATTAATTTTTGATTAGTTTTGGTATTCAACTTAAGATAATAATTTAAGGCGGATTTACAACAATGGAATTCCATAGGTTTTACATCAAATTCGCCGATAATGCAATAGTTCGGTGTAGTGATTCTTAGGTGATGGAATTTTTTGTAGAATTGCATTATTATTTTATTGGGATCACTTAAATTTCTATCAAAGTAGAACGCACAACCATATCTCATTTTTGATAATGTTAGCATGTCAAAAGTTTCATTCAGAATTCTTGCATTTACATTTCCGAATTCTTTCAGTGTTTTAGCAGTTAGATATGATGATGCTCGTCCTTTCTTTGTAACTTCTTCAATATGTTTTCTGTCAGATTTAGCTATCCAAATGCCTAGATATTTGTATTCTTCTACTATTTCGATACAAATTGTATTATCATTATCTTTTAATACAAGCTCTTTAAACTTTTCTTTCTCATTATGAATCATGATTTTAGTTTTGTTGTAGTTTATGGTAAGTCCATTTCTCTCTCTCTCTCTCTCTCTCTCTCTCTCTCTCTCTCTCTCTCTCTCTCTCTCTCTCTCTCTCTCTCTCTCTCTCTCTCTCTCTCTCTCTCTCTCTCTCTCTCTCTCTCTCTCTCTCTCTCTCTCTCTCTCTCTCTCTGTCTCTCTCTCTCTGTCTCTCTCTCTCTCTGTCTCTCTCTCTCTGTCTCTCTCTCTCTCTCTCTCTCTCTCTCTCTCTCTCTCTCTGTCTCTCTCTGTCTCTCTCTGTCTCTCTCTGTCTCTCTCTCTCTCTGTCTCTCTCTGTCTCTCTCTCTCTGTCTCTCTCTCTCTCTGTCTCTCTCTCTCTGTCTCTGTCTCTCTCTCTCTCTCTCTGTCTCTCTCTCTCTGTCTCTCTGTCTCTCTCTGTCTCTCTCTGTCTCTCTCTCTCTCTCTGTCTCTCTCTCTCTCTGTCTCTCTCTCTCTGTCTCTCTCTCTCTCTCTCTGTCTCTCTCTCTCTCTCTGTCTCTCTCTCTCTCTCTCTCTGTCTCTCTCTCTCTCTCTCTCTGTCTCTCTCTCTCTCTCTCTGTCTCTCTCTCTCTCTCTGTCTCTCTCTCTCTGTCTCTCTCTCTCTCTCTCTCTCTCTCTCTCTCTCTCTGTCTCTCTCTCTCTCTCTGTCTCTCTCTCTCTCTCTCTGTCTCTCTCTGTCTCTCTCTGTCTCTCTCTCTCTCTGTCTCTCTCTCTCTCTCTCTGTCTCTCTCTCTCTCTCTGTCTCTCTCTCTCTCTCTCTCTCTCTCTCTCTCTGTCTCTCTCTCTCTCTCTCTGTCTCTCTCTCTGTCTCTCTCTCTGTCTCTCTCTCTGTCTCTCTCTCTGTCTCTCTCTCTGTCTCAGAACTCAGAACTCAGAACTCAGAATGTTTATTGACCAACTTGGTACAAACATGAGATAAAAAAATGCATATACAAAAAAAAATAGAAAAGATGAAGTACACATGAATGAATGAATGCGGCAACAGCGATTGATGGAAATGAGGATGGTATAAGCGTTTGGAGGTAAGATGACAGCGGTGATCACAAGTGTTCTTCGGTGGGCGCATGATGTCTGAAAAACTCTTCAAAGTTCTTGAGTGATGACTGGGACTATTTACAGGTTTGATATTTATATGAGGACGATAACGTGATAAGTTAATGCATGAGAAGAATATGAAGATATAGCATATGAGAAAACATTTCATAGATAAATGAGGAGAGGAGACTCAATATTCATGTATCATACCATGTCATGTAATTATATGATCGGGATTGATGATTAATTAAGTTTTAGTAAATCATTTATTTGCACATCACACCATCGCAGCAGATTATTTACCTATAGCCTTATTATTTGATCGGAGATGCGGTCGGTTATTAATGTCAAAGTAGGTTTATATTAGAATAAAATGTGGTTAAACATGATGCATTTTAGGACTTTATCAAATGATAAATCAACTATCCAAATGGTGCAGTCTTAAGTGATAAGCATTGAAGAAAAAAGAGTTCCTCAATGCTTAAGAAACCCAAGACCGCAAATACCGTGGCCACTAATAGATCACACGTTAGAAACGAAAGAGCATCACGTCTAAACACAAAATCATAAGAAATATCTCAACTCTTACCTGAAATGGTGCAAGGAATGTTGAAATTAGAGAAATTCACGATTGAGATTTTACCTATCGACCTCCGATATTCAGTATCGATAGCAGAGTGAAACATTTGCTGTGCATAGTGCATCAATGTCAATATGAGTATTAATCATTTGCTATTGTTTTGCCGTTCACCGTTACGTTGATATATCAAGAAAAATGCGCTGCCTATTGTCAAAATAAGCGGACAGCTATAACTTCATAGAAATCTGATCGAGTTTAATCATTCACAAATTTGGTGAAACTATTATCAAATAGATGAGGAATTTGTTATCTATTGTTTCTACTAACCATCAGTTAGTCAATGAATTCATCAATAGTTTTGATTTCTTAACTGTAAGTCCTTCAATATTTGCGTGATCAAATGCAATTTTCTAGTAATAGAAGCAGCCTATTTCTTTCAGCTGAATCGCGAAACAATTGATATGTAGCGATGCAGTTTTCACTTAATTTTTAGTGCATTTGTGAGACCATAGCACTCTATGACATAGTTCAGTCTACGAAGAAAAAGAAATTTAATTCGATTTACTGTTGTTGAATTACGAACCAATTGATAAGTTATGACAGGGTTCTTTTGTCTGTCATAGAAATCGGATCGAATGCAATAATTCAAGACTAGGAAAGATCAATCTCTTATCATGTCAAAATTAGTATAGAATATATTATCTATTGTTTCTACATTGCATCGCTTTATCAATGAATTCATCAATTGCTTTGATTTGTCCTATCTTTAATGTATTCATAATTTCATAGAAATCTGATCGTGTACAGTCTGCTAGGAACGGAATCAGCATTCTTCTTTCTGCGTTGTATCGCGAACAAATTGATACAAAATGATAGATATCTTCCGTCACATCATTTTCACATAATTTGCAAGTAAAGTCATCATGAGTGCTTCGATTTTGATATGTTCCAACTTCAGCTGCGAGAGTGTGATTTCCAGTTCGCAACTTAAGGATATTATCAGTTTTTATTTTTTCATCAACTAGACATAGATATTGTTTCATATCGGATTGGAATCTACAGAGCTCTAAGTATCTTAGTCCTTTGTTGCTATTCTTTGCACTATTTATCCATTCACTTCGGAAATATTCAGTTAGACGATTGTTAACAACAGTTTTATATCTTTTGTCGTAAATGTCAATATTCTGTAACTTTTGTAAATGGATTTTCTCCATAAGTTTGAGTATTCTGTTACACCATGTGTTATGGAATAATTTTTTATCAATGCTGTGATTTATCCTGTTAAATAAACGTGTAACTAGACTTTGATTAGTTTTAGTTTTCAACTTAAGATAATAATTCAAGGCTGATTTGTAACAATGAAATTCCATAGGTTTTACATCAAATTCGCCAATAATACAGTAGTTCGGTGTAGTGATTCTTAGGTGATGAAATTTTTTGTAGAACTGCATAATTATTTTATTTGGATCATTTAAATTTCTATCAAAATAGAACTCACAACCATATTTCATTTTTGATAAGGTTAGCATTTCAAAAGTTTCATTTAGAATTTTTGAGTTGATATTTCCAAATTCTTTCAGTGTTTTAGCAGTCAAATATGATGATGCTCGTCCTTTCTTTGTGATCTCTTCAATATGCTTTCTGTCAGTTTTAGCTATCCAGATACCTAAATATTTGTATTCTTCTACTATTTCGATAGATGTTGTGGTATCATCATCATTTTTTAGCATGAGCTCTTTAAAGTTTTCTTTCTCATTATGAATCATGATTTTAGTTTTGTTGTAGTTGATGGTAAGTCCATTTTCATTACAAAAAGTTTTCATGTGTTTGATTTGCTTGATTAATCCTTGTTGAGATTCACTAAATAAAACAATATCATCGGCATAGACTAATGAGGCAAGCTTTATATCAACTATTTTAATTGGGTCGATATTATTTATGTTTTTATGTAGTTCTATCAAAAAATCATTTATATATAGACAAAATAAAGTTGGCGATAAACTATCTCCCTGTGGAATTCCATTTTCTAATATAAATTCTTCACTTTCGGCTCCATTAAGCAAAATTTTGTATTTCTTCTTATCTATAACATTTTCCATCAAAGAAAGATAATGACCATTAGGAATGATGCCTCTTAATTTATTGATCAAACGATATTTTGGGATTGAATCGAAAGCCTTTGATAGATCAATGAAGCAAATGTATAATTGCTTTTTACTGTTTTTATAGATTTGTATGATTTCTTTTAGCATCCAGATATTGTCTAAGGTAGAATTTTCTTTCCGAAATCCTGTTTGACATTCATGAATTAATCCATGTCTGTCAATCCAAGTATTCAGTCTGTCATTTAATATTTTTGTAAGCACTTTCTCAACACAGGAAGACAAATTTAGACATCGGTATGAGTTACTATTGTTTTTATCTCCTTTTTTGTATATAGGTATCATCCAACTTAATTCCCATGGAGTGCTTTTATCTTGAAAAATGCTGTTATAGAGTATTTCCAATATCTGGATTTGGCTGGGGTTATTTTTGAATATTTCGTATACAACATGATCTGGACCACTTGATTTCATATTTTTCGTTGATTTTATTGCTTTTTCGATTTCTTCGACTGTGATTCTGTTATCTAAAAAATTTTCTTCAGTTATCACAGGTAAATTGAAAGAGTTAGGTTGATTTTTTTTAACTACGTTTGAGATGCTCAATTGAAAATCTTTAACTTTAGTAACATCCTTAAAATTTTCTGCACTTAGTTTAGTGTCTATTTTTTTGTTTTTTCCAGGTCTATTTTTATTTATTAGTTCCCAATATCTTTTGGAATCATTATTTAATTTTGCTTTTTGTAACTCTTCTAATTTTGTTTTTTGTAGTTTTCTTTTTTCTAGTTTCAGAGTTTTATTAAATTGTCTCTTTTTTTCTAATAAAGAGGTTAGGTTTTCTTCAGTTTGGTTATATTTGTACACATCAATTGCATTTTTATAATTTTTTCGAAGATATCTAGTATCTTTTGAGTATTTAGCTTGTTTTTTTAAATCCATTTTCTGGTAAATCTCCTTACTTGTGTTAACTAATTCATTATACAAATCTTTTGTATTTAACTTTTTTTTATTTATCTTTTCTGCAAGTTCTACACTTTTTGCAAATACGACTTCTTGATATTCATAGGAATTAGAATTAAACATCATTTTGAATGGT